>JACDJE010000111.1:78536-247459 GCA_016647715.1 Pavo muticus
AAAAAAAAAAAAAAAAAAAAAAATTTAGAGGGATTTCTCTTCACCTTCATCTTGGAATTATCTTTTTAGTGGCTTGTGCTTTTATTTTTCCAATGCTTCAAGGCCCCCAGTAACAGAAATAAATTTCAGAGCACAGAAGACTGACTAAATTCATCCACCACCTACGGCACTGGTGTTATGCCAGGGACTCATAATCAAAGTGTTCAGAGCTTACAAGCTGTATGGCATTGTGCAGGCAACATCAAGCGAAGTGCTTGGCACCAGAGAACACATCCTAAGCCTTTTCATGAAAGTAGACTGTTAAAATGAAAACAGGATGATGCTCTTGACTGACATGTTAGAAAATCCGGATGATACATAGGTTGCACAGAAATTAATGCCTCCCGTTTATTTCCATGGAAACCACAACATATACTAGGAGCAAAATAACACTGTTTGATAGAGGAAAATCTCAGCTACAAAACACTGTTTTTCAATATAGTCACCACCATTAGCTATGCATTTTTACCAGCAATGAACAAGAATCTGCTCTATTAACAATCTGCACCATCAGAGGTGACCCACTGTTTCACAGCTGCTATGACAACGACAATGCTGTTGCTATGAGAATGTTGCCCATGCAGTGCTTCTTTCATCAACCCAAACTGATGAAATCAGAAGGTGCCTAATCCAGACTGTAGAGTAGGTGTGGCAGGACTGCCCAGCCAAGGCTGGCAACATGCTCCATGGTCTTCAAACTGCTATGGAGACTGCAGATATTGTATTGGAAGAGAAAGGCTGTCTTATTCTCCGGTCTGATTCTGGAAGCTGGATCCTTCAGCTTGGACAGTGCTGTGATGGAGCGGTCAGAGTTGATGATTTATCTGGGTTCCAGGAAATGCAGAAGAATCATCCCTTTCCCAACCCAAAAGACAGTGCACATGACTTTACTTTTTTGTTCCACATGGAAGAATTCAATGACACACCTTTGCCTCATCTGCACTTCCATGTCAGACACCATTCTGTCAGACTGCACCTCTGCTGCCATCTCTCAGGCAGCAACAAAATGTAATGGAATATTGGTGGGAAGGTTCAGTCTCTACTGTCACACCACAAACCTCTACCTCTGACACTGTGAGACATCATTAAATAGGAGGCATTACTTTTGGAGCAGCCTTCTCATATGATGTGTCTTCAGCATAAAAATATAGCTAGCCACTTAAATCTCTGGCAATCACTTATTCATGAGAAATTCATCTTTATGAAAGATAATTAAAAACATGGAAGTAATCGACACTGAAAACATATTTTAAACAAACAGTCCAAATAAAAATTGTTTAAAGAAACATTGGTATATCTTTGAGGAGAGAGAAGGAATTCATCAATACCCAGAATTGGTTTTTTTTAAGGAAGGTTGGAGGCAGCCTGTGTACAAGAAACTGTCCTGTATGACATAGGCCGTGTTGGATAGACATGAGAACAGAGAACTGTTATTACAGCTGAGGAAGAAAGGGTATTTCTCTCTAAAAATATTTAAGATTTAATAATTTTCTTGTATTAACCCCAAATGATCTGTGGTTAGACAAGGGAAACAGATGAGACTGTCCCTTTCCCAGACCCAGTGGCCAACACGAGTTTGGTAAGTACATAATGAGTGTGCATCTAGAACAACCAGTGCTCAGATATCTTTAAATACCTGACAGTAATGCAACCTAAGCAAAAAATAAAATGTTTTTAGTAGAATTATGGGTTTGCCTGAGGCTGAGCTTCCACCACATCTCCTGTTGAAGGTCTTCTGAAAACACATACCTAGCAAGCCAGAGAATAAGCAATGCAAGGTAACTCACTATTCAAGGCAACAATTTATTAGGATAGGGCACTCAGTGGGTTACAGGAGACCTAGGTTTGCCTCCTGTACTCTGTCAGAGTTACAGAATCTGCCTCCCTCCCTCTGATTTTTGACAAAAGTCCAAGCCAGCTTAACTCACACCACTTTCTGCTCGGCTGTGAAGACAGGAGTGCAGGGAGATATCAGATGATTAAGAGCTTTATCCGGTTCTTTGAGATACTCAGGAAACAATCGTATTCACTTGGACAGCTGTATTCTGGATGAGCTTTCTGGAATTCAGTTTCTTTACTCCTGTAATTCTGTAATCAGCTATATGTAAAAAGATCGTGTGAAATGTTCAGTCAGCCCTTTGCTGTGTCAATCATTGATGTCAAGCTATGGATTTCTGTCAGAGAAAAAGAGGAAGGCTGAGTGCAGGAGGGCCATTTGCTGAAGATTCAGCACCATAGCAGTGCTACTTTCTTCTGTTCAGTGTTATATGTAGTTTTAAAATTGTGTGTCTGCTTTCACATGGAGTGGATCCAGAACTAATAAACCTTGCTGGAACAATGCTGGCTCCACCTGGAACTACAAGTTGTCAGAGAGTGATGCAGAACCACCCAGAACTCCCTTGTGGAGGAGGCTCAGCAGCATGCAGACCAGAAGGACGCACACAAAAACAGACCAACCAGGATCAAATCTCAGGATATTTCAAACAAGGGTCTGTGGAGTGATAATGGTGTGTGTTCTGAAATGCATGATGAACCAGGAGCACCCTGCCTCACACGCAAGGAAGACACCACCCCGAGTGCTGACAAAAAGGGAGAACAGACATTTTTCATGCACCTTGTTTGCTAGAAACTCCAGATTGACTCTTCATCTCAGGTCCAGCTGAGGTTATTGTCGCTAGCACAGGCCTTAACTGACTCTCTTTGTATGTTAGGCCCCAAGGTCCTGTAAATTTCTTAGAAAGCTTATTTGGTATAGGTCAGAGTGTTCACATGTGCCCATTCGCATTAATGCACTTCTTGAGGTCATAAATCTCCTCTGGGGAATAAGGATTACGAAATCACCTCCAGCTGAACTGGTGCTGATAAACATGGCTGGACCAAAAGAGAGTTGAGGCAGAGGGAAAGATTTTGTGCTGTACCGAATAGTGAAATACCCACTTTATTTTGGTTAAAGAAAAAGATTTTGGCAAACCAGAAAAGATCTCAAACTCTTTTCTTGCCTCAGGAAATGATGCTTTGACAAGAGATGTGTATTTCATGCCATGCCTATGTGAATTAAGCTCTACTGAATCATAGAATCATAGAATCACAGAAACATAGAATGGTTTGGGTTGGAAGGGACCTGTAAGATCAGCTAGTTCCAACCCCCCTGCTATAGGCAGGGACGCCTCCCTCTAGACCAGGTTGCTCACAGCCCCGTCCAGCCTGGCTTTGAATGCTTCCAGGGAGGGGGCATCCACAGCCTCACTGAGCATCCTGTTCCAGTGTCTCACCACCTTCACAGCAAGGATTTTCCTCCTAATATTTAGTCTAAATAGGTAAGTCCCTGTTTCATCCAGGAAGCATGCACCTCACCGTAATGCTGGAATTTAACACAAATATGCCTGTGTTTTTATTTCATTTCTCTGTGGTACGAGTAGGTCTTATGTGACAGACACGTCTGTACCTTAAATTAATTCGGAGATGTATAATCTCTACTGCATCACTGTCATGCATGGAACTATTAAATGCACTTGTTGTAGAAAGCGCCTAATTCAAGATCTTTTAAAGATACTGTAATAAACGCAGATAATATTCTTTAATGTTCACACTGAGTGGAACTCCTGGAGTCAGAGTTAACTGTCAGCGTCAAGTTGGTTGGAAACTACTGGCTTTTCCAAAAATTTGTTTCACCCAACACTGAATGTATGCTGTGGTTATTCAGCAAGGATCAAGTCACTTTTCTTCTTTTTATTTTCTTTTTTTTTTTTCCATTATTTTTAGTAGGACAAAGAGAGAAAACTACCACATAAAATGAAGAGGGAAAACATTTTTGGTGGGAAGCAGATAACCAAAATAAGTGAGAAGGAGTTCTCTTCAGTTCTGCTTTTATTATTATCATTGCTGCTCTTGCTGTTGTTATTTATTATTGGGCTTCTTCTAGCTTTTTAAGAGAAAACTAAACTGCCTGATGAGGATGCCTGCTTTCTTTTAGGTGGGTTGGAGGTGACACCCTAGCAGACTTCTGTACACTCTTTGATGTCACACATCTTTGAAGAAAACTTAACGTACTGGGGTTTTCACTGCAGTTCATATTCTAAACAAGCTGAGAGAAACTGCAGAACCTGCATCAAACTGACTGTCAGGAATTCCTGGCTTTAAAAGCATCTCTGCCCTATGTTAGTAGCTTAAGCTTGGAATACCCAGCTTAAATTAAAGTTAAACATGCAGGTAAGCAGCTATTTTGAACCACATTTTATTCCCTTATTATTTACATATACATATAAACATAAGGAATATTAGAAATAATATAATTAAAGTAACTAGAATTGTTCTTCTTTAAGTGTCCACTTATTTCTCTCCATGTAGAAAAACATGGAGGGAAACATGCAGCTTTTGTGGCAATGTTAGAACTTGGCAAACAAAAAAATCTTTCGGTAGGATACTTTATTATCCTCCCAGAGTAAGTTGTGGTATGACAGTGATATCCTTGGGAACACTTTTCAGAACCAGATTGCTAAATAAAAAATGTATATGATTTCTTTGTACACAGTGTGAAAAAAAAATCAGTCAAGACAGCTGCAACTCTAAAGCACAAGGTATAGATTTTCAATGTTAGCCTGAGAAACCTTGGAAAGAATAGAATTGTTCAACACTTGCAGGGTGCAAGTATAATGTTAAAGACCTCTATGAGGTTCACTCACAAATGCTCTTTTCAGATACACAGAGGAATGTTATAAAGATGAAGAGCAAAACAAATGGAAAAAAAAAAAAAAGAAGACTCGAGAAAGTAAGTGTAGGTGTATTACAAGTGTGTTACAGACTATACATAAATACTTTTGTTTTTATACATAGATACTTTTTTTTTAATTAAACAACCATGAAGCAATTTTAATGCCTATTTAAAAACTTTCTCATAGCATCTTCTAAATTAAGTTAATAATAACTTAAGAGTAGACAGAATTTATAGTGTGCATTTTGTCTCATGGTAAATTTTAATTTATCCAGATTAAGCTCAATTCATGTCTATTCTTACAGGTATTCTTCCTAACAGGAAAAGGAATGCCTTTAATCCAGAATTGCTTTTTGCTCCAGATAACTACATTTTCCACAGCTGAAACAGGCTTTCTCTCAGGATCCCATTTTATTTTGTTCAGTGTGCCCACATTAATATACACAACCAATTGCATTTACACAGGTCTTCTTTGAAGTCATTTAGTCCCTATAGATATAGGCAGGTGAATTTTCTTCTATCTTTGCTTCATTTATGAGGTCTGCAAAAACTCAGTAGAGTTAAATATGTGGATACAATTCATGTAATTGTTTCCTTTCTCACTGAAATGTGTGGGAGATGGATATTTGCCTTGTAATAACACTTATTAAAAGTACCTAATACATACATTTATTTTCACGATGTTGCAACTCAAACTGTTGACAATACATGAGCCTCTTTCCTGTGTTTGCCACATCAGTACCACTTCTTCCTCCTGTCCTTGCATCCTTTATCTCTGCAGTTAGCATTCTGTGTGCTGGTGTTGGTGGCCATCTTCCAGTAACCAAAAGAGGATGGGGCATGCAGCCTTTCAACAAACTACGTTTCTTAGTAAGGAACTGGGGCCCAACTGGACCTTGTCTGAGAGGGAGGCTAAGGGTGACAGAAAGCTCACCATAAACAGGGTTTGGGTGGAAGAGGTGCAGTAATTAATCTGGAGGGTGGCCTGAACCTTCTGACTAAGCCCTGGCAAAGATATATGCCAGTATCACTGGACAGAGAAAATTCTCCTGTCCCTGGAGACTCTCCAGGTCAGGCTGGACAGGGGTCTGAGCAACCTGGTCTAGCTGTAGGTGTCTCTCTTCATTGCAGAAGAGTTGGACTAGCTAAACCTTAAAGGTACCTTCCAACTCGAAAGATTCTATGATTCAGTGACTCAGTGACATCTCAGCCACAAGCTTCCTCTCTTCTTTTCAGGCCTGAGAACTATGTTTTATGTCACACTAGTAGTGATGACATTGTGGTCTACCTTCCAGGCACTGCTGTTCTGAAAAACATGTTTTCTAAGTACATCTGATGCTTTTCACACAGAGAGCTGCATAGAAACAAAAAGCTGGAGTAGAAACACTGAAATTAGCATTCTGCACTGTTGTTTTTCATATACTCGGCCATGGAAATTAGTTAATGGAAGCATATGGGTGTTCATTTTTTCTTAAAAACACAAGTAAGGTGCACAAGTTCCCTAAGGTGAATGGCTGTAAGAGGGTATGTGGGATATATATGGGATCTCTAACTGTCAGTCCTTCCTGTGAAATCTATGCTCGAGTTAGGAAACATTGCTATGAGAAGGAAAAATAATATTCCAAAATTGATTTCCCTCCGACCCTCTCAACCACAACAAATCAAAAGGGCAGGTCCTGTTTCCATTGTGGCAGCCAGATATAGTATCTGACAGAGCTGTGACATGCTGATTTTGCAGAGCATTTGTACCTATAAGCAGTTTCATGAAGAACCACTGAGTGCAACCCCAAAACAAGCTCAGCCAGCCTAACCAGCACTTCTCTTCCCTTTCCCCCAGCCTAATGCCAATGCAACACGTTCTTCCTCTACAAAAATGAAGGTTTTTTCCCATTCATGATTTGCAAGCACACACAGTAAAATTAGCTCAAAATGGTTATGTGGGGAATAGTGTTTAGTTTTCAGGACACTGACTTCACCAGATTGTGCCCTGTTTACATCCTTAGTGTTTCATTTCAAGTCTACCTCCCACCTGCCAGAAGGATGAGTCGGCATTTGATGTTTTGTCTTTATTTCAGTGTAAGGAGGAGAAAGCTGGATTTGGAAGGATGTAAAGGACACTTTGAGCAGGTTGCTTAAGCTCATGGGTCATTTTTTTCCACCAGTTATGCACCCACCTAATTTCAAGAAAGAACTTAGGAGGCTTTGGGTTTCCAAAATCTGTGTTATGTGGGTGACTGTATCTGTATATTTGCTAGAAAAGGTGTTTTCTAGAAGTGCAATTGAGTACTGACTTCTTTGGTTGTTTGTGTGGGAGTAGAATCCATTTTTGAAGAGTTGCTTGAAAAATGTATCAGCATTTAATTTTTTCATTTTTATCTATATGTGCGTATCCTCTCATGAGGAAAGGTTTGCTTGTCTTCACTTCAGCCTCACGTTCAAGAGAGGACAAACACTTTTTCAATTTGATCCAGAAAAACGAACCGGCAAATATAATTATTTAGAAAAGGGAAAAAAAAAAAGAGAGAGAGAGAGAAAAAGAAACAGACGGTTAAAAGAGGAAATGAACAAAATCTAATGCAGAATCACAAGTGGAAAACTTCCTACCAACTTCTTGTCTCTTGGTAATACTCTCTGGCTCACTTTTCTTTGCTGTGCCATCAATATTCAAGGTATTACTTATTTCCATTGACCAATGGTTATTTACTGTTCAAGCTACATCTTCCAGGACACAGGTGACTCATAAAGCAACATGTTAGACATATCACATGGATGTGTCCACAGAAGGTTCAAAGCGTATTCATGTAAAGGATGATTAAGAAACACTTTGCAAAGAATTTACCACAGCATTTTCATAGAACTTAAGATCCTTGGCTCACAAGCAGACAGCATGGCTTAGATTATCTGTGGGACAGCACGCTGTGTTACTGTGCTGTAACCACAAGAAGAGTCTGTTCCAGAGCTTACTCCTGAAAAAAATGTGATGAAATTCAAAGTTTTGTGTCAGAAGCTGGCCATCTCTCTGCCATGACTGTGTGCAGCTCTGCAAAGCTGATCCACATTTTACAGTAGGTAGGCTTTGCTCTTCCTCCATCTCACTTGAAGATGAGATAGCAAATAGAACAGCAGTCTGACTTGGGTAACCATAGCTCACATTTTGATCTGGTAAGGTCAATGACAGCTTCTTCACTCCGATAACTTAAATTTCACCTTACTTGCTAAACTGGCTAGGTAAGCTACTATGTGCTGTTTTCTGTAGGACTGGAGAATTTGAGAAGAAAATACATAAATGCAGAGGTAATGTCAACAGATTGTCTGCCTGGACAGTCCTCACACTATGCCCCCCCTATCTTTTATATATCAGAATGGTTCAGCTCCTTGGAAAAGAATCAACTTTTTTTACAAAGTGCTCATCAGATGAGCAAATCTCCTAGGCATAAATCATAGAAAGGGAAGAATCTCACCTATTACCTATACTAAGTCATTTCTTTGGAAATATCAAGTGCATCTTCTGAACTGGAGAGGGTATCAGAGGCAGAAGGCATTGCAAACAGTCTTATGAGCCTGCCTTAAGAGAAGTAGAGCAGTGACAGCAGAGAGTTATCCAGCAATAAGGTGCAGGCCTTCAAATAATATTCTAAAGCTGTAAATCAAATGAAACAGTCAAATTAAAAAGCAAACTCAGGAATTTGCTACTTCAGCAAAGCAAGTGCAGGTTGGTACACAATATCTTCTTTTCCAGTGACCAAGAGTAGGCAAAGAGGGAACAAAAAGTAAAAGAAATGGCCAAAGGGAAGGAAATGGCATCATGGTCCTTCGTGTTTCTGTTACAATGAGAAGATTTGTTCTCAGCTTTCTGTCTTACCACTGGCAAGTGTTTTGTAGGCCTCAAAGGGCAAACTAGATTTCAACAAGACAGGAGGCTAGTCCAAGTGGATAGCACATGTCTTAAAAAAGTCCTGCATTTGGTGTGCTCTGATATCTATGTCTCTGGGGTTCTCCTGTAATTGCCATTGAGCTATTCTGTGCTCTCCAGTGCTTTTCTTCTTCTGTGTGCCTTCCTGTGCACCAGTGGCAATATAAATTTTCTTGTTAGTGCTGCTGACCGCACTCTTTCCCACCACAGCATATTCCATATAGGTTCACATTCTGATTCCACTGTTGCGTCATGGATTGAACCAGTTCACATTTTGGCTATGCAGATTTGGCAAGCTTTGTGACAATAGCATGATCCAGAGATAAGCCTTCTCAGGGCTCAGTGCAGAACTATTTGCTATGTTCATATGGCTGTGTGGAGAGTGCCAGGATTCTGGCATGGCCACCACTTAGCATTTCTATAGGACAGACCTAACACTATTAAAACAGAGTTATCAGTGAACTTCTGTGGGTTTACAGGAGATACTAAGGCCATTTATAGTGTTACAGGATGGTTAAACTGTACTGTTGAACCGTCATTTAATATTGTGCTGGGTTGACCTCAACCAGTAACCAAGCACCCACCACTTGCTCTCACTCCACCCTCAAAATGGTTACAGGGGGAGAACTGGAAGATCAAAAGCAAGAAAACTCATGACTAGAAATTAAGAATGTTTATCAAGTGAAGCAAAGATTCAAATGCAAGCAAAGCAAAAATTTGATATCCCAGGCACTCAAGCAGTTCTATACAGTACTGACAGTATAGAAATGATTCTGTAGGAGTTCTGGGCTCCCCAATACAAAAAAGACAGGGATCTCTTGGAAAGAGTCCAGCGGAGGGCCACAAAGATGGTGAAGGACCTGGAGCATCTCCCCTATGAAGAAAGGCTAAGCGAACTGGGTCTGTTTAGCCTTGAGAAAAGAAGACTGAGAGGGGACCTGATCCACGTCTATAAATATCTAAGGTGTGGGGGGCAAAGTGGCGAGGCCAGACTCTTTTCAGCGGTGTGTGGAGACAGGACAAGGGGAAACGGCCAGAAACTGGAGCATAGGAAGTTCCGCACCAATGTGCGCAAGAACTTCTTTACGGTGANTTTAGAGGGATTTCTCTTCACCTTCATCTTGGAATTATCTTTTTAGTGGCTTGTGCTTTTATTTTTCCAATGCTTCAAGGCCCCCAGTAACAGAAATAAATTTCAGAGCACAGAAGACTGACTAAATTCATCCACCACCTACGGCACTGGTGTTATGCCAGGGACTCATAATCAAAGTGTTCAGAGCTTACAAGCTGTATGGCATTGTGCAGGCAACATCAAGCGAAGTGCTTGGCACCAGAGAACACATCCTAAGCCTTTTCATGAAAGTAGACTGTTAAAATGAAAACAGGATGATGCTCTTGACTGACATGTTAGAAAATCCGGATGATACATAGGTTGCACAGAAATTAATGCCTCCCGTTTATTTCCATGGAAACCACAACATATACTAGGAGCAAAATAACACTGTTTGATAGAGGAAAATCTCAGCTACAAAACACTGTTTTTCAATATAGTCACCACCATTAGCTATGCATTTTTACCAGCAATGAACAAGAATCTGCTCTATTAACAATCTGCACCATCAGAGGTGACCCACTGTTTCACAGCTGCTATGACAACGACAATGCTGTTGCTATGAGAATGTTGCCCATGCAGTGCTTCTTTCATCAACCCAAACTGATGAAATCAGAAGGTGCCTAATCCAGACTGTAGAGTAGGTGTGGCAGGACTGCCCAGCCAAGGCTGGCAACATGCTCCATGGTCTTCAAACTGCTATGGAGACTGCAGATATTGTATTGGAAGAGAAAGGCTGTCTTATTCTCCGGTCTGATTCTGGAAGCTGGATCCTTCAGCTTGGACAGTGCTGTGATGGAGCGGTCAGAGTTGATGATTTATCTGGGTTCCAGGAAATGCAGAAGAATCATCCCTTTCCCAACCCAAAAGACAGTGCACATGACTTTACTTTTTTGTTCCACATGGAAGAATTCAATGACACACCTTTGCCTCATCTGCACTTCCATGTCAGACACCATTCTGTCAGACTGCACCTCTGCTGCCATCTCTCAGGCAGCAACAAAATGTAATGGAATATTGGTGGGAAGGTTCAGTCTCTACTGTCACACCACAAACCTCTACCTCTGACACTGTGAGACATCATTAAATAGGAGGCATTACTTTTGGAGCAGCCTTCTCATATGATGTGTCTTCAGCATAAAAATATAGCTAGCCACTTAAATCTCTGGCAATCACTTATTCATGAGAAATTCATCTTTATGAAAGATAATTAAAAACATGGAAGTAATCGACACTGAAAACATATTTTAAACAAACAGTCCAAATAAAAATTGTTTAAAGAAACATTGGTATATCTTTGAGGAGAGAGAAGGAATTCATCAATACCCAGAATTGGTTTTTTTTAAGGAAGGTTGGAGGCAGCCTGTGTACAAGAAACTGTCCTGTATGACATAGGCCGTGTTGGATAGACATGAGAACAGAGAACTGTTATTACAGCTGAGGAAGAAAGGGTATTTCTCTCTAAAAATATTTAAGATTTAATAATTTTCTTGTATTAACCCCAAATGATCTGTGGTTAGACAAGGGAAACAGATGAGACTGTCCCTTTCCCAGACCCAGTGGCCAACACGAGTTTGGTAAGTACATAATGAGTGTGCATCTAGAACAACCAGTGCTCAGATATCTTTAAATACCTGACAGTAATGCAACCTAAGCAAAAAATAAAATGTTTTTAGTAGAATTATGGGTTTGCCTGAGGCTGAGCTTCCACCACATCTCCTGTTGAAGGTCTTCTGAAAACACATACCTAGCAAGCCAGAGAATAAGCAATGCAAGGTAACTCACTATTCAAGGCAACAATTTATTAGGATAGGGCACTCAGTGGGTTACAGGAGACCTAGGTTTGCCTCCTGTACTCTGTCAGAGTTACAGAATCTGCCTCCCTCCCTCTGATTTTTGACAAAAGTCCAAGCCAGCTTAACTCACACCACTTTCTGCTCGGCTGTGAAGACAGGAGTGCAGGGAGATATCAGATGATTAAGAGCTTTATCCGGTTCTTTGAGATACTCAGGAAACAATCGTATTCACTTGGACAGCTGTATTCTGGATGAGCTTTCTGGAATTCAGTTTCTTTACTCCTGTAATTCTGTAATCAGCTATATGTAAAAAGATCGTGTGAAATGTTCAGTCAGCCCTTTGCTGTGTCAATCATTGATGTCAAGCTATGGATTTCTGTCAGAGAAAAAGAGGAAGGCTGAGTGCAGGAGGGCCATTTGCTGAAGATTCAGCACCATAGCAGTGCTACTTTCTTCTGTTCAGTGTTATATGTAGTTTTAAAATTGTGTGTCTGCTTTCACATGGAGTGGATCCAGAACTAATAAACCTTGCTGGAACAATGCTGGCTCCACCTGGAACTACAAGTTGTCAGAGAGTGATGCAGAACCACCCAGAACTCCCTTGTGGAGGAGGCTCAGCAGCATGCAGACCAGAAGGACGCACACAAAAACAGACCAACCAGGATCAAATCTCAGGATATTTCAAACAAGGGTCTGTGGAGTGATAATGGTGTGTGTTCTGAAATGCATGATGAACCAGGAGCACCCTGCCTCACACGCAAGGAAGACACCACCCCGAGTGCTGACAAAAAGGGAGAACAGACATTTTTCATGCACCTTGTTTGCTAGAAACTCCAGATTGACTCTTCATCTCAGGTCCAGCTGAGGTTATTGTCGCTAGCACAGGCCTTAACTGACTCTCTTTGTATGTTAGGCCCCAAGGTCCTGTAAATTTCTTAGAAAGCTTATTTGGTATAGGTCAGAGTGTTCACATGTGCCCATTCGCATTAATGCACTTCTTGAGGTCATAAATCTCCTCTGGGGAATAAGGATTACGAAATCACCTCCAGCTGAACTGGTGCTGATAAACATGGCTGGACCAAAAGAGAGTTGAGGCAGAGGGAAAGATTTTGTGCTGTACCGAATAGTGAAATACCCACTTTATTTTGGTTAAAGAAAAAGATTTTGGCAAACCAGAAAAGATCTCAAACTCTTTTCTTGCCTCAGGAAATGATGCTTTGACAAGAGATGTGTATTTCATGCCATGCCTATGTGAATTAAGCTCTACTGAATCATAGAATCATAGAATCACAGAAACATAGAATGGTTTGGGTTGGAAGGGACCTGTAAGATCAGCTAGTTCCAACCCCCCTGCTATAGGCAGGGACGCCTCCCTCTAGACCAGGTTGCTCACAGCCCCGTCCAGCCTGGCTTTGAATGCTTCCAGGGAGGGGGCATCCACAGCCTCACTGAGCATCCTGTTCCAGTGTCTCACCACCTTCACAGCAAGGATTTTCCTCCTAATATTTAGTCTAAATAGGTAAGTCCCTGTTTCATCCAGGAAGCATGCACCTCACCGTAATGCTGGAATTTAACACAAATATGCCTGTGTTTTTATTTCATTTCTCTGTGGTACGAGTAGGTCTTATGTGACAGACACGTCTGTACCTTAAATTAATTCGGAGATGTATAATCTCTACTGCATCACTGTCATGCATGGAACTATTAAATGCACTTGTTGTAGAAAGCGCCTAATTCAAGATCTTTTAAAGATACTGTAATAAACGCAGATAATATTCTTTAATGTTCACACTGAGTGGAACTCCTGGAGTCAGAGTTAACTGTCAGCGTCAAGTTGGTTGGAAACTACTGGCTTTTCCAAAAATTTGTTTCACCCAACACTGAATGTATGCTGTGGTTATTCAGCAAGGATCAAGTCACTTTTCTTCTTTTTATTTTCTTTTTTTTTTNCAATGTGCGCAAGAACTTCTTTACGGTGAGGGTGACGGAGCACTGGAACAGGCTGCCCAGGGAGGTTGTGGAGTCTCCTTCTCTGGAGATATTCAAGACCCGCCTGGATGCCCACCTGTGCGACCTGGTGTAGGGAACCTGCTTTGGCAGGGGGGTTGGACTTGATGATCTCTGGAGCTCCCTTCCAGCCCCTACAATTCTGTGATTCTGTGATTCTGTGACACCTTTCAGTGATTTCCACAAAATGAGAAGATCATGTTTGGAAAGTATGTAAAACCCTGTTTTCCAAAACAATGCTATTCATCTTTTGTTTGTACCCTAGTAACTCTTCCAGGGCTTTTAAGCCCACTGTTCCTTCTTAATCATTACATTCATTTCCTTCTGACAACAACTAAAACAGAGACCATGATCACGTTACTATGGGAAAAGGGAAGAATGGCACCTTAGGAGTTCCGCTTCTTTCCTCCATAGTCCTTGTTTGAAGCAGGAGTTAAAATGAAAACAAATTGCAAACACTTTTGTTAGATGTTATAGATGTAAGTTTTTGGAGTTTTGTTTGTATGTTTGCTTTTAATTTTGTAATTAATTAGTCATAAGAAACAAACCTTTTTTGATTTTCAGTTTGGAATAACATTTAAAGGAGACACCTTTGATAGTTAAAAGACAAAGGGAAACATCAGAAACAGAAATCTACAAACACTAACAGCAGTATGTTAAGAATTTGAGCTCTTAAAGAGGAGATCTGTTTCTTTGCTGAACATGTTTTTCCCTGCTGAATGCACTAAAAAGCATTATAATGTTGTTTTTTTTTTGCTTTGTTTTGTTTTGTTTTCTAAAGTACAGTGAAAGACCACAATATGTTTTCTTTAAACAGATACTGATATTATTAGGGATAAGGAGAAGTTTAGTTCATTTTTCAAGCACAGTGCTGTCATTTGGACAACAGCATAAGTAGACATTTTAAGAACATAGTATAAATTATGTTATTGCATATAAAGAAGAGCTGGTTTAAAAGCACAGGATAGTTATAGATACAAGGCATGTGGTGCCAAAAAAAAAAGAGAGAGAAAGAGAGAGAGAGAATTCCCTGTTAATTCATTGAAAAAAAGGTACCCAAAAGTACATTTAATCTCCTTTAAAAAGTATTTGAATTTCTGTGATTTTCTTGGCCGGTAAAAGGTGATTTTGAACTGTTGTTGATAAAAGAAGAGAAGCTCAAATATGATGATTACAAATGGAAACAGCATATGCAGGATCTGATAGATGAGGTTTCCTGACTCTGAAGCAGAGTTTACAGACTGCCTGTCAGTTGTAGTTAGACAAAAATCAATAATTTTCTGGCAAATCTCTTTTATTCATTTTAATTATAAGAGTAATTTTTCTCTGTCTAGATGAATACATGTGCTGTTGCCCTCTTAAGTCTCATGAAAATTTGGTTTTCAGAACTTGACAGTTTTGGCATAAACACATCTATTCTTCATATAGATCTTCTGGAATACAGGCCATCTTTAATAAGTACAAAAATCTTTCAAGATTTTTATCTTCCAAATTTTAGTCTTAGCAAAATATAAATAAATATATCTACAAAAGATGGGTGCAATTAAAGAAAAGTAGCCCTTTTCATGAGGAAGTTCACTGAATTGGGTGAAGCATCATGATATCTAGTAGGGACTTGAAGACTGAGCAAACAGTAGATATCTAAATCACACAATCACGGAATAGTTGAGATTGGAGAGAGCTCTGGGTCCATCTGGTCCAACTCCTGCTCTAGCAAGGACACCTAAAGCAGTTGTCCATGACCAAGTCCACGCAGCTTCTGGAGAGCTCCAAGGAGGAGACTCCACCACCTCTCTGGCTAACCTGTGCCAGGGACCAGTAAGCTCCATTGTAAAGAAGTGCTTCCTGATGTTCAGAGGAAAACTCCTATGCTGCAGCTGGTATCCATTGGCTCTTGTCCTGGCACTGGGCACCAATGACTAATATTTAACTTGGTGTTCACTGGGACCCAGGTCCTCTCTGACAAGTTGCTTTTGGCCCACAGCATGTACTGGTGCAAAAAGGTGCATTGAGGTAGAAGGTCCTTAAATATTTAGGGATTAAAAGGCAGAACAAGCTTCATGCTTTATGTTCATACTACCATGTTGACAGTTGTGCTGACTGGGAAATTGAAAATGTAACAGATTTTATTAGTAGAGGTACTTTCAATGATATAATTGAATATATGAACAATTTTTCTTACGAGGTAACCAGACACACAAGCTTGCAGTAGATTTTTCTGTCTGCTGTTTTTTTTTTGTTGTTGTTATTGTTTCTCTCCTCATGGTGTTTCTGTGGTCCACATATTCTCTTTGGAGGAAAGAAAGAAAGACCTGGAAAGAAATACAGTCCTAAAGGCCTTGAATTGTACCTTGCGTATTTGTCATTCAGCAGGTATACAAGAGAAACACGAATATATCAAAATGACAGGAATGTCAGAGCTGTAATTGTTGAAACAACAAATTGGGGTGGGGGAAAGACTACAATTTCCATCTTTCCAAAACCAACAAAAAACCTGCCAGTACGTTCTTGAGGAAGGAGGAGTCTCCATTCTGCTTTTGGCCTTCCCTCGTACACCAGACTGAGAAACACTGGCAAAATGAGACCAAGATTAAGGGTCTGTTAACAAGTTGGAGACAAATTTTGAGAAGTAAATGGATGCCTGTTTTGTACTGTAATTGATTTCTTACAAATGAGTAAAAGTTTGACCCTCATGTGACTCCAAAGGGAAGGACACGGTCCTGCATCATTACTCCGTATCTTTGACAACAGCTCTTGTCTGCCTAAAATTGAGTGGTCTTTAATTGACTTCCTACAAGGGCCATGTTGCCCACAAGAATGCTTGGAAATCCTGCCATTATTGACAGCAGAAAATATAAGGCAAATTACCAGGTTTTGAGTTGCTTCCCTACATCCTCACTTACTGAATATGCATGAATGGACACATCTAAACAGTCCAGCACTTTTTACAGCCATGCAGTTTACTGTTCACTGACAAAAAATGTGTGTTTTACTGTGTTGTAAGTATCTAGTTACTTGTGTGTTCTTTCACCTTGGAAGAATTAGATAAGTCCTACATACTGAAAATAAAATAAAAGGAAACCAACAAGGCAGAAGTCTGTCTTCTTTGGTGACAAAAAGGCCTGAACCTTCAACATTTGTATAGAAATATTTTGAAAGCCAAATAACAAGTTGTATCTTCTGCTAGTAATTTGGACTAATTAAGGTGAAGATTAAAGTCACTGCAGGGCAGATAGCGCCTGTAGGAAGTGCTTTGTACCAGATAGGAACAATATCTTTCACACAGAGAGACTGCAAATTTGACCTCATTAACCAAAATTTGGTTTGGTCTCAGGGAGGATTCATTATCTTCTTGCTTCATGACTAGTCTATGCTTCTTTTTTTTCTTCTCTTTTTTAGTAATTGTCCACCCTCAGATTTTATTAATCAATATTTGAGGTAATTAATATTTAAACACAGTTAATTGAGGTACTTAATATTACTTAATATTTAAAGTCCATCAGGTTGATTCTCCTAAGCTCAGTGTGCTCCCCCTGTTAAACTGCATCGATTTTAAGCATGTCAGAATATTAGTGTGTACATCAAAGGATGAATACCATGGAGGTTCCTGGGTTTTACCATAACTGATTCAGTAGTTCAATTTTTCAGAAATGGTTGTAAGATAATTTTTTTAAACACATATTTAAATCTCAGGAAGTATTCAGAAGTGCCCCTTCTGTGAAAAAGTTGCAATATTTGTTACCTTTAACAGTCTTGCATGAAGAATCCAGTCTTATATCACTTGAATTATTTTTAGAGCATATGTTCCTGTAGTTGACATTTTTCCTGTCCGGCTTCCTAATGCTAAGGCAAAGCTATAGTGTGCTGGTAATAACGGCCATTGCAGTTTGATATTGATCAGCTTATTCTTTGATTAGATAATTATCCATGCTTACACTTATCACAGACAAATGTTTTGTATTAAATGGCAAGCAGCAGATAAACTGCAGATTTATGTTTGATTCGCTGATAATGTTCAAGGTAACTCTAAGATCTTCTGCTTGGAGAGAAGCGCAGATGGGAGAAGAGAGGAAACATTACAGAATTTTCCCTTAAGGTTTTGTCAAAGTGAGGAGAGCTCAAAGAAGTCAGACTTTTTTCCTCCCATTGGGATTTCCAGCACTATCATTGATTCCCATTCTAGAAGGGTACTATCAGTCTTTATTTCTCTTTCATTTTTTCTTTACCTTTATTTTTGGGCATTCTGCTGATATACAATTAAATGCTGAACTTGTAGCATTTTTTTACCTAACTGCCTATGCCTTCACGTAGTCTCTGTTAAATATTTTATTGTAGCAAATTGTATCAAAAGGTCTAAAAAAACCCAGATCATCACTGTGCTTCAGCTGTAGAAAATAAGTCTGATTATGGATGCCAACAATCTAAAATTACATTTGTTTTTCTTTAGAATTGTTAGAAAATCCCACTAACATCATTATGGTCTTTCAGCAATGCTCATAGTTTCCTTGAAGTGCAGTATTGTTAATAAAACCTGCAAATGAATAAAATGCATATTTAATTTAATTCTTTACCATTTTATGGGCATTTACTCATACTTTTCCACTTGAGGTGCTGTTCTCTGTTTATTTTGCAGCTGTTGCATTTCCAAAACTTCTGGCTTTACACCTGAGTTATATAATACAGATCTATCTTTGTGACTAATTAATTGTAATCTTTGAAAAGGCAGCTCTGACTCAGGACACAGAACAAGACTAGCCAACCTAGCCAAGAGTTTTGTAAGGTCTTTGTAATTCAAAACAAAGAATGCAGATTAAAAATGTTTAACCATACTTTAGACAATAAAGAGCACAGTTGAATAACAGGCAGGACTTCTCAGCGGGTGTAAGCCATTGTAGTTCAGCTTAGGCCTGAATCCATTGAGTAACAGGTTGTTCGTGTTTCTTTCTAACGCTGATTAATTCATTCCTCTAAAGGTACAAATGTGAGTTGCGTGCCATCTGATATACGAGCTTAGAAATGTCAGCAAGGACAGCAGCATTCACCATGTCACTCACATTCTAGGTGATTTAGGGATAATGCACTGAAAAGGCCTTGGCAAACATATTTCTAGAGTTCTTTGATCTCATTACAGAAGGCAAGGTGTGTCTACAGATTCTTTTGCAGGGAAGATTTAGTTAATTGTTCTTGCGCAATTTCTGGTTTGTCTTCTGCATGGCAAGTAGTATTTCCACACCTGGTGCAGCAAAGGACAGTGTGTCACCTGTCATGCTTGCAGTTTTTTAAATTGTTACTGGATTCTTTGTTCATGGGATTCATTAAACTTCAGCTTTGTGATCTAGGTGAATTTACGTGTTAAAACAGTGAACTAAACCCTACATTGCCTTAAGATAATGAGATATGCTGTCTTACAGTGAATGTTTTCATTGCAGTGTCTGTAGAAACTGACAGGACCGGGCTTACTGTGCTGACTGGTTACATGCTGTTCTCGGTCACTTACAAAAACTCTTGTAAAACAGGGAACTCACGATAGACTCAGTGAGTATGTCTTAGATAAGAATCTCACTCCCCGTACATGATTTCTGCTGAAGTGCTCTAAGAAGAAAATCAGGAAGGAGGAAGCAACTATGTTGTGGGGTTTTTATGGCAGTCATTACTTTAGCCTCTTCAGAACAAGTATAAATGCAGTTCCCAAAGGAAAGTGTCTTCAGTGAGCCACTAAGATAAAGGGAATAGCTGAAAGTGGCCAGATAACATCTTTCCTCCTGCTCTGACCACCAGCAAATGTGTGGGCAAGGGATGTCAGAATGAGAACAAGCACTGCAAAACACTCCAGCCACTCTGCTCTTCCAATTTTTTACAGCCAGTGGGTTAGGAATTTCCTAAGCTGAATGTCATATCTCACTGATCATATTTAATAACCAGTTATGCCCTATCTTCTTTGAGTTTCCCCAGCCCCATCTTGAAATTTCTCTCACGAGACAGTGATGTTTCCCATCACACTGTGACAGTCGTGGTGTTCAGCTGTTGTCTTAA
This sequence comes from Pavo muticus, assembly GCA_016647715.1. NCBI lineage: Eukaryota > Metazoa > Chordata > Aves > Galliformes > Phasianidae > Pavo > Pavo muticus. The sequence goes on from JACDJE010000111.1 coordinate 98,147, forward strand.
TAATAAAAAATCAGTAAGTGTTTGTAGATTTTTTTTGGTAATCATTGGAATTCTTATCATATGAAGGAGTATAAGCAGAATATATATTAAAGATATACTGAAAATACGAACCCTCTCCTTAGTAACCACAGAGGAGCATGCCATGCATGAAGTCTCAATGAACTGCCCTGAAAAGTAGAAGTGAGGCAGCAGATAATGTCTGTAACTCTCTTTTGGTGTAGGCTAGTGTAAATTTTTTAGCATGTCACATTTGTTTTTCAGAGGATTAGAAGTCACACAAGCTTTTGACATGAAAGAGGGCTGAAAGAAGACCAAATATGAAGCTGCATCATATAGAAGAGCATTCTGGACTGTAAAATGTGGGTCTTGGAGTGAAAATGTGTGTTTTGGGGTCATGAGCTCATTCTAAGTACTAACATACATGGTCTGTGACAATTGTTAGGACAGAAAGTTGATGTTAGTAAAGAAAGTCCAAAATTTTGGGAGCAGTATATTACTGTAATATTACAAAAGTATTAGGTAAATTGCCTTTCTGGCAGGTGAATACAAATCCAAATTATTAAAATGTATCTGATTTCTAGCGGTGAAGAAACTTTCATAGCATCAATAAAGTGACAAAAAGTCTATTTGATAACGTTAAGTGATGAAGTATTTATTATTTAAGAGATAATATTGCTCAAAGAGCATCGCAGTTTGGATTTAGACAACCAAACTCCACAGTGACAGAAAAAATCATCTCCAAGCTTTCGTGTCCCCTAGGATTTCTGTTTTCTTTTGCAGGTGGATCTACAGGTGAGCTCTCATGTGATTTAGTTTCTGAAGAAGAGGATGATGGTACCTTTCAGTCCACATTTTCAGACTGAACATCTATCAGAATGCAGAATTTAAAACTCTGACTATTGGCATGCTGAAATAGAAGGTCCTTTTGTCATATGTGCAGACCAGATGTAAGCTGAAGCCTTGTGCAGCCTTCAGGAGGTATTAGAGAGAGACCTCCCTAAAATCTCCCTTGCAGTGGAACTTACTGAAGTGCAAGGTGTGAACTCACTCACAGTGACTTCTTTCTCTAAAACCTTGTAACTGCAGAATAAAAAGTCAAGCTCTATTACGTCATCAGAGCATTCAAGTAGCATTCACCTACTTCAAAAGAAAAGATACATCTTTGTGGTGAGGGGGAATGGAAGGAGTATAAAAGGTGCTGTAAAGGCTAGAGGAGGAGCACTATTGGCTTGTCCATGCAGAAGAAGCCCAGCTCTGCTGCTACAACTTGTAAGAGGTCCCTGAACAAAGATTTCATCTGGGGAAGAATTGCTCCAGGGGTGACAGGGGAATAGGACTGAACTCCTAGATAAATAGATTATAGCTTATAATTAATTTAGATCTAGTGTTTAGCAATCTTTAGCTGTATATGATGAATACACAAAGCTGATGATGTAAGAGTTGTTTATCAGAGTAACAAACCAAGTGCAGGCTTCCTTCTGTTTTGTTTCGAAGTACAGAGAAGAATTGCAGAGATTTCACCCTCCTCTTCTTCCCAGAAGAATGGTTATTAAATGTAATATACTGATGCACATAAATGTTTTTCTGCATCTCCTAGGCGGCAGTTGCTTAAAAACTGAAGATGTCTGATGTTCTTTATTTTGTTACTCAACTCAGAATTCCCCCTAGCGTAAAATCTAAGTTACTCTAGAAATGTTAATATATATATATTTTTTTCCCCTAGAAAAGATCAGTAGATTAGAAATCTTGTTCTGAAATGTGTTTGTGAAAACCTTCCGGAGAACTGAGTTCCTGGCATGCTCATTTTTCAGTTCAGTCTGGATCCCATTCTTGGGCCAAAGCATCCAGCAAACACCACTTTCTTATTTTTCTGGAGAAGGAAAGAAACATATTATGGCTCCTATGTGGATGTCATGGAACCGTCTTTCATTCTCAGAGCATTAGATTCTCATGAAGAAAATATTCTGTGGGAAGTAATCAGGTTGTCTGAGGAGCAGAAATAAAATTTGAAGGTCAAATTTTCTCCTCGGATACTTTCCATCAATATTTTTCTGTCAATCCTCATAAAGGCTAAAGATACTAGTATATCGTAGTGTTGCTGTAATGTTCTTAAAACACATTTCTTCAGGGTAGAAAACCAGGGTAGAAAGACTGGAAAGGTGGGGAATGACAATATGTAGCACAGAACTGGTGACAGAGATGGGAGATTGGAAAATGGACTTATTATGCTTACAGCTTGATTCCATGACTACAAACTCTGTGTCTGATCCTTCAGTTGTAAGGTAGGATAAAAATGCTGAAATTGTCATTTCACTGACTTCTGACATGCCTTTCCACTCAGCTTTGTGTAAAGCATGTCACAAGCTCCCTGAGTCCACCACTGACATTCACTGTCTATTGCTGCACAGATTATATTTGTCACTGCTCCCCTCTTAAGGCATGTTGCAGCCTCAGACCAATGCCCTGACCTTGACTGGGCCCTTTGTTCCTATTACACTGAAGATCAATTAAAGAAGGAAAAGGGGAAGGAAGAAGAGATGGAGAGAGACAGTGAGCAAGCAAATGGAAACAAAAACAAAAACAAAAACAAAAAACAAAAAACAAGAAAAGAAGCAAGATAGAAGAGGAAGAAATGGAAAGAACTAGCTATAGGGGACTAAATTAGTCTCTTGTGCTTTGCTTTCAATAGAATTTCTCCATAAAGTTATTTAGCCCAAAGGGCAGTTGAAGTAGATTCCCACAATGTCTTGACAGATTGGTGTGAATGACTCATATCTTGATTTTTTCCAGTATGTTTCATAAGATTTACACTGGGTAACCCCAGAATTAACTTTGAAATGGATCCTAGTTCTCCCAACCTCTGAATTGGCTTCTGGCAGTGATATATTCCTGGGGGAGCAAACAAGAACAGTTTTGTTTTTACATTTTTCAGCAATACAAAACTGGAATCTTTATGCTCTGTAAGTTAGTCATCAGCTACTTAGGTTTTGTTTGAATTGTATGTAAACTGTTCCATCCACCAAACACTGCTTTGTTCTTCTGCTGAGAACTTGGAGCACATGTTCTTAAGTGAAAAAAATCTGTTATTGTGTAATGTCAGCCCATTAGAGAATGAGTTTGAAGATCTATGCTCCCCAGCTCCAAAAGCATGAATTGCAGTGCTGAGCTAAATTTATGACAGAAGACTTCTGTCTGTGTGTTGCAGTGAGCTCTCATGCTCTAAGGATGGTGCACAAATGGAAACATGCTCTGTTTTCAGTTGCATTTCATAGAATCATAGAATCATATAGTCACTAAGGTTGGCAAAGATCTCTAAGATCATCTAGTCCAACCATCAGTCTATCACTGCCATTTGACACAGAGGAGAGTTATTTTATGATCCAGACTTGGCTCCGTAGTAGTAGTGCACTACTAGTGCTTGTTGTCCAATGCAATCCAGAGGACTGTTTGGCCACGACCAGTGTATGACCACTGCTTTCTATCTGTGTATTTCTCACTATAAGGTATAACAGAGTTGATTGTGCCACTCAGAGTTATAGCCTAGGATCTGCTCTGGCAATGAATCAAATGCACCCTATGGCATTTGGCTCTGTGCATGTCCTAATCTTCCATAGCTTCTGGTTTTTTTTTTGCATGGTACAAACATGTGCATTGAGGTCCCAATATCTCACAAACACAAGGTTTGGTTGCATGCCACACTTCTGGAAGGTTGATCTAATCCTTCCATGGCAGGCAGCATTTGAATACCCGTTTACTTTATGAACATTCAACCTGCCATTCCAAGTCAGTTACAGAGTGACTGTAAAGCTAAAACAAAAAGGCTGCTTCTTGATGACACATCCCTGATTCAGTTAGTCTTGAAAAAGCAAAAGTTTTCCTTGCCTAAACCTGCCAGTGGAAATCTGACACTGTTTGGTGGTTAACAGTGGAATGCTTTATTAAACTTCAATCGTTCTTTGAAACTGAATGGTTTCGATTGCCACACAAAATGAAACTGGCGTCATTTGCTCAATGGTAGGATGCTGGCTAGACAATTCATTGAAAAGTACATTGTAGCAATAGTAAACACGCAGCATTGTGTTTCTAACCAGTTGTACGGTAGGAGCCCAATTTCCACCTTAAACAAGTGCTTTCTTGTCCTACTGTTTCTTGCATTCAACCAGAACACGAAAGTTCCAAAATAGTACAGTGCGTTAAATCTATTGTCTTGCCTAAGAGTAAAACGTAGAGATCATGTAGGGAAATGGTTTCTTTTGCCTGCCCATCACTCCCCACTTTGTCTGGTAAAGGATAGGCAGAATCTTCTTTGCTAATACACTAACATTCCTCCTGAAAAGTATACTGAAAAGGGCAAAGCATCCTTTCCCGTGAAAACATTTTATTTATTGCCTATGAACAAGGACTCTTTGGGAAGAAGAAAGTTGATAACCATATACACTGAAAATGTCTATCAGTGAGTCAAAGCAGCATGAAATACAAGGTTTTTGCAAGTATATCTGAAGGGTCATCAAACAGAAAGCACCAAAAATGGTAGGTGACTGAAATAAATGTGAGTCTGAAAGGAGATAGAACCTTGTCAAGAATTTCAAAGCCATGTCTGATTATGAACTTGTTAATGGCTTTTGTGCAATATGTTGCATCCAAATGCCTTGGCAGATATTTTTCTGAAGTCCTGGTAGAAATGGATGCTGAGTATCTTGGCAGGAAAAATAAGTAAGACCCAGCTGTGATCACATGACACCAACAAATCCTGAAACACATGGAAACTTTGCTGAGGCTGATGTGCACCATTGTGTACTCAGAGCGGCTTGGCAAAATCATAGAATCACAGAATCATCAAGGTTAAAAAGATCCAGTCCAACAGCTTCATATTGCCTATACCATTCAAAGCTTGCTACAAGGAGGGGTAACTGTGGCATGAGCTTCCTTCCAGGCAGCCCTTGAGACAGAGCAGGGTTCTGCAGACACTCATTGCTCTGTGTCTTTGATTTGACACTGATTACAGCCTTCTGTCCTATTTTCTGCATCGTTGACAGTTTTTTAACTATGATGTTGTCTTGTGTTATATCTTTCCACTACTGTTTCCTTGTTAATGTCTTGAATGGAAGTGTGCTGAGAGCTGACATAATTTTGATGATGCTGAGTCCTCCTTTCAGCTGTAGGATAATATGAAAGGACTGAAAGGCAGTAGGATTCCTCCAGAGGAAACCATGCTGATCTGTTTCTTCCATACTCTAATCGTCTGAGTGGGGAAATCCCAAACTCACAGAATAGTTGGGGATAAATCTACTAAAATAAATGATCAAAAGATATTCTTTGCTTTGAGAAAACAAAACTAGAGTGCAATGGTCTGCAGTACAGCATTGTCTTTGTCATGCCATTGGTTGGTTGGTACATTGAAGTCTAACAAGTTTTATTCTGAAATTACCTTGTAAATATATATGTTTCTTGTTTGGGGGTTTGTTCTGTGTTGTTCTTTTNGAGTGGTTTGGTTTTGTTTGTTTGTTTTTTGGGTTTTTTTTGCAGATTTTCATCCAGATGGAGAACAATCATGAAATCAGTGCCTTTCAGAAGTCTTTGCCACAAGAGAGTGAAAATATATTCCTACTTATGGCATATCTCTCAATCTCTAGCTACATTCCAGGAAGGAAACAACAACAAAATGAAATGTAACATGGAGATTGCCTTCATAATCTTTTCCACTCAAGAACCTTCAGGAACTAAACTTTCTTTACAGAAATTACTCCAGTAGACACCAGAACTCACCTAAAATCTACATTCCCAGCTCATCAACGTACTTTCACTCCATGCCTTTACGAAAAGTTTAGTTGTAGGACAGATTGAACTGCAAATCAATGATTTCAGGAAAGGAAAAAAATAGAGATGTCAGGATGCAGGATCACCTTGGACTGTGAACTGCTGCATTCCCTGCATTCCCAGATCTAGAATTAGACTTGCCAGGAATCCTTGTTCAGTCACATTGGAGCCATCTCTTGGATTTGGAGGCATTTCAAGCCCAAATGTTTCCAGTGAAGCCCTTTGGGCTCAGAAACCTGCCTTCTACAATGGAATGTTGTTTCATCAGTTCAGTTCCAATCTGCTGTAATAAACAGCATGATCAGATTTGGGGAGAGATGGAAGCACTGTGAGGGAACAAAAGGCCTACTTTGTATTTTCAAAATAGCTACATGACCAAATGCTAGTGGAGTACATTTAGAAGGACATATTTTCTATGATGGACACAAAATTCTGCCTGCAACTAAAGCAAGATCATAGGACAGAAACAGAGTTTCATTCTCTTTTCTTGGCAGGATGTGTGCTGATGGCTATGATTTGTCATTCTGGAGCCAAATCAAGGCAACTTATCTTGATACATCTGCTGAGTTTTGAATATGCATGGGGTGAGCATGTGTGCTTTCTTGAAAACTTTTCCTAGAAGCAAAATGCATTACAAATATTTATATATCTATTGTGTCACCTTTGACGTGGCTGATGAAAATAAAGGCATAATCCCATGCAGGAGTTTTGCCTGGGGGATATGTATGGGTACAAAAAAATAGAAAATGGTGAAAAGAGTGATTATTAAGCAATATTTGGCAGATGTTCATTTCCAGTCCCCAAAAATATTAATTTTAAAAATGGCTTGTGAATGTTCTTTTTTTTTCTTTGAGTAATCACATTCTAAGTATAAAAGCAATAACGAAAATAATGGATGACTGTAGTTCTGAGTTCTTGAATCTTCTCATGTGAGCCCACTGTGCAAATATTTGAGTATTTCCATGTACTTTTTGTTGTTGTTTGTTTATTTGATTTTTAAGGGATTGGTAGTATTTAAGAGCCCTAGAAAGTATCCACAGAAAAATTTTATTATGTTCAGCCTATCATCACCTGTTGATTGCCTCTTTTACAGAACAAGGAAATCCAGTTGAACAGCAGCCATGTGCTCTCTCATAATGATTTACGAGCAGTAATTGGTCCTGGCCATGCATTTTCAGTACTGTTTTCAGCCTTCATGTACTTAAAGGGAGCTTATAAATGGGAGGGAGACCGAGTTCTTGCATGGGCAGATTGTGAGAAGACAAGGTGGGATGGCTTTAAAATAAAAGGAGTGAGATTTTTGTTTGATATCAGAGGGTAATTCTTTACTCAGAGGGTGGTGAGGCCCTAGCACAGCTGCCCAGAGAAGCTGTGGTGCCCCATCCCTGGAGGCGCTCAAGGCCAGGTTGGATGGGGTGCTGGGCAGCCTGAGCTATTGGGGGCAGCTCTGCCCACGGCATGGGGTTGGGGCTGGGTGGGCTTTGAGGTCCATTCCAACACAAGACATTCTGTGATTTTATGTTTCTATGAAAGAATTTGATATTTCAAAATACAGGTTCAGAAAAAAATAGAATGGAAACCTTTTCCAAAAAAAATATAACATTTTTGTATGAGAACGAAATCATGGCCTTTACAGAAGTCTAACTATAATACCCAGGTGAAATAACCCTTTGTGCTGATAGAGTAAGACTTTATACCTGTTGAATACCTAGTCACCTGCAAGATAATACTGCAGTATGGATTGTGACTTTCTGAGCCTCGTTATAACTCTTCATTGTGCACTTGGAAACTGACTTTGCCTTTGATGGAGGATACATGTTCTTAGGTGTTGGACCAACACAACTGGAAAAGCAATGACATCAAATGCCAGTCATCTTTGCAAGGATCCAAAAGGGGAAAAGGGACAAGACAAGGGATTTAACTGTCAGCAAAAAGTGGACAGTTTGGGAAATCTATAGTATCCTCATATCTTCTGCATGGTGTTAAGATCATAACTCTCCTAACACTTACCATAGAGCACTTCTGTGACTATGATAGTAAGAATTAAATCAGTTTGTCATTCATATTCCCTTGGATGAAGAACAGTCAAAGCTTTGGTGGCAGAGGGATTCTTTAAGCAGCTGTGTTAGGGCTTTTCCCTTCTTCATCTGTGTGTACTAATCACAGTCGAGCCACCTTGCTGACTGCAAACTTTTTCGGCACTATCTGGAAACTACCATCCAGTCAGCCTCAAACAGAGCTTTGAACGCTAGAGATTCCCAGTGCAAGCAGAGGAATTTACAAGGATAAAACTTGTCCCAAGACTTACTTGTTTTTCACCTCTTAGTGCTTCCTAAATAACAATCAGATTGAAAAGTATTTATCTGACAGTGTATAAATTTCTGTCGGCGAGAACAGCTAGCATTACTTTCCCAGCACCAGTCTGATTACTTCAGCTAATTTCTCCAGCCAAAACATAATGACGAAATGAATGTACAGATATTTCTATAAACAAATACACACATGCATAAATCTGTTCATATTAGGCATTGCATAGCAATGCATTTCTCTCAACTAGCCTTTAAACATGCTGCAGATGAAGTGATGGATTTCTCAGTATTCTGTTGCACATGCTTTTGTGCTGACTGTTTCCCTTGTTCTGGAATAGCTCCAGAGTAAATACTGCCAGCCAAGTGATTGCTTTGCATCCTCCTAAAAAAAATGAGTAGATGGAAGGTGTCTGTTACTTGTTAAAGAAAAAAAAAACAGAAACAACAATTTCTGTTTTCTTTTTTCTCTTCCCATCTCTTAGGCTGCCCAGAAAAGCCAGAAAAGACCCTGCACAGGCTGAGCTGGTGGGGGGCAGCCATGCCCATGGCACGGGGTTGGGGCTGGGTGGGCTTTGAGGTCCATTTGCACTTCTGTGATTCTATGGTTCTCTAACCGGGGAAAGGAAATTCACCTTAATGAAGTATTCAGTGTTTCTGCCTCTATATTGCATTGGGTCATACTGCTTTAATCTAAAGGTTTTTATAGAGTTTGCTTCAGTGATAGGTAGTGGCTTCTGCCCACTTGGATAATTCGTAATTTTTTTGCCTTTTCACATTTTTTATTGCATTGCATGCTTCTTTGTTTCTGAAGGAAAGTGGAGGCCCAAGGTTAGGCAGAAGATGGAATTCCTACAACAGATTTCATATTCAACGGCTCTCTGGGACTGTTGTACTTCCAAAAGGCATTTTGTCTTCATGCTGCTGTGAAACGGAGGGCCAGAGGAAAGTTACAGTTCTTCAGACCTTTAGAAACTCAGTGTCTATTGTTCAGCCATTCCTGTTTTCCTCTTGGTCAGCCTTACCGAACAGGTATATTGTTATGCCTAATTGACCACTATACACAAATGAGTAAGTAGCTCAGCCTCTGGAAAGTGGAAACGATTTAACTATATTAGCACATTACTTTGCCCTGTGTAATTAACTCTGCCACACTGACATTAGGGATCGCTAATTTGCAAAGGAAGTCAACACTTCTCTTTGCAGAGAACTCATTTCTTTCTGCCTTGAAATTGAGTATTTCATTTATATTTTCTTCAGTACTTAATACTCCTATCCTTCAGAAGAAAGGCAAGTTTTAATATAGTGGAGATCATATCTCCCAGTTCTAGGCTTTCTGTGATGCTCTACAGCATCTTGTAAACCATTGAATGTTACCGGTGTTGGTACTGTACTGTAACAAACAGCATTTATTAGCACACAGTATGACCAGTTAGCCATAAAACTTCAGAATGTGGATGGTACAGATTTGCCTGGCATTATCTCCTTGCTGCTGCAAAGTAAGTTTGGAGCAGACTGAATTTGCAAAAGGTTCAGATGCTGGCAGCAGCAATTTTGCTTCCCAAGAAATTTCTGTTAAAAAAAAATAGTTGTCTCTTGGTTCAATTGCTCAAGCAGTACTGCCATCTCGTGGTCCTTCTTGCTACAGCTTGTGGGGAAGAGAAATGCCAGTGGGAGCATTCTTCAATTCCCAGGCAGAAATAATAGATGCTCTTGGGTTGTGATCCTGCCAAATGTCTACCTGAGTGCATAAGCAGAATCGGCTTAGCTCATCTGCCAAAGCCTATGAGACGATGCTTTACAACAGAAGAGGATCCTTATCGTGCAAAAACATAGGCCGTGTGTACAGAAAGGAATTTTCAAAGAGAAGGAGCTTAACCTGCAAAGGCAACAGCCCAGTTATAATTGCAGACAGAAAACCAACAATAACAAAGAATTTTTTATCTCCACCTGAAAAAACAAACAGCAATTAAAGATGAGTGGTTGGATTATGGAGGGGGCAATGCTGAATGTTCTGAACTAAATAAAGAACTGCTGAAATAAGCCTTTGGCAATTAGCATGAAGTGGCTGAGTTTTTAGTGTAATATTTGCCCATTTGCCAAAAGACCTATGGCTGTAAATGTGCACTCCTCCACGACTAAATTGTTAATTATTTTAAGAGCATAAAATCCTCAAAGCAAGATATTAGAGGATGTAATGGAATTTAAACTGTAAGGAAGGTGGTGATTCAGTAGATTTATGAATCACCTATTGAAATCAATCGGACAACACACTTGCTCAAGATTATACATGTGCTTATGTACCTTTCTGAGCCAAAGGTATACAGCAAGGAATAAATTACCCACCAATGCAGTTGAGGCATCAAGAAAAACGTATGTATAAGATTGAGGCATCTTGATTGCTTCATACCAAGATACTGGAGATGCTGTCGAATAATACACAAACAAACCATTGAAAGTCTTTTCCTTTTCCAAACTAGTTTTCCACTTGTTGATGTAAGACTGTTGCTGTGCAAATGTTACTGAAGACGTGGTATATTTTAACAGATAGAGTGTAAAAGCATGTGCCTGTGCCTAACTGGTGACCCCAAGGAACATTCCACAACAGCTTATGTTAAGGACATCCAGTTGAATGGAAAGTCCTTGTGAATACTTTGCAGTGCTTCCACCAGAACTGAAATTATTATTTATTCTGCATTTGCATTCCTATGATGAAACAGGTGATTCTTTTAGTGACAAATGCTATGAGTGACATACAACATTTTTTTCCACCTATGATAATTTTTAAGAATAAAATCTTCTTTCTGGTTTCTGCTTCCATTTTCAATGGGTTGAGACAGCTTTGAAGGTTAAAGGGAATACCACTGTATTACCACCAAAGCACCTGAAATTTGGGTTTGAGACATGGCCAGTTTTTTTTTTTCCTGTTTTATTTATTAATCAACTGATTGATGTAATTGGATTCATTTACTGCATTTCACTTAGCAAAAATTCCTTCTGAACCTGCTAGCTATCACTGCGCTTAGCACCTTTTTTCTCCATGTAGTAAGTCAAGCATGAGAATGAAGTTATTTGTATCTTATAGCGAATGCATTGAGTTTCCCACCTATTCTACTTTTACAGCTTTTTCAGCTGCTTTCCAATTCTTTAACTGACGGCGTGTACGTTATGTATAATATTTCCTCAGACTGTGGAGTAGAGAAATCTGGGGTTTCTTGTTAGTTGCAAGGCTACATATCAGACTTTGGCCTGGAGAAGGGTTTCAGGGAAGATCTCATCAATGTTTACAAATATGTGAAGGGAGGGTGCAAAGAGGACAGAGCCAGGCTCTTTCTAGTGGTGACCTGTAACAAGAAAAAAGGCAACGCTCACTGAATGGAACACAAGAGGTTCTCTATGAAGATCTGGAAGCGCTTCTGTGCTGTGCAGGTGCCAGACCACTGGAAAGGCTTGCAGAGTCTGTGGAGACGACTCCTTGGAAATATTCAGACGCCATGTGGATATGGTCCTGGGCACCCTGTTCTGGGTGTCCCTGCTGGAACAGGGGTTTGACTGGCTGACCACGAAAGGTCCCCTCCAATCTGAGCCATTCTGTGGCTCCTCTGAAGCAGGCGTTTGACTCTTTTCTGTCCTAACATATCTTATTCACTTCACAGTGTTCTTTTTTTGGAAAAAAAGATTCATCCCCAGAAGTGTGTGTTAACTTCCAAGCTCTGTGGAAATGGACTATGATTGATTTTGAAACAGAGCTCTTACTTAAAACACCTGCAGACGTTATGGAACATCTTCTCCATCCATGTCTGATACAATTAATAGGAAACTGTCATCCGAATGACAATAAGTGTGCAGCATCAAATAATTATTTCTTAGGTTGTCCCCACTGAGAAGGTCTAGAGGTTTTAACCAAGAACAGAATCCACATTAACTGAGCTTAAAAAGAGTTCCAAAAGCAGTGGTCATTGCCTTAAGAAGTATCTGTGAAAGTAAAGGCTAGGAAAACAAAAATTCCACAGAAATGTGATGTGTTACACCTCGTGGCTGCTTTTGTGACAACTTGAGCTAACCCTGCAAAAACTGCAGCCTTAGAAACTTGTGTAAATTATGTTTCTCAGAACATCTCTTCTTTGATATTTTTGGTGGAAGCGTTTTCCAGAAGTAAACAATGATCTTATATAGGAGTCAAGTGGAGCACAGACAACATTCAGAGCCTCTGGATGGATGTTTTGAAAATATTTTAGTTTGACAAAATTGTTGCATCAGAACTGAAGTTGTGGAAGCCTTGTGCGTGCATGAGGCATTTTCCTCTTGAAGCTATTAATCACATTGGTCTCTTCTCTTGGCAGGCAAGTGATGCCACATTGCTACAGAGGTGTACTCCTTCAGATTGCAAAAGAGCCCACTGGTATAAAAACACACCCAGGGTGTGGCTGGGGAATAACTGAAATGAATCATGGACCACAATAAAGCTCTTCCTGTCATTCAGGGATCACTTGCCAAATGTAGGAGATAAAATATATAGAGGGAGACACGGAAAAGTCATAAGGAAGAAACACACTGATCACTGAAAGCGATCTTGGTTAGAGTTGTGCAAATAAGGGTTAATTCCTGTGAGAACGATGACTGAAATGTAGAGCAACTACTGCATTTGGACATACTTGAACAAAATGAATAGCAGTAGTCATTCTCTCTGTTATATGTTGAAAAAAGAATGCTTTGTTCTCACCTAATTTTGTATGTTCTATAGTCCTTGCCTTATGCTTTGCTGAGGGAGATGAAGGGATTGCTTTTCAAGACGCGACTTGCCAACATTTTCAGAGACAAAAGAAACTGAGCTAATTATAAGAACTTTGAAGAGAATTCAAATAATTCATCAGACCATATGCTGGGATATTGGTGCATAATGGCAAGCTGGAAATATCCAGGAAAATCCTGAGGCTGTTGAAAATTTGATAGCACAATCTGAATTCTGCTAGTGGTCTCAGCTAAGGCTAATTGTGAACATCAATCATATGCTCCAGATTTCACTAGGCCTCACATAGTTCCTGAATTAAGAATGGAAATCTGACTGTAATGTTTTGACTCCAACTGTAATCCAACCTTTCTTTTGAGCACTGCTGCAATTCTGTCTTTTTCAGCTCCAGCAAATTTTATCGTTATGCAATGGATATATCTAATTAAACCTGTTGAACTTGTGCTTTTAATGTACTTATGTAGGAAGGTGCCAGATGATCTCACTGCATTCCACGTACTTTGAGATTAAAAACCCTGATTCACATCTCCTCAATGACATTTTTCCTGCGTTCACCTTACCAGTAGTTAAAACTTCCTGACTAAGTTTACCCAATATTTGTCAAGAATAGCTACATAAAGCGGAACTGTTTTAGTGGAAGTGGTGTGACTTCAGAGGATGTTGCACAGCTCCAGACTAGATTGAAGTTAGTGGGAGAAGCACGTGTTCTGTTCTTCTGAAACACAGTGGACCCATCTTTTCAGAACAAACTAGAAAATGCTGGTCTACTCAGTTAAAATGGGCATGGAAGGAAACCTACAGGGTATGTATGAAAAGATTGATTGGAGTCTGGGTTATGGAAATTGTGACAGTAAACAACTTTCAGCATAGAAAGAGGAACAAACAGGTGTTCTTCAATCCTAAGACTTGGGAAAATACTTGGACAACAACTGTTTATTTTATGTCTTTTAAAAGACCCTGTTTAAATTGGGAAACCATATACACTCAGGTATACAGATATACACTTGGTAACATAAGCATCATCGTATGACTGGCTGCATCTCTGAAATGGCTACTGTAAAATGATGAAATTCCATAATATCTGATACGGAGATCTTCAGCTACCTAAACTGTGTTACAGATGAGAAAAATGAGTCAGATCACTATAGATGGATTGTAAGATATGATTGTTATTTGCCCACCTTGATAATGTTACAAGTAAATTGTTCAATGTAGAACATGGGGACCTGCTGATAAAAATTTAAAAATCAGTGTTGCAGAGAGTAATAAAAGTAATTCCAGAAATAGTCTCTCACTTTTTCTCTTGATCAGAGAGGGTGCAAGGTAGCAATTAGGAAATATTTCTATTTCCTTTAAGGAAAGATTTATTTTCCTTCAAAAGAAGCTGGTAGGGAAAACCTACACTACAGCAGGTTCACTGATGCCATTTGTTCTGAAAGAAGTGTGTGACTCTTGACTGATTTTTTTTCCAGACATCATATCTCTTTAATGTTTTTCAACTTTTGTCTTAACATTTATTATAATGCTGTGGTAGTACTCTCTGGTCAACCAGTTATGTATCTGTGTACATTCGTTAATGTTTATATTAATTTAAACAAATGTAAGAATACAGGTAACAAAGTTGGTAAAGCTTATGTTTGTAAATTAGACAATATTTTTTCTATCTTTCTGAATATTCTGTGGTGCTAAAAGCACAGCTTTAAGAATGGCAGAATCATAATGTGGTTGAGATTGGCAGGGTCCTCTGGAGATCATCTGGTCCAGGCCAGAAGCAGGTTGTCAGTGACTAAGTCCAGACATTTCTGAAGAGCTCCAAGGAGGAGACTCCACCACCTCTCTGTGCAGCCTGTGCAAGGGCTCAGTCACCTACACTATAAAGAACTGCTTCCTGATGTTCAGAGGGAACCTCCTGTGCTCCATCTGGTGCCTATTGCCTCTTGTTTTGTTACAGGTCATCACTGGAAAGAGCCTGGCTCTGTCTTCTTTACACCTTCTCTTCAGGTGTTTCTATACATTGATAAGATCCCCACTGAGCCTTCAGTCTTCTATGCTGAAGAGTCCTGACACTCAGTTTTTCTTCATAGGAAACATACTGCAGTTCCATTATCATCTTCAAGGCCCTACCTTGGATTCCCTCCATTATGTCTATGTCTCTCTTGCACTGGGGAGCCCAGAACTGGACACAGAATACCAAACGTGGCTTTGGCTGAGGAGAGGGGAGGGATCACCTCCTTTGACCTGCTGGCAATACTAGTGCATCCCAGGATACCATTAGTCTTCTTTGTGGCACACTGCTGGCTCTTACTCAGCTTGCTGTCCATCAGGATTCCTACATCCTTCTCTTCAACCCTGTCTTCAACCAGGGGGTCTGCCAGCATGAACTAGTTCAGGGGGTAGTTCCTCCCCTCGTGCCCAACTTCTTGTTGAACTTCGGGAGGTTTCTAACAGTACATTTCCCCAGCTTCTCATTGTATCTCTGTGTAGCAGCCTGACCCCTTTTGTGTATCAGCCACTCATCTCTATTGTATGTCATCAGTAAATTTGCTGAGGGTGCATCATTGAAGATGTTAAACAAGACTGGACCCAGCACTGACCCCTGGGGCATGACGCTCATTACTGCCTTAAATGAGATTTTGCACTACTGACCACTACCCTCTCAGCAACTTCATTACACTATTTTCTGTGCAATTTCATGGCACTTCAACAGAGATGAAACAGAATGTCCAATCAAATGAAGGATTATGATTAAAACTGGTATGTTACATACACATACACATTCCTGTGTTTATGCACAGAGACATACAACAAACATGAATAAATACACACTCATGTATATACAGTAGCTGTAACATTTTCCAAGAAAAGGGAGTATGATGGCTTTGCTTTTGCACAAGCACTTTCAAGAGAGGCCCCACATGCTGTCTTTTGTTTACTTGGAGTTACAATGGACTCTCAGGTTTATACAAGGAAAGAGTGAAACATAAAACTAATTACATTAGTCATATATTGAAATAATATTAGAACACACTGCTCAGTGCTACTAGAGGGAAGAGGAGGAAGGAAAGAAGGATTCCTGTAGAGCCAAGAAAACTAGGAATGTGCTTTCAGTAGAAAAAGATCCTAGTAGCAATATCCCTCTACCATTTCTATGCTTGCTCCAGGAATCTGCCACCTGAACATGCTTCTTTGCTTGGATATTTGTGTTTTCAAAACTACAGCTCTACACCTATTGGATATGATTTAGATATGTGTGCTACAAGACTCCAGGGTAGAGGACACTTTATCAATTGTAAAAGAAAGTGCTGGCATAACATCACGGATTTTTGGGAAGCTCTGACTCACTCTGCAGAGGATAATGGGTGAGACTTGGATGAGGCCAGGAGCCTTTCATTAGAAAGAGTTTCTACTCAATCTGCAGTGTGGGATGGTCTGCAGCAGATCCTCAGGACATAGTTACGTAAAGAAATCCAAGCCTCACTGATTTCTGAGATCTGATCTGCCCCTGGCTTTCTGGCACTTTCTCTTTGTTCCTAAGTGAGACCAAATCTGGGTTGATCACAGGAAATATTTGTTTAAAAGCAAAAACAAAAAAAAAAACCCAACAACTATATTTTGACTGTTTAGATCAATGATAGCATAGTATTCCTAAACCACATTCAATAAGATTTTCCTCCCTTTGTATGCTGCTTCCCTTCTCTTCTCAGCCAGAAATTGCTTCCTGAGTTAACTTCTCGTTTGTAGTGCCTCCTCTCCACAGGCACTGTCCTGGAGCAACACAAACAATTTCAGTGATATCTTTCAGTTTGAGTAAAAGTTACTGACAGTTTAAATAAGCTCCTTGCATAGTGAACAGCCAGGGGTACATGGAGTGTAGCTAAAATTTTGTTAATTAAAAAATTAGGTCTAACCAGCTCCAAGCAAAATCACTAATAAGATTTTCTCTCTCTCCCTTTGGTCCACCACCACAGTATCTACGTTTGGAAACCACTTAGAGTCAAGGAGTCTGACAGAAATTTGCTTCATCCACTGCTAACGTTGCTGCCAATCAGTGCTGTATAATCAGCTGTTGCTGGGTGTAAAACTGCTACCAGCTCCAAACTGTTTGCCAAAGTTTTCTCCCCACTTTACTGTTGTCAAGATGTTCTTTCTCCTTCCTTGCAGCTAAAATTGACTTTCCCTCCTCAGTTTTCCCTACTTTCCAAAAGTCCCAAAGATTCCTTGGCTTTTCATATTTTACAAAACACAAGTGTTCTGAAAAGTAAGCACTCTGGCGTATATCAGTTTAGCCATACCTTCACCACTTGGTGTTGCATGTTAAAGAGTAAATTCCCAATGAGGATGCAGTCAAGTGGCTGTGACAGTGTTACACTGGGAACTATTTATAAGAGGAGAAGCAGTAGATACTAGGAGTAGTATACTTTGCAAAAATGATTTAAGCCAAATGACTGGCTTCGCCCAGCCAGAAAAAAAAACTGTTAGGATGACAGGCTGTAGGCAAAACTGAAATCAAGAGTACTGCAAGCAACATATCCTAGGCAGGAGAATTTGATTGACTGTATGTGAAGGAAAGGGAAAAAGAACTCGCACTTTGACTTCATGAGCAAAACAGGGAAAGAATGAAAAATGCTTATAGGCCATTTCAATAGGAATGTATGAGAGACACTGAGTAAGGAAGACTATAAAAAGGAAAGTTTTAAACCATAAATGAGACACAATTCCAATCTCCAGAGGGAGAATGAAAGAAATTTTTGTCATAGTCATTGGAAAGCCGGGCAGGACTGGAGGTACTTTCAGGTGAAAAAAAAAATTAATCTTGTAAGGACTGATAGTTGAAACTAGTAGGATTGTAAGAATTGTGTGGCAGAGAGGGAGGAAATATGTTTGAGCAACAGACCAAGAAAGAGGAGAATCCAGAATAGACAGAAAGGACGTATTACTAAAACACAATATTTATTTAATTAGTGATAAATATTTATTCATGAGTTTCTTACCTGACAAGTCATAACACCTTTCCATTAAATGGAAATCAACGACTGACATAAAAACATAAACCAATCTAGGCATGCTATTGTTTCACATACAGAAAATCCAAGATGTGATGATAGGGACCTCTGAATTTCTTTTGTCTATTTTTTCTCTTCATAACTATGAATTAATGTGAGGTGTAAATAGTAAACTGCATTAAAAGTGGTGAAGACTACTAGAGTCAAGCCTAAGTAGTTACAACTACCTCAACAGAGAATCTGGGTACTGAATAAAATGAAAAAAAAAAAAAAAAAAAAAAAAAAAAAGCAACCCGTTTCTTGAATTTTAAAAATTGCATAGATTGTGCTGGGACAATCACAGGCAGTCGGTTAAAGAAATTTCTATCCTTGATCTGTACATTATCACCTTGGAGATAGAGTGAACTAATTATCTATCTCCTGTGTGAAAATTGTCACATGAAATTAATTTTTTTGTTCTGTGGAATCAGTAATGCTTCAAACATAAAGTCTTCCAACTTGTGTTTGAAAAGTACAAGTTTTGGAGTATTTTTTTCCTAGAAAATCTATGACAATTGAGGGGGAAAAAAAAGCAAACAAATCAAGTCTGATGTGTTATGCAATGCAGACTCCCTTGGGTGTCAATAAAAATGGCAGAGGCAGGGACGGCTTTATGGATTAGAAGTCAAAAGAACAAAGAAGAACACTGCATCTTTACAAAAAGAGTCCCAGTGAAGAAACTAAATTAAACGAGATGTTTCCTCCAATGAGCCCCAGTAACCAAAGCAAACAGAAGAATAATAATGAGCCTTGCAATATTACCCATGAAAGAGGATCAGGTAGCTTCTTTGATGAAAAGTGAAAATCACCCAAAATCAAACAAGCCTATGCACATCGTCATGCTTTGCTCTCACATTCTTGGCTGCAGGCATATTTCAAATGTAGCCTGGTTTGACAAGCTGTGCTGGAAGAATGTCAGGACTAGAAAATCTACCTCTTTCAAACTACATAACTACAGTAAACATAAACTTTTGGTATTGATTTATTAATAGTTTTCTTTTGATATACTGAATGCAGAGATCCTTTCAGCCATGTCTGAACAACTTTCCCCAAAACTGTTTGTCCTAGAAGTTAACAAAGAATGATGAATAACGAAGTATAAGAAAAGACTCAGTCAAGGCATCAGACTCTGCAACTTACTTTGAAGGCCATGTTTGAGTAGAGAGCTGTCAGAATAAATTCTGTCTTCACAGTGCTTTGTGCAGCCAGCTGAATTCAACAGAGCTGTACAGGACATGTATAACAGAGCTTGGTCCATTAACTTCTACTGTTATCTAACTTCGTTTTGTTTGGGGTGTGATCAGATTGGAGTGGAATAATTCCCCTGCAGAAAGATTCAGCAAGTCACACAATTCCTCAGGACAACTGTTATATTCCCTGCTACAGCTACACAGTACCCTGTGCGGTGAAGGACAACTTTCTAACTGCCTGGTAGAGGTTTTCAAGCAGGCTCCAGTTAATGGAACATTTTCATTAATTTGAGTATGTGAATAAAAGGAATACTGCTAAATACCGATGTGTCTCTTTTTATGCATAGAGTCAAAAAAAAAAAAAATAGATGGCCAGAACATTAGAGATTTTCTGAATATACCTTGCTTACTTTCACTACAATCTCCGTTTAAGTGGGAGGACCACATGGATAAGAGGTGGAGTATATGATAAAACTTTCCTCTTATTTTATGCTTGTTCTGATTACCCTTGAAATTACTGGGAAATCTCCTGACGAAAGCATCATGCTGTACATCAGGTCAATAACCTCTCTTTAAGGTCATCCGAGAAGCATGTGCACATCAAAAAAGTGAATGCACTACAGCAATTAGACTTCAGGCTGTAGTTTTGCCGGAACAGCACTGTGTGTAAACTAGGAGGAGGAATGGTTTCATCTGTCTCCTAGCATCAAGGTGAGAAGGATGGTGATGGTAAATGATCAGCAGCTTTCAGATCTGCTACTCGTTAAAAGGGATATACACTTTGTGTAGCAATGTTTATTGCTTGAACTGAGGCAGTAAATCTGTGTAATATGTTGCAGCGTAGATATATAAGAAAGCATTCATGTTTAAGAATCTACTTTTTAGCATCTTCATATTCGCTGGTGAAAGCCTTGAGGTCAGGATTAGATCTGACATAGACACGCTGTACTGCAGTCTCGAACTACAATGCAAGAGCCCCCTACACTCCGGGAACACAAGCTCCACAAACTCCTGCTTCACACTGAAACTTTGAAGAATGTCTTGCCTTTCTTCATCAGCCTGATGCTGTCTTGGTTTTTGTACACTAAGCAGCTGTGTCATTAAACCCTCAAAACCGATCACAGATGTATTCAGATTGCCTGAAAGATCCATTTTAGGACACCATCCATCAGAATGACCATTGGACAAAGTAAATAGCTACCAGGAGAAGGGCCTGAAAGCTTCTCTCCCTCTCTCCATGTTGCTGAAGTTTGCTCTAACCATTAGACTATAAAATTATATCCTCTCCAGTGTATGTTTGCTCTTTTCTCTCTGATGGACTATATTTGAAGTCATTAACTCCTCACAAATCTTTTATAGAAAGACTGAACATCTCACAGAATCTTGAAGAAAATTCCTGTCTTGAAGAAAATGCACTAAAGATGAGGTACTTTGGTACTGAAATTTTGGATTGTTAAATCTTTTAAAAGAAATATATTTAACTACATTTTACATTATATGTACGTACAGTTATGTATAAAGTTGTGTGCCTACTAGCCACATCTGTACGAAAAAAAATGTTCTGCACATGTTACTTGAAGAGTTGAGCAGGAAAATAATGCAAACATTGATATTTGATTTACTTGTGCAAAATCAGAGTTCTTGAGACCAATAACTGAAGTCAAATCATGGCTAATTTCACCACAAGTGCCCAAATTTCTTCAATTCCTAAAGAATTTATTGTCAGTGAGTGTGAAACATATGTGAGATTCTGCTTACATTTTCTAGCAACAGACATCATATGGAGAAAAGGTCTTATCTGCTGAAGTAGACTAAATGAGCAATTTTCCCACATGTCTTTGGGAAAATACAGTGCTTGGAAGAAATCACCCTGAAAGGGAATGTTAAGAAAAGACTGGACATTATTCAGCAACATCCACTCTATTACTTGCTGTTGTCTTCTGCCATAATTCCGCTCACTCTACAGAATGTAGGATAGTAAAAATGGGTTTCTTGGAGAAATACACAGCAGTATTTAAATTAGAAACAAAACTGAAGGGGAAAAGAAGTAAAGAAAACAAAAAAAATCTATTTTGGCCTGAGAAGTTTTGTGAAACATACACTTCTGTAAATTTGGCAAGACTAGTGGGTGCCAGATTATAATTGCAAGGGGCCCTACAGGCACAAGCTCAAGCCAGGACTTACTCTTATTAATCACAGAAGATGTAAGAGGCCAAATGTAGTTTACAATTAAGGCAGACTATTGCAGAAGAGGAAACAGGTCATACGATAGGCAACCTCTTGGCAAGACATGACTCCACAGTAAGCAATAGTGAAAGATGCTCGAGAAGCTACTGTATCAAATAAACACATGTATGCAACTGGGATAAAATAGATGCAAGAGTTGCAGGGCAGAAATGTGTCACACTGAATAATAACCACAAGACTAATAGTATTCAAACAGTTTTGGGAGTTTCAAATCAGTGATTCAGCTTGGGAGAACAAAACTCTCTGAAGCTTGAAGCATTCATAAGGCTTTGTAAACCATAGAAATCTTAGGAAATCATGAAACAAGAGGATTTAAAAATATATGATTAATTGAATGTCAATGTTAGACTTCCTTAATTTTCAAACAGTTAACATTTTTTCACTGAAAGCTTGAATTTAGAGTGTTGTAAATTCTTCCAAAGCACTTTCAGTTGTAAGAATAGATGTATTGAACATTCTCTTCAGAAAGAAGAAAATCTATCCTTCAACATATATTAGTTCCATCTTTGGAACAGCCAATTAAAATCTGCATCCAATAAATTTAGCAAAGGAGCACAAAATATCTAACTTGAGAGGAAAATAAGCACAAATAAATATCAGCAGCACTCTTAAAGGTCCTATGGGATGAAAGATTTTGACTTGTCTAGTCAACAGGCTGTCATGGAGACATGGAGGGAGATAAGCATCATTTAGCTCAAATCTCGTAATCAACTCCTCGTGAATCTCAAGCAGGAAGCTATCAGAGCTATATGGAAGTTATCTGAACTCAGATGTCATTAGGAAATGGATGAGATCTTACAAAGCAAACCAGGCATGAAAGCACTAAAACTGGAGATGTAAGTCTGAGAAATCTGCACTGTAAAATAAACACCCAAGCCTTCATTTTAATTCTTCTCTGAATGCTAAATTGATCTACAGCTAAACATTACTTATCAGCCTATGTCTAAAGAAAATGAATACTTTTTGTACATAGTATATATAGAGAAAATGCAGTGTTATGAGGATCTCAAACAGAAGAAAATACTGAAAATCTGCATTCAACTGTCCAAAACCCAAGTCACTATGTATATTCTATCAAGATAGTTCCAAAGAAAAATCCAGATTTTAAGAAGAATGCAAACAGTGAATTGCCTACAGCTAGATTCTATGTATAAATTTGCCTATATAAAAGGAACTTCATTGGAATTTAAACTTTAGTATAAATTCTAAGCTATAATGAAAGAACTTTGGATTTGCTTAATACACCACTTTTGTTCATAGAGGCCATCTGGTGTAATTTCATATTTGGCATCCCCAATCTGTCTTTACATACAGATTTTTAATGTTTATCATATTTCACTTCATAATTTTTTTTTTCCTTCCTTAATACGAGATCAGAAGACTTTACAATTCACTGGTGGGAAATAAAGATTTGGAGCTTTAGGTGTAATAATGTAATCAGTATGTAAGATTGGGAGAAAATCCAATTTTTTTCTGCATTCACATGGTGTTACTTTGCTGTTCTGAAGTATCTCAGACTTTCTAGAAAGCAGCTGGAAGGTTGTTTTTTAAAAAAAAAATTCTTTGGCTAGTTCAAGATATTTATTACTAGTCTATTAAGAAAACATGCAACATTTTGCAAGGGTTGGTTTAACCTCAGGTGGATAACTTGAAGGTCGTGTTTACATAGGTTTTTGGAAGAAAAGTAAAGGGGTAATGAAGGAAACTGATTCATGGGCAAGGAAGTGTCAAACTTTCTCTTAGAAGACAAAATTGGAATAAATTAGAAATGAAGAGACGGTGGTGGTGAGTGAAGTCAAAAAAGCAAGACAGCTTCAAAGATTAGTTCCAAGGTGTAGGAAGTGTCAGTGAGATATGACATATTGCTAAAAGGATGAAAGCAGGGAGTGAGGAGAAGGTGATTTAGAAAGGGCAGGTCCCAATAGTAAACAAATCATGTAGATACAAAAACAAAACTCTGATCAGCAGCAAAACTTTGTCTACTTGGGAGGAGGATGCACTATTTAAAGAGCATTATCCCGATAGATGTGTTAAGTCTTTGAAAATCTGTCTGCAGAGTGAGAACACTAGGTATTAATTTTGTCCAGGTATCTTGGAGCAGGATATGTTTTGCTATGCCCTTTAGCACAGTACAGAGGATTAACTCAGTTACAGCTTCTCTCACATTTTAGCCCGCAGGAAGGATCAATCACAGTACATGAAAGATTATTCAGTGTATAAAATCTCAAAGCTTCTTCTCTTTCAGTGGTATCTGGGTCCATAATATCTTCCGTGTCTCAAATTTATCTATTGTAGGTGATATCTTAAACATTATATCTGTTAATTACAGTCAAAATCACAGATAAATCTACACTGTGCTGGTCCTATTCTTGCTATTTTGTGACCTCAGACTCAGCTAGAGGACTAATGCAAGAAAGAAGTAAGCCCATTATCTGAGATTCTCATCAAATTATGCCTAGCGAAAAACTCTCTTTTCTAGGCAAAGAGTTACAGTTCAAACCAAGATACAGAACTATGTGACCAGTAAAGACAGAACATGCCCAGAGAAGGGCAACGAAACTGGTGAGTGCTCTGGAGCACAATTCTCATGAGGAGCGGCTGAGGGAGCTGGGATTGGTTAGTCTGGAGAAGAGAAGGCTCAGGGGAGACCTTATTGCACTCTACAACTTCCTGAAGGGAGGTTGTGATGAGGAGGGGGTTGCCCTCTTTTCCGAGGCAACAAACACGACTCGAGGAAATGGCCACAAGCTGTACCAGGGGAGGTTTAGATTAGACATAAGGAAAAACTTTTTCTCTCAGAGAGTGGTCAGGCACTGGAATGGCTGCCCAGGGAGGTGGTGGAGTCGCCATCCCTGGCAGTGTTCAAGAGGCATCTGGATGAGGAGCTACAATTTATGGTTTAGTAGCTTGTGGTAGCAATGGTAATGGGAGGACGGTTGGACTAGATGATCTTGTGGGTCCTTTCCAAACTTGTGATTCTATGATTCTATGATAAATACAAAGAAACAGGTAAGTTCAAGGCAGAGATAATAGAAAATAAAGAGAAATAGACAATGCAGATGGTTCTGTGTCTTGTGCATCAGTAGGAGAGAGTTCATGAAGTGGAAAGAAGCATCTGCTCATCTGTGCATGGCTGAAATGGAAAGGTCTGAAAAAGGAGAATCCAGATAACTGGTGGATGGCTGAGAGAAATTACTGACAATTACTCCATTACTGACTGATGCTAAATGTAGAAGGCTTTTCTTGGTTCATGCTTTCTTTAAATAGCAGGTTCCAATGGATTTATTTGTGGTAAATCAGCCTTTCCACAAACACACCTGTTTCTGCAAAAAGCCTCATACTGCTTGTGTCAGTTCCTCATGGAAAATCCCACTAATACCACATTAGTTTGTTGATTTGTCCTATTTTGTGCCCTATGGAGTTCTGGAGAATGAGGAGGAATACAATAAAAACAACCTGAACACTACCTATAAATAAAAGGAAGGATTACAGATTAAGAATGACAAATACATTCCTTGTATAATTTCAAATGAGTTACCACAGGTCAAACCAGTGGCATACTCTGTGCCATACTGTATCTTGTTAGGGATTAATATGCTTTCAGAGAAAGGTTCATAAAATCCTCCTTTTATCCTGAGATTTGCTTCCTAACCACCTTTAATGAGATGAACTTTCATAACAAGCACCCTTGGTAGTTACATCTTTTCCCACTGTTGAGTCATTTGGCCTAATGCAGTGTTTCCTTTGGCACAAGAAAAAAAGAAGCTTGCTGTAGCAAAAACAGAATTTCACTTCTGAATTCAGAGAGCAATCTTGTTCTGTATGAATGGGGGTCTAGGCAGCAACAGAAAAAAAAAATACATCAAGATGAAAACCATATAATTTGATGTTTTGTCACTGAAAAGGTTTTGAAAATTCTTTGTGATTCGCATAGGATGGTCAGCACTGTATCTGAAATAAAGGGCTGTAAATGTCTGTGTGAGCCTGCATGATAAATAAGAAATACCAATAGGGTTTTTATGTCCAGAACTCAGCACGGGATGTGAAAAATGAATCAAAAATGGGCACGACTGAGACAATCAAACACATGAGTTCAATGTAACAGATTAACTGCTGCTTTGATCTTGCTGATGAACATGTCTGAGCATAGCACATGGCTGCGCTGTACCAGCACACTCCCACAGTCTAATGATGCAAGGCACAGCTACAAGAGTGTTGTTCTGAGAATGTTGTTTGTTAGTGAGAGCAGGTCTGAGAGACAACAAATACTGTCTTGAAGAAATAAGAAGGCTATTACAGGTGGTAGAAGGATTGCTGGCTTTGGAGAATGTGCAGTGTCCAGAGCCATGCCTCTACATCAAGATGTATATTAGAGTCACTGTTAGGTTACACTCCTTTTGCCTGCTGCCTAGCAGACATAGTAGCAGGAAGGGAAGCAGGTAACTTCATGGTCCATGAAAAGTCATTTATATTCTTTCTGTCTCTGATACTCTGCTTGGTTTTGTTCACATCTAATTATACCAAAATTAGTTGAAGAGAAGATGTGATCTTCCAGACGCATTTGAACATGGCCTGGTCTAATCAAAACTTTCTACCTCAGTTGGCATCTTTAGAAATGCTACTCAGGCTATATATTTTACAAGAAAGCAGATTTTATACCTAAGTAAATTTCTTTTTTTTCTTTTCTTTTCTATTTTTTTTTTTTTTGAGAAGCACGTTATTTTCAGCATCAACTCATTTTAATACCAGCTTTTCAGCTGATTAAGTGAACAGCAATCACAGAATGAAAAAGATGCGCTACATTCTCTCCAAAGAATAAAATACCACCACAATGTTTCAAAGACCTTTGTTAACTGCAGTAAGTTTAAAGCCAACCACAGCAGCCATAGTGTCTGACCAGTTCAAGCCTTTTCAGTGTGCTCATTTTCTCTCTCCTCTAGCTCCTATGAACTCATTGCAGTGTAGATCCTGCCAGTGCAAACAGAAGTGTAGATAGTGAGTTAGCCTGCCAGAATGCAACAGTCTCTTCACTGCTGCTTCCAAAGACCCAGATCCTTCCAGCAGGAGGTTTTATTTCTGGAACAGCCCAACGCCACTGCCCAGGAGCAAATTGTTTTAAAAAATTTTCTTAAAAACTGTTTGTATGCACAGCACACATACATATCCACAAACACATTCACTGATCAGAAATTAATCTGACATTGCAGTGCTTGCAATGTAAGAGTAAGAGTATATATGTTGCAAAGAGGAGTTCTAAAACAAACTATGAGAATCAGGACAGTGAAATTAAGCTATTAGCCTTTGACTTTGATGACAATAACCCTCACCATTAATTCAAACCATTCTATGAAATTAAATTAGACCTTTGTGTGGAGAAGCTTCTTTAGAAAATTCTTCCCATCCCATATCAGTGCAAATATTTTATATAAGGACTTAGCTATACCTCTGGAGAATTTCAGATAGCTTTTTTAGCATTCTTTGTCCCCAGAGGGCATCATCACAGAACTCCCTGTTGTTGCTAGTAACCATGCACATTTGGCACTCTCCTTCCTTCTTTCCTTTCTTCCTCCCTTCTTTCCTCCCTCTCCCCTTCCTTCCCTCCTTCCCTTCCCTCCTTCCTTCCCTCCCTCCCTCCCCTTCCTTCCCTCCTTTCTTTCTTCCCTCCCTCCCTCCATTCCTTTCTTCTTCCCTCCCTCCCTCCATCTCTCCCTCCCATCCTTCCTTCCCTCCCTTTCTTCCTCCCTTCCTCCCTTCCATCTTTCTTTTCTTCCCTCCCTCCCTCTCTTCCTTTCTTCTTTCCTTCCTTCTTCCCTTCTTCCCTTCTTCTCTTCTTCTCTCCCTCCTTCCCTCCCTTCCTCCCTTCTTCCCTTCCAGCTTTCTTTTCTTCACTTCCTCCTTCCCTTCCCAGCAACATTTAAGCCTGAACAGCAATAGGTCTAAGGCTGAGGCAGACTAGTGGTCTGGCAAGCTTGCTCTTAAATCTGTTGCTGTTACACAAAATGTTTCGTGCTACATGGTCCACAGTGAGCAAGTCTGCATAGTGAAAAGTGCTCTTTTTGTTATTATTGTGCAGTCATTTCAGTGAATAACAAACATTCAGAAGTTCTCAAGCACATATTTTAAAGATTGTTACAATGATCCAGATTTTTAAGTAGCCCCCAAATGCTAATAGAAACATCATTTTCTTACAACACTTTCCAAAAATACATAATGAGAGTGTATATGGTGGATGAAACACCCCTCTTAAGCATTTAAATAGATATAAAACTCATCTTATTTCCTTGTATGACTGAAAGGAAAAAGACCACCAACATTTTCTGCCTTCTGGTCATCTGGAACCAGTGCAATCTTTCTTTTTCTCTTTCCCTCTTATATTTTCTTTCTTTTTTTTCTTTTTGCTAAAACCTGTTGCAGTTTTTGCACCAGTTTTTAAAGACATAATACAACAATATCATCCAGAAAAGATTAAAAAATCCAACCGATCAAAGGTAATTAAAAAAATAATAATAACCCACAAAAGCTGGTTATTAAACTTTATTTTATTTTATTAAACTCTCATCACATAAATGGGAGAAGCCCTGTTCCTTGGCACCTGTGTTCTGGTGGTTATACAGTGCAGGAAAATGCCTCAAGCTTATATGTCCAGTGTGTTTGGAAAGATACGTGGATCATTCTAATTTTTTATCAAAATTTAGTAAGCACCTTCTGATAATAGCAGCTATTTGGCCAAGTCCTTAGGATCGAGCTGAAAGAGGTATTTAGTCAGAGGAGGTCACACTTACTCCGATGCCCAGCGGCATCAAACAGTTCTGTGAACAGACAATAGCTCCCTTGAAAGCCTGAAGGAAATCAGTAGAGTTTGTGTTTCAAAATGTTACCTTCTGGAAAGTGCAAGTCTTCTGTAATGTTTGTGGTGTAACTATCCATAAAAATTAAAAAATAAAATAAAAAACATTGTGTTTTCTTTGTTTGCTAATCCCTGTCCAAACACATGCATCATACTGTAAATAATAAATATTTTCCGCTTTCTATCCTGTGTTGGAAATGGCTACAGCTCACTCTTGCTGTGGCGCACAGGACAAAAGTGAATGAACACATGGCTCTGTTTGGCTTCATTGCTCTGATGAAACTATCATATGATGTGAATAAGAGCAAATGAGTTTTACAGCTGGGTGTTGTGAGCAAGTGTGCTGTTAGTAAGCTCTCACTGTCCTTGATGAGCTAACATAGCTGACTGGCACCTTCCACCTTTCCCACTCCATCTTCAAGATTCATGTCCTGACCACCTGGCTGCTCGTGCACCTGTGTGCAACATCAATCACTTGGTAAAGTCAGCAACAGCACTGGCCAAGGATGTGGCCCTTGGGCCTGTGCACCAGGCTAAGGGGGGTGTTATGCCACCTGAAAGGAGTCAAGAGGGAGAGGAAGCATGGATGGATCTACTCAAAGGCTCCTCTTGTCTCAGTGGGAGATTATCTCACCAGTGTTGCTGATGATAGCAGACAGAAGACCACGAGTGTATCTGGATGCAAGGGGCACGTTTTCACATTCAAAAATGTGTGGTGCCCCACCCCTGGAGGCAGTCAAGGCCAGATGGATGGGGCCCTGGGCAGCCTGAGCTGGTGGGGGTCAGCCCTGTTTATCCAGAGGGATGTGGATAGGCTTGAGAGATAGGCCCATGCTAACCTCACGAAGTTCAACAAGGCCAAATGTAAGGTCCTGCACTTGGGTCAGGGCAATCCCAAGCAAAAATGGAACAGGTTGCCCAGAGAGATTGTGGATGTCTCCCCCCTGCACACATTCAAGGCCATGCTGGACAGGGCTTTGAGCAACCTGGTCCAGTCCAAGGTGTCCCTGCCTATAGAAGGGAGGTAGGAACTAGATGATCTTAAAAGTTCTTCCAATCCATTCTATAATTCTGTGATTCTATGATTCTATGATATGAGCACAGTGAGGTGGTGGGTGGTGTGTTTCAGCAGTGGTAACAGCAACCTCTGCTTATGTAGATTGTTATGAGCACGGCATGCAGGCTTTTGTTCACTGCTGGTGAAAATGCATAGCTAATGGTGGTGACTGTGTTGAAAAATAGTTTTGTAGCTGAGAATTTGCTCTATCAAACAGTGCTACTGTGTCCTTTTCGTATCTGTTGTTGTTTCCATGGAGACAAATAGGACACATTACTTTTAGAGTGACCTACATATGATTCTGTGATTCTATGAAACCGGATGTTCTGGAAAGACTTTCTGGAAGCCAAGGTTTTCCTTGGCAAAAGAAAGTAATTTATTGACTGGTGATTTGCAGGGCTGCCTCTTGTCATGCCCTGAATCAAGACTTTGCATTTTTTCTCCTAATAACAAAACATGATCTCTTTTCCTGATAACCATTTTCTAAACACCTGCTCTTTACGAATGCAGAGAACACAACTAAGTTTTAATCCTGAGCATCCATGTTTTGTTTATATTGTAAAAAAGAGTTGCAGCTTGCCAGCTGCAAACCATTCACAGAAATCTACAAAACAGATTTGGATTTCTGAGGCCTTATTTTCTTCAAAGTTTAGTGGTATAAAGCTGGAATGACTTCATTCAGATAGAGTATTGCAGAGACAAGAGCATTGGCATCTCAGCAAAAGTTTGCTCAAGGTTAGACCCTAAAACACAGCCAGAAAGGAACTCTCATTGCCTCTTGAGCTCATTTTTTTAAGTCTAAAAGAATTTAGGAATTAAAATACTGTTTAATTTCATTTCTATATATGCTAAGTAGACCAATGTTGAACAAATGTGTCTTTAGAGTTGGTTCAAATATCATGTATCAGAATTCTTTTTCAATTTAAAAATGATGTAATTAATACCTTTAATTTTGAAAACTTTTCTTCATACCGTAAATTTTAAAGAGGAATAAATGGATAGAAAGTTTTACAAAACCAAATCTAATCCAAATTATTTTATTTTGGGTCAAGCAAATTATCTAAGTTGACCTGGAGTGTTTTTCTTCCTTCTTAACTGAGAAAAACAAAAACAGCTTGAGACACTCTGTAACCACGATTTTCTTCTAATTCAATCAAAAAGAAAATGCTGTTCCCATTAACTTGCCAGGCTGATTCATAAAGTTCAGATTCATCCAGACTTTCCCAACTGCTTGTCCCAGAAATATTCAAGGCTGTCAAGTGTGTGAAGAAGTTCACAAATTAATAGAGTCTGTGAGAGGATAACTTCAGTGAGAACATAACCTCACTGAAGTTATGCTCACTGTGTATTGGTAGTTTTGCCACCACTGGATAGTTTTGAAAGGGTTTGCTTCAAAATAAGGCAAACGGAATATGCAGAACTCCATGATGGACATCACCATATAAGCTGCTTTTGTGATGATAGTCTGATCAATTTAGAAGATTTTTTTTTCAGGTTAGGATAAGTTAGCTTTCAGCCTCAATTCTGTCCTTAAAAATCAGGAGGGGGGAAAAAAAGGTTTTTAAACATTTTCCCTTTATCTAAGGTTTGTGTTCAGCACATACATGCATAGAGCAGCATTCTAAGAGAATCAAATTCTGAGGGACCTGGGGACCTGGTGTCCCTGTAATATTTCTGACTAAGGTGGGGTTGCTACGGTTTTCTCAGAAACACTGGCAGAAGATATAATGACCACATTATTCACCATTTCTGCAGAAAGATTTCCACTCTGCAAAGGAACAGTGCTGCTATTGTTCTTCTGGCAGAGTATGTGTGCTCAGATGACAGCCGTGTGCATCCCGATCTCAGTCACAAGAAATGCCTCCATCAGATGTACTTTGGAAAGAACGCTGCAGGCTGCTGCTGCCATGAAGCCAAATGTACACATGCCTATGCTGCCCACTCAAAGCAGGCTCAGGTGGAAGGTGAGTGGCCCTAGGGCTGCATCTCACAATTGAAGTTAGTCCAGCAAGTGGGCAGAAAGCTTCTGGTGGAAGCAAGTTATGTGAAATTTGGAGGACAAGAAGAGCACACCAGTCTGAGGCCCAGCAAAGATGTGACTCAGGACAGGCCCATGGTGGTTTTGGTTACAGATTGCTCACCCATCAGCTTCAGATGCCTTCCCTCTTCTTCTCTAGGCCAAGAGCTCTGAGTCACTCACCTCCAGGTGAAAAACTGAGCACACTGCTTCCTCACTTATGCAGTGGCATTTATCATCCTTTATTTCTGTACATCATGCACAGAGAGGTGATACCACGCAAGGATATCCAATTAGTCAGGCTGAATAATAGTGAAAAGGAAAAAAAACTTCCATGAAAACACCAGCTATTACTGATATCTATTTAAGTACAACAATAGCATAACAGTTTTCATATTGATTATGAATTTGAGTTTGATATTTTCACACCAGAAACACACACACATATATATATATATATATATATATATCTACAAGGGTATGTGCAAATGTGTATATACATATATAGTGCAGACTGTGTATACATATACGTATATTACATATATGCATTCCATATATACATATGTACACATAGGTGTTTAGCATATAAAGCACATTTAAGCGGCATTTAGTGCAAAACACTTAAATTAAGAACTTTGAACAATAGTGCCCATTTATTAGACTCGCAAGACAGATAGGTCTGCAGTCATTTTAACCAGCATACCTAACCTCACCTAAAATATTTTCATCCATAATATGACAGTACTGTTGTCTAAAAAAAAATAACAACACAAAAATCTAACGTTTGGTTGATTAAGTTATTTTCTTTATATTAAAAATAGCAAGATATAGCTGATAATCAAATTTATCTTTGGAAAAAGATGAGATAGAACTTATTTAAAGCAATGAAAAAAAATCAGTGTCAGAAAAAGCTATGATCTTCTTTTCTTTAAGGAGACATTCTCTAATATTTTCCTTGCAAATACAGGCCCAGGCAGTGATGATTAAGCTGTCAGACTGTTTGACACATTCCCTGCAGAGATGTGCCTTGAGTTAAAATCAGCTACACTCCTGATACTAGCTAGAGAAGTACACTGATATTCAGACTGAAAGGTTAAAGTCCACTGTCCCAGTTATCTGTTATATTCACTGTCCACTGTGTTTTTTATGCACAGGGTTCTGTTTGGCATTTGTCACTGAACTATTACAGTACAGGAGCACCATGAAATGAAGTTGTCATCATGCACTACAGGCAGGGCTTGAACTCTAATCAAGGAGTCTAAACATCTCTTTTCCCTTGAGATACATGGTTTGGTGCTTCCAGTTTTTCTGTTGGGTGTTCAGGTGGTTGCTAACAGATAAAACATAGAAGGTAATGTGTTTTTGTTTTTTGAAATGATCCCTGGGAGTGAGTGTTACAGAAAAGAGTGCTGCACTCTAGGTTTCATAAAAAGACCCTGCCCAACATCTGCTTTGAGACAGTTGCAGCTACAGGCAATTACATCCTCAGTGATAAGAACTGTTTGTGACCTTGAGATTTTACTGAGCACTTCCCTGTCCATACTGACATTTTGGACTACTGTCAACTTGGAAGAAAGAATACCGTCTGTTGAATTGCTATGGATAAATGTAGCCTGTTTGGGATTTTTCTGTAATAAACCTGTGGTATACAGACAATGCTTTTCAGTAAAGGAATGTTCTCATCAACTTGATTCATGGAAAGTTACTCATCTTTCTACCTCAATGAAAGAATAGGTATCTAATGCCTGAGAATAGCTATTACATCACATGTGAATAGGTGGTTCAATGTGAGGCAAAATTGTGAGAATTTACAAGGCAGCGAAGATTGCCGTGTAATCTATCCGCCTTTATTTGTGTTGCATGTGTAGGAAATACTCTGCAATTAACATACTATGAATATTCTGGTCTTGTGAGATGACCTCATACTACTGGCCTTTTCCATCTCTGATTATGCTTGAAGTGCAAGTCACAGCAGATATTCTTGCATTACTAAACTCATTGTCATCACTTGCTTCATTCATTCCATGATATAAGATGTGGTATCCTGTGAAAGCACTGTGTTTACACATTGTTATTATGGGGTACTGATGTCAAACTGGGAAAATGCCATTAGGTAAATGCTTAATAAGTCATTGACTTTTGAAAAATGCATGGGAAAAAAAAAATGATAAGGCATACTTGGAAATAAAATACAGATGAAAAAGTGCTACACGATCTTGTTTGGCCTGAACACTGTCAAAGACATGGGAAACAGGAATATGAGTAAGTTTTCTGAGGTATAAGATACAAACTACTGCAGTTATTTTTGTGAACACAATTGATTGTGACTGGGACCTTCCGATGTGGCTTAATGTCTTTCTCACCTGACACATCCTGTCTTGTCTAAACCTAAGTGTGGGTAAGAGAATCTTGCCAAATATTTGCCTGGACAACCCAATTCCATTTCAGCTTCATGTCATTTTAATATGAAATGAGTTTTCTGTTGTCTTCTAGGCACCTGATTATGTGTCTGAAAAAGAAACAAGCCTTCATTTGAAATTTGCAGAAACTGTACAAAGGAGCTGTTGTATGGTTAAAGCAAGCCTTGCTGTTTTTAACAATACTTTACATTTTGTCCAGTGCAGAACTCTTTCTTTGCCACAAAAATAAGAACGCTTTCTGGGAAGTCCTTTAGGCATGTCTCCATGGAGATGATCAAGTGGATCAAAGCTAACTCAATTACTGCTTCAAGGAGGCTGGATTTTACTTGAAAGCTAGAGAGCTGTGCTAGCCATGTGCTTGACCTAGGAAGTCTATACTTACTGAATGGTTTTATTAGTTTAAGCATAATGTCATGCTATCACAGCAAATGGTTCCTGTCCAACATGGCTCAGAGGAGCTTGAGTCTGCCCAAACATGTCCATGTAAGGAAACCTTTGCTTTTATTCTACTAGGTGCACATGCTGAACATCTATGTTTCAGGTCTACAGCTGACTAATTTAGTGCCACAAATACAACCCCGAATTTCTTAAAACCTTTTTTCAGCTGTGGTCACATCCTGGAGTTGATTAATATCCACAAATGTTCTTCTGGCTCCTACAGGTCTGCTGGTGTGCCTGGGACTGCCTCAGACTTGAAAACACTGTGTGAGTTAGGTATTTCTCTTTCCATCTAACCTGTAGAGCTTGACCAGTGGTTGTGTTCAGCACATTCCTACTCAGTCTGACTCTGCTCAAAACACTGTTGGGGACTGAGGAGCAGTGCCCTTTTTATCCAGAATTTCAGTGGCTCATGTACTTGTTAGTCATGTAGACTGTCTCTACACCACTCAGTACTGATGACTGAAGAGACATCATTCATCTGGAAATCTGGTTTCCAATACCTGTTTCATTGCATAGCTTGTTTTTTTCAGCATTTGTTGCAATGAGGATGGATATGGAGAGCAGGTGGGACTTGAGCTGTAGTGACGGTGACTGGCCTTTCAATTGCATTAGGATCCAGTACCACCAGATATAGCATATACCACCAGTCTTTCTTATTGTAACTAAAAGTCACCAGCATTTCACCTCACAGTGTGTTAAAAGAAAAAAAGAGAGAAAAAAAAAAAAAGACTGAGCTGTCCATCTGAAGGGAGCAAATTGTGTTTACTTCAAGAAAATCTTTAGATTCACAACAGAAGGGATGAGCCTCCTCTGTAAAAGCCAGATGAATAGTACTGTAAAGTAGCTAAAAAGGATTTAGAAAATATTCTTGTCTTCAACGTTTATTCTTCACCACTTTACGGAATTTCTTATGCAAATAGTCGCATTCAAAGTAGCCACATTATAGAGGGAACCTGGACTTGATCTTGGAAAGTAAAACAGGAAGGCAATAGATGGAGAAATATATTCTGCAGTAATACAACAAAATTATCACTGGGGTTTCTGCTCTCCTGTCAAATGGTAATGACAGTACTACAGTATAATGTAAGGATATGGTAACAAAAGACATTTATTCCATTATTGCCATTATTACTGAATTTCTAAATGGCTAATAAAGGAGGAAAAGAGACCTCCACTAAGTAAAAAATGTCTGGTTGCAAATTCTTTTGATAATTGGGAGTTCCTTCTGAAATAATTTAAAAGATAAAGGAACGGATAATCAAGTAAAGTAATACAGACTTTATCCTGAATGAGGAACTGTGTTTTTGCTGGATTTTTTTTTTCTCTCTGCTGACCACTTAAACATATGATACTTTAATACGGTAATTGAATCTGGAAACCATATGAACATTGTTCAAAGAATATATGCTTATTATGTCCCTTGTTGTATCATTATTCTGTGCATCACTATGGTTACTGCAATAAAAAGGTAGATTTTTTTTTCCCCCTTTTGTAACTTAGCAGAACTTAGCATAAATATTTACTAAACAGCATAGAAACTAAATCTCCAAAGTTCTTTAAAAGAAAACTCTAATTATGGAACATAGCTCCACTAAATTACATGTCCAAACAAACATTCTCTGCTAGGATTTCAGTCATTTCAATGTCCATTTTGTGCTAGAGCTAAAAGGAAAAATTCTCTTCTGCATGTAGATTTATTTCTCTTTTACTTCTTTGATCACATCCAGGGTTTTTCTGGGTATTACATTGTAAATCTAAGCATAAACACTCCTGGGATAGTCAGATGCATGCAAGCTGATTCAATATTTGATGAAACAAAGAGAAAACCTGAGCTTAAAGTACTGACTAATCTAAAATTAAACAAATAATACCCTGACATGGCAAAATGGAATTCTTTGCCAAGATTTCCCTGGCCTCTTGTTCTTCAGCTAATATTAATGTTTTTCTGTGTCTGTGGCTTGGTTAAAATCTCAGATAGTAAGCTGCCTTAGTTCCACATATGTGTTACACTATTATTATTATTTAAAATAAGCCCTCAGGACAGACCTTAAAGTACTTCATGTCCATATGATTTTAAGCAAGCTCAGGTGTGACTAAAGCACCCACAGAAGGTCACTGGTTTCTTCTTTTTCTGTTCCATGTTCCACCCCTTGCTTTATAATACATTTTTTGGCCAGATTCCTGAAACAGCTCAGCCTCTAAGCTCTGTTGAAATCCTGACCACACAGCTCTGGGGTCCAAATGGAGCAGAGCCCATTGCAGAATCCATTCTGAAAAACGCTGGTGTGGCTGGCAGGACTGTGCAATAAAAAACAGCTGCTTGTATCTTGAGAAGTTACCTCCTTTGGAAATGACCATGGTATGCCGTTCCTAAAAGTAACAGCAGTAAGATTAATGTCCTGCTGCATATTCCTCTCTGACCAGCAAATCTGAGGACTGGACATTTGGCTGGACATTTTGTTCAGCTAGCAGGCAGAAACACCAACTATCAGCTATTAAAATATACGTTTTAGTCTCTGAATATAGCAAATAAAATGCCAAGTTTGGCAAACCTGCTCTGCTTTCACTAACCTTCCTCAGATTCATGCTTGTTCTCATGGTCATCTCCTGGCTCAGAGAAGTATAATTACAACATTACTCTGTGGGGACAACCTACAGTTCCTGTTGAATTCAGCAGAAGTTTCATGAAGACTGACAGTAAACTGTAAGAATGTTGAAATCTTATCTTGCCTCAGTAAGTGCACCTGCTGACGACCTTTGCAGGGTTTCTTTCCAAATAATTATCTAAACAAAAGTGGAGTGGGTTTTTGTAAGTGCATCCTCTTAAAGGACCTGCTGGCTTGCAATCTGTGGGAATAAAACTAAGCCTATTTCAAAGGAGGAGCATACAAAACTTGCTGAAATCTTCATATGCTGTCATCTAGTATTAAATCATAGCTACTACAGGATATTGTTTGTAATTTTAATTCCTAAAACTACTAATAAATCATTAAAGTGCATAAACTTGTCAGTAAATGGTACTGAGCAATACTGTAAGAGGGACTTGTGACTCTACTGGCATTGAAACTACACAAAGATAGCTTGTAAAACAATTCACTGGCTGAAAATGGGGGAAGCCCTACCCAAAAAAGCAATATAATTAGTCATTTTTTATTATGTTGTGTTTGCGTAATTCCTCTCCTTGAGGGAGGTTTTGAACAGGAAGGAGGATGGCCTTTGGCTGCATAAGTACAGGTAGTAGTATTGACAGCCACTAAATTTGAATATTGCATGCTTGCTAACAAGCAAAAAAAAGTAATACCTAAGATGCAATAAATGAGAACAGCTTGAAAACAACTATTACTCTGTTTCTCTCCATCTGTGTAATGTTAATAATGAATTCATATATTTTGCATTTTTACAAAGCTTTAAATTAAGCAAAACTTAAATCTATTTAGAGATTTTCTCTTCTACAGGGTTTCTTTTTCCGCACACCCTCATAAAAATAAAAATGATGATAATACAATTAAACATTACAGTAAACCTCTGGAGCTGATATCTCCAGAAAAGGGCAGTCTTATGTCAAAGTACTTATGGCAACTACAAATACTCAGAAGCTGTCTCGGTGTAAAAATAAAAGAACAATGCCATCCTTCCTCAGCTAATTTTCCAAAATGGCTGTCTATTTCCTGGGCTAGTTTTAAATACTATTGCCAGGTCAAGATTTTAACCTGAGTTTCTCCTAGTTCAACAAGAAAAGATTCAGCTCCTGGTGTCTATGGATGAAACAGAAACCTCTGCTTCCATTTCAGAAGTATTTCTGCATCTTAGGTGTCTGAAGGAGGAATCTGAAACCATTAAGAAAAAAAATATAAATAAAGTGCAATATCAAGGTATTCTCACTTTTTAAGTATTCTTTAGACACCCTGGGTCATGACTCTACAGTTTAAATTGAGGTGACAACGGACAAGTTTTTGCAATGGAAATACTCTGTAAAATGAGAACTGGAAGAGCTTAGCTTCTTTGTGTCAGAGTTTGCTCACACACACTCCTTCAAGACCACCTCTAGAGCGGTGGGTGCATTTATGTGATGGCCTGGTGCGCCTGATGCACAACCTTAATGACTACAGGGATATTTTACAGCTGGAGTTAACTAGTGTTACCTCTCAGTCATACAAACGAGCTCTGGCCTAAGAGGGATTGTTTGTCAGAATTTGGCTGGCCTTTATTCATAAGCTGCTAGCATGATATTTTTGGTTGTGAGCCAAGTGATTTAATGGTGCTTTTCCACAAATGCCTTTGCACTGAATCTGTATGTATTCTGGAAGGACCAAGTCCTACAACTTCTCCAGAAAACCCTAACAAAGCTGTGAAAAGCAATGGCACTGCTGAGATCCAAGGGGTTCACTCCTGGAAGTCATGCAAGTGTATGCTCTGTGCCAGTATCAGAGTGAACAAAGAAACTCACACATTATCTTTTAGCATGGTTTTTACAAGTGAGTTGAATCAGGAATGAGGACAACTTGACCCTGTAAGGCAGGGAATCTGCACTGTAGATATATACCAATGCTTAGAGTCATTAGCGTCTTTGGTCTGCCGATTGTTTTTGTGGACAAATGCAGTTATTAAAGCAGAATTCAGATAAATTTAGCCATCTTCTTTTGTGTGAAAATCTTTGGCAAATCTTTGATTTTCCTTGTAGTTTCAGTATGTGGACCATTTCCAAGTTGCTGCAGAAGACACAGCCACTGAATTGCATGTCCACTGTTTTTTCATAGGATAAGACTGCATGTGAACTGTATATCAAAAAATCAAGGAAATGTTATGATTCAATGTTTTTTTTCCACACAATAATTTTAATCTTGTACTCATTAAATGCTCATTGAAGCTGGAAGCTTAGAAAGAACTTGGCTATGAACCAGATGTAATTTCCTTTGCCTCTTTGTCCGCTTAATAGAACTGTTAGGGTTCTACACTGAAGTTCATTATGGTGTCTGTGGTGTTTTTTCATGAGCAGATCCTGCTTACTGTGCTGTAGAGTACTAATCATTTTTTTTTTTCATTGAAACAGTAACCCATGAGAGAATATCATCAGATGGGGTGATGACTAGTCAGCCATGCCTCCAAATGCTTAACCACATACTTTGTCTAGGCCGTGGGTGTCCAACCTTTTGGCTTGCCTGGGCCACACTGAGTGAAGATTAATTGTCTCAGGACGATGTTTGGTTGTTGCTGATGAGTGCTTGCTTGGGGCCAGGGCAGGTCACTCAGGAAGGAAGCACTGATGCCATGATGGTGTGGCAGAAGGGGCAGAGGTAACTACTAGCTATACTGGGCCCCATGTGCCTCATAGGCCATGGGTTGGACATGCCTGATCTAGGCCTATAAAAGGAAAGTCCAAGGTTAGGTATGGAACTGAAAAGTGTCAGCAAGCCCTTTCAGCAATGTAGCAGTGTCTTCCAGAAGTAAGTCAAGTGCAGGCATGGAAATTACTGCTTATTACTGCCCTGGAACCAAGGGTCCTGGAGTCTGTAGTGCAGAAACATCTGTACGAGTTGCACGTGAGCCAGCTCAGGCTAAGAAGCAGTTTAGCTGGTTTAACCCCATATAATGCACACTTCCATTTTGCCTGTATTATTGCACATCGATATCATGCTAAAGTTGCTTCCTTTGTAAAACAATGGGACTTAGTGAAAAACCTTCATACAGTTCAAGTTAATAAGTGAGCACCAGTTCAGAAGTAATATTCAATTTTCTCACATGCCAGAATTGCTCTAGTACTACAACCATTCAGAAAATAAATATTTTGTTCTCCTGTGTCGATCACAGAAACACCACAGAAATATGTGAATAGTCCCAAGAACTCTGCATTAATTTTGGTAGATTTGTTAGGATTTTGACTATGAATATAGCAGACAAATATGAGGAAGATTCTGTTGTAATCATTGATTTACAGCCTTTGCAACTAGTTCTTGGCAGGGATGAATACGTGACTTTTAAAGGATGCCAGTGGCTTTCTTGACACATGTAATCATAGCAGATAGCTAGCTGTTTAGGACAAGGAGTTATTTAGGAGTTATTCTGTGTTTTCATTAGCTTGACAGAGCCTCGTGAAGTCCATAATCCTTTGATTTCATTGGAATGCAGTGCAGCTTTCTGTGAAAGAAATTAAGATGCAACAATTTTCTTTTTTTCTGCCTTTATTTTCAGTGTAGGCTTTACAAATCCTTTTAAAAAAGATTGTCTGTTTATTTGTTTTTATTTGCTTTTTCATCTGGGTGAATTACTTTTGTTAAAAAAAAATACAGTAAAAATGCCTTAATAGAAAGCACAACTTTAATTAAAAATACTTAAAACATAAATGATCAAAACATCTGGAACTTGAGCAAGGCTCATGCAGATGCTATTATTTTAAAGTCAGAAATGTAATCTATAAAGCTTTTTGTGGTTTCTGCTTACAGAAGAATGGCTTCCAAATTTTCATGTTGTTAAGTGGGGAAGATTCATTTTTATTCTTTTTTTTCATATTTAGCTCCAAAATAAATATACTTCAAAATGAAATGAATAATCTGGAAGATATTGAAAACAATTATATTACTCCTTTATCTACAATTAATTTCAGATTTTAAAGTAATAAGTTAGACTGAAGGTCCATAGTATGTTTTTTTTCGTTTGTTTGTTTGCTTCGGAAAGTGTCTTACTGACACTGCAGAAACCAATGGGAACTGCTCAGTGTTGATTATACCACCAGATATGTCTGAGACTAAGTTAATTGTTCGGACCTCTACAGGAAACTGAAGTATATGGTCCTTCTGATTTTAAAACTAATATTTACGTTGCCTAACCTTAGATCTGGAGCATAAAATAACAAAACAAGGGGAACAATATGAGGTTCCAAATGGGAATAAACACGGTCAAAGAAACTTTTGAGGGGTAAGCAGTGGGCAAGTGGGGCAAGGGCAAGTGGGAATGGCTTTCATACTGAAGACAAGTTGAGAAAGTATTTCTATTTCTCAGGAAATATCTTATCTAACCAGCTTCAGCCCCAAGCGGAATAACTTCAACAGCCTTGGAGTTTGTTTGCCATTCCCAGAATCCAGAGTGTCCTGTACTCCACGGAAGAGTAGGGAAAAGTATCAGATTAAATCTGCTTTTCCTGGTTGGTAATTATCTCAAATGGAATGTTAAGAAGCTTTGTGACTCTTGAGTAACAGAGCTTGTTTAACTTGGAATTTGTTTGATCTCTGCCAAACTCCTTCTGCTCTTTGCTCTCCAGTGACAGCTGCAAGCACAGGTTCTTCTGGGTCATTCTTTCAGCTATTTTATGAAGCCAAATGTGTTCATTTCTCAGCACTGTGTGCAGGGCTGTAGGGATGAGTCATGAAACAAAAACTTGACAAACTGAAGACCCAACAATTATGTTTTCCAAGCCTGAAAGAGAAACATCTGAATTCTTTTCTATCTGAAAGACCAAAAGTAAAGATAGTAAAATGAAGACCACCTCAAGTTCACCTCAAAAAAAAAAAAAAGAAAAAAAAAAAAAAGATGTTTAGTGCTTTGTTGTCATTCGATTGGAATATTGATCTCTGGGAGTCACCTGTTCTGGGACGTGGAATATCTTTAGTCTGGGAATAGTTGGCTTCACAATAACTGCTGTATGAAACGAGTTCAGGAGCTGTCATGCTTTTCAGAAAACTTACCTACATGTCCTCTAAGCTCCATTTTTATTTTCTCCCAGTTATTGTTGGGACCCCACAGCTGGTATCTGTAGCTCTTTAGTTCAGAAAGTCCTTAAGGTCAGCACTTTATTTCTTTGAAGATAAAGTGGCAGCATGGCAAAGAAGTTTTACACTTGTAAGCAAAATGTTTTTTATAAAAAAACAACAGTGTTTTGTTTCATTGATGTATACACTGCGATAAAGGCTCATTTAGCCATGCTGGAACATAGCTTGCTAGAAATCTTCATGTAGGCTGTTTAGCTCTATTAACAGTTGCTATGTGTGCTCACTTTTCCTATTTTAACCACACGTTCATGAGAAGGCCATTTCCTGCTGATGTCATGAAAAGTCTAGTATCTCATGCGAGAATGACAAAGATGAACATAATGCAACAGAATGACGCTCCTTATTCTTTATTGTTCCGAGATCTAAGCTGATGTGTTTTCTTTTTTTTTTATGGAATATTTTAAAGGAGGCATGTTGAGATTTCAGTGTGTTTTTTGTTTGTTTAATACTGCACCTTAGCATGCAGTGGGAGTTACAAGTTCAGGAGTAAAAAATTATCTTAAAACATAGCAGAGATGGCAATTAATTTTCATTTTCTTTAGGAGAAAAAAAAAA
This sequence comes from Pavo muticus, assembly GCA_016647715.1. Classification (NCBI taxonomy): domain Eukaryota; kingdom Metazoa; phylum Chordata; class Aves; order Galliformes; family Phasianidae; genus Pavo; species Pavo muticus. Next base: position 140,599 of record JACDJE010000111.1, read on the forward strand.
TGCTATGGAATTCTTCTAAGTGGCTGTTAAGCTATTATAAGAGAAAACTTAAAATATAAATCCCGGTACTGTTTGCATCTGTGGATGGCAGGGGGATGTGCGTGCAAGTGTACCACACAGGCCTAACATGATGTCCAGCTAACTTAAGGCCAGATCTGACCCCACAAAAATCAGCAAAAGCAATACACATAAAATCTGCCCTGCACTTTTGTCGGTTTTGGATGAAGTTATGTGTGCTGTGGCTTTAGTTCAAAGTAGTAGCAATAATGTCCATAATTAATATCTAGTACTGGAAGGGAAGTAAAAAAGTGTCTCCCATCACCAGAACTGAAGAACCATAGTCACAATTGGGTATTAAAGCATTTTCAGCAGGAAACCTATTTTTTCAGTGATTTTTTTCCTGGAGGAAAAAATGAGTTAATAGGGTAAAATTTCAAGTTATACGTTAAAAATAAACACCTGGCAGAGTACTGCTACATCTGGAGCACGCAACAGTATTTAAATTACATTTGGCTTGTCTCTATGTGTTTCCCAGATGCTAGGGCACAGAGAAAAATAATTAAAAGCAGCAGGTTACCATGCTATTCAATATACTGATGTTGAAGAATTTGTTTGTGATTTGGGTGAAAATCATCTGGGAAGTCATGGTTTTGGTGGAGGAAGATGACGTTTACAAGTGACAATGAATTTATCAAAGCCATTTACCATATGCTTTGGGGCAAGAAGCAAAGATTTCAGTGCAGTGAAAAGCTGTAGGAATCACACTGTAGTTAAATTAGAAGAGTACTTAAAGCAGAATAAAGTCCATCTTGCTTAAGAAGAAATACAGAATGCACATATTAACATGTCACAGTATCAACTATTATCATCTAAGACCCTGATAGAGAAGAAAATGCAAGCAAAATAATGTTGGGTACTGACGAAAAACATGAAGAATGGAGAAAACTGTGTTAGTTAGATTGCTTTTCTGGTGATCTGAGCTCAGGTCCCAGTTCATCTACAACTGGGTTCATTTCCAGATTGCTTAGGATGCATAGGAGGGGCTGCCATTTAGTTCCCACCTCAGAGAGGACTCAGCAGATTCCTGTAATGTGCCTGTAACTTTGGATTTGAATACACAAAAGCTCACAGTGATGTGACAGATGAATATCCCTCTCCCCAGTGGCAACTATTTACAACCACATTCTGAGAAAAAAAGAAGAAAAAAAAAAAAGGAAGGAAAAAAACCAACACCTTTTCAGCTTTGAAAAAGGCCTGTAGTGAGCTTGTGGCAATCTTGATGTGAATGCCAGGAGATATAAGGAAATTGGAAGATTTTCAGTGCTGCCTAGTATGGTCCAAGTAGATAAGGATAAGCTGTGTTTGATTAATGTCTACAAATTCCAGATGAGCATTTTTCTGAGTTTACCAAGGTTTCATTCAACATTTTATTATGTTTCATCTTCATCTGAAAAAAAAAGTTCATTTTGTCTGCATCTAGTAATCGTCTTGTCTTTCTTTTGTTCTTTCTGGTGCAAACTCCGTAAACTTCCAGATGTTATCAGTCAGGATGGGCACTTCCTGAGATATCAAGGAAGCAAAGCATTGGTTTCAAGGGTGAGTTGAGTTCTTTGTATTTGTCTCAATTTCTGAAGTTGTGCAATGCAGTCATCATACGTGTTCCTGCTTTTTTTCCTATAGCTTGGCAAGTAACAAACTTTTATTTTAAATCCATATAAAAACTGTGACTCTCATGTATGCACCTGTCTCCAGAGGCTGAAGTTTAAAGAATGAAACCAAATGGGTAAGACAGGACTTTGGGTTTCAACCCTGTGATCTGAAAGATCACGAGAAGCAGAAACTGTGACAATAAAATGGGTGTCTGTATTTAACCAGAATACTCGTGTAATAATACCTAAAGAAGTCATCTCGTTTGAGTTAATTTGCAGGCACTACTTCAAGTATAAGCACTCTGCATTATACGAGGCTAAAACTTTTCATTCATGGGTAATGTGGCTTCCCCTGACAGGGGATCAAACCACACAAAGGAGATGGGAAAGGATTTTTTGACCTCACCGTTCCCATCCCAGCTTGCTGGCAAAACTCAGCTCAGCAGCTGCAGAGAAGGAAATGGCCACCGTGGATCATTTCTCTTTTCGAGGTAATGCAGTCACATGCTGCTTCTCACTCTGGGTCACAGCAGAGCCAACAATGAGCTGCCTTGCATTTTCTTCTGCAGCTTTATTCTGATATGCTCCAGGCTCCTTATGATATCATTTAAGCTTCAGAGTTGTCTTAATGTAAAGAGTAAACAGTGAAGGATACATCCTGACTTTTTTCCTTTACTTTGCACACCATCTCATTGGTTTTAGTGGAGAGAGAATACAAAATGATCATAAATAATTCTGGTTATGGTTACACCACACTGGCAGTGTTTTTTCCTCTATGCACTTTTCTTTTTGAGAGAGTAATTGTAGAGTAACAGTATGGAGCCGTTATGAAAATGCTAAGCTTTAACTCTTTTCATCAAACATATGTTTACTTATGAATTTTCTCCTGGATATTTAAGAATGTTGCTTAGCATATTCTTTCAGAAACAGTATCTGTCTCCCCTGACAGCAACACTGCAAATCTGTAACACGTTAAATATCAATTCTCTTTACTTACAAGTGCATTCCTATGGAATTCACGCAAACTGTGGTAAAAGATTTGGCCATACCCCAGGATCCCATGTTTAGAGCCTTGGTACTGGAAGCCATTGCTCATATGAAAAATCCTTCGTCAGATTTTTTTTGACAACATTCTCACATACGTTTATTAGACATTACTCAAGGGAGTTACTCAAAGTCAGGAATAAATATTGAGCAAAAATAAGTGTGTTTAGCTCTGTAGAAATGAGTAAAAATGTGGACAACTGAAACCAAAATAAATATACCTCAATTTTAGTACCTTTAAAATTGAGAACTTATTTTATAGTAGTTCCTTAAGTCTACGCAAGCCACAATGTAAATAGCCTTAAAACTCAAAGTACATCAAATTGACCAGACAGAATTTTAATCCAGCAAAGAAATTTACAGCCATATAAGTAAGGCTCCGTGCTCAAATAAAAGAAAGTACACAAAATAATCAATTTACAGTAATGGAGACCAAAGTAAAAAGAGAGATTGTGAACAACAGATAAATATTCACATGAAAAGCTACTCCTCTTCCATTTAAAAGAAGCCAACCAATATTTCTAAAGAACTTTTTCAGAGTGATATATATTTTGCAATTAAATTTTCAAGTACGTTTACATGGGAAGAAGATCCCAAACTAGGTAGGGCATCACAATGCCCAGTAAGGCACAATTTATTTGCTGGTTCACTGACTGAACATTATGTTCTATAAATTAACACTATAAATGTAATTGCTAGAGATATGAAGATTTATGCAATTGTATGAGTATTTCAAGTATGCAAAGACTGAAAGCTGTAGAAGAGTTTTATGCCAGGCGGTAAATTTCTGATGATTTAAAGATCAAAATCTGATAATGCATGTGTCATTGCATGTTTTGTGAGCATTATTCTTGTCTCATTACGTGGCCACTTCAGTGCAATCTTCTGTTCACCCCACATCCTTGTGTTCCACCTTTCCCAGTGGATATCAGCTCTGTACGGAAATATTTCAAGTGATTTCCACTCAAGTTCAGGCACATTAAAAGATAGATAAGTACATAAAAATTCCCTCATCAAGCCAGGCTACGGTGAGCACTGGACGTGTTCCCAACCTTGGGCTTTATTACACATGCTTCCTAGTGCTAACTGGAATTTTACAATCATTATGACTTACACAGTTATTTGAAAGTAACTTATTATGTGAAGTCAGCTTCTGTTGGAAGTGCCTCTTGAAAAGCAGAGTGATAGTTGTGCTGTGCTCAATGCTGAAACAAAAGCGGCTGGATTATCTTTGCACCACTAAAGGGTGTCATCTGGACCAGTCAGCATGAGGAAATTTGCACCTATAAGGTGTACTTCAATCTGACATAGAGAAAAATGGTTACAGTTAGTGAAGGCTTCCATGAGTGATATTAAACAAAACAAAACAAAACATAATAAAGGTTATCAGTTGTAAAACCTGTTCTTTCTCTTCTCCAAAACCACAGCACAAATCACTTTCATAAAACCAGAGACTTAAGCAACTGTAAATAGAGAAAGCATCAGGTAGTTCTTTCTGCCACTTGGCCAACCATCTTTGGAAATGGCTATTACACACTGGGAGAAGAGACTTTCCAAAGCACAGTAGAGACAGGAGTTTTGAGAGAGAAGAGTTTCTGAAGACATTGAGGTCATTGGTTTCTTGGCTGATAGCCTGTATCTGATAATGGCTTTTGAAAACTTCCTTCTGTCAATATTCATGGCATTTGTTCTGATCCTGCTGCAGTGTTGTTGGAAAGCTCTGTTATGTAATCCATGGCCAGAACATTAAAACAAACATTGTTTTGTGTGTCAGGACAGAAAGCCTCATCTGTGTCAAAGATTGCCTAAGATAAATGTCAGGAAGGAAGGAAGGATACAGGAATTTTCACTTTTTGATAATTAAAAGATTTTTTTCTCTAAGAAACAGGCAAAATTCCAGCAATCTTCTCTTTTCCTTACCACTGATATGCACTGTCTCTTTCTCTGTATGTAGATGGCTTAACCAGGAACCATAAGGTTCTGGTTCTGGTTCATAAAATGCAGCCATGATCCCACAGCCAGAAAACTGGGAAAGATTAAAGTTTTCTGCACTTGCTAAACAAACAAACAAACAAGCAAACAAAGAAGATACATTATCAGAATATTAATAAAATATTTTCTTAAAGAGAAAGTATGTTGGAGGGATGCCTGGTACTTGATGGCTGGAGTAAATTGCTATTTTACAGACCTCTCCTATTTTTTCTTTTTCCTGAGGATATCCTTTCAAGGTTAGACAGACATTTTCTCCCTCCTGAAGTAGGACTCACTTGCAGCTGAGGAGCATCAAGCCGGGGGTAATGTCGTAAGTCGTGCAGGTCATCAATGCCCAAATTGAAGCAATGCGCTGTGGCAGTGTGAGCCACTTCTCCACCATGATCTCCCCACATTGCTTCTTCTCTTCAGCTGCTCTGCTAGCTACTACAGCTTCCCTTGGATTTGGTGTTGAATCAGCTCCCCAGCCAGGTCACACACAGTATTTCAGACTATATTATCTATTTACATGTGCAGATTGCTCTAAAGCAGACTTCCATTTCTTAGCCCCCAGCTAACTCTTAATTTTAGAACAATTTTCTCCTTCCATTAAAAGGAAACTTGAAAGCAAAAACTTTCACTCTCTAAGCTCTATCTTTTTCATCGCAAGGTTGGCATCTGTTCCCTGAGATGTGATGGGAACAGGCTCACTTAAACATTGTTATGTAGGCCAGATTTTCATTTCCATTACTGCTGCAAACCATTACCATTTTTCCACTTTGTGGAATGCCTTTTCCATTTATTTTTAACAGAATTTTTCCCATACACAATAAAACAACATATGTAAAATGTTCAGGCCTGTCTCTTAGCCCTTTCTACTTATTTCCTCTTCTTTCTACTGGATTCCTACAGGGTACTTTGCTGTTTTATGTAATCTTTTTGGATTTGTGTTTTCCTTTCTCTTTTGGACAGATGATTTCTCTATTAGGTGCTGAGGACCAGATTTTAATGTCCGGTATATGCAGTATAAAAAACTGATCAGGCCTTAATAAGAAGTTTTGTATCCTCTTTCCTCCCCTTCTGCCCCAAAGTCCAGACCTTGGAAAATCAGAGACACAGTACGGTGAAGAGAAAGGGAGCAAAGGAGGGGCAAGAGGTCATGCCTGAGTATAATTTGGTTTCATTTCCATTTCAAAGAGTGGTCATGTTGTAAAGGAGCAAAAATATTGTGGATAGAATTACATCTGGAGGTTTGAGCAAGCATGCTTCTAATTGTGCTGAGGTGGGCTTCCACCCTTATCTAATGTAGAACCATGAATCTCTAGAATGAAAAAATATATTGTAAGAGAGATTTGTCAAAGATCAGTCAAGAACAGGAAGCTGGAGGAGCAACAGCAACTTTTTAGGACCTGATAGCAATTGATCACATGTAGTTTAAGTGATACTTTACAGTCCTTTACTCCAGATTTGTGACAGTGCCACAAGATTTGAAACTGGGAGATGTTAAAAGAAGCACTGGAAGGCTCCTCAGTTTTGACAGCAGGAACTCCAGAGAACTTTGAATAATTAATATTCCATTCAAATGAAGGAATAACTTCTTATGATGCATTATACTGGCTATATTCCTTTCCTACTTTCTGAAAAGTAGTTCTATTTTATGTTTGTTTCATATTGCAAGCAGGGGTTTATCTAGTTTCTACAGGTGAACTTTATTTTCATTAGTGAAGAGGCTGCTGAATCTTGCAGTTGTGTATGGGTAGTCGTGTAAGAGGGTGTGACTACAGTAAGAGTTGATACAGTGAGTCAAAAAGAGGATGGAGATTTCTGTTTTTCTAAATTCTATAGCTGCTAAAGAACACTTTTTCCCTCTTTACCTAATCATTTAGAAACAGAGAGCAATAAGTAGTCCAAATGTTGCTGTATCCATTAGGAAAGCCAACCACCTTGGGATTTGCTGAATATGAGAAATCAAAGCTTTTGCAGAGAGGTTTCATTCCTGTTAATGTGCATGGAGTACAGGCTGGGATTTGACTGGAGCAGCCCTTGCTGTGAATGCATTTACAAAAGTTTGCTGTGCCCAAGCGGGGCACCAACACCACATCATACCTGCAAGTCCTGGTTCCTCTGTCAAGGAGACTGAAAATCCCCTCAGCACCCCAGGACAGACACAGGAGGCAATATGCATCACCATCTCTGGTGACAGAGCCTACCTGCTCCAACTTTACAGGCTTTGACAATGCAGAAGTGAGCCGCTCTAGGAAAACTACAAGCTGCCGAATCCTCAGGCTACAGCTGCTTCCAGGTATGGCAGTGGTATGGCAGTGCCCAGGGGCTGATGAGTTGGGCTGAGGTATCAGAGGTCTTGTATGTGAGCCTGGCCTCAACTCCTTCAGATTTGTGCCTTGGGAAATGTTACTAATGCATGCTCTGAGGCAATGGTTCAGCACTGCTCTGTTGCCTTTGCATCTGCAGGTTTGTGACAGTGGTCACTGTTCTGCCCCATATACAAAGAAGTATAATAAAAGACTGCAATCCATGTGAGAAAGGAGAAGAAGCAAAACATACAGGCAGTTTGATTCCCCACAAGACCTTAGTCTGACAGGCAAAGTTTCCTTTTCATATTTTTTAAAATTGAAGGGCCCAATATCCTTGTTTTTCCTGATCCTCCTTTTCTTCTTTCCAAATTGGCTTGGCTCTAAGGACTGAAAGACAGGGGCAAAAAAAGTAGGAGGGAGATATATATGGAAAGGAAGAAGACTACCTTGTCCTGTAATGGATCTGAGTTATTTCACTGGTTATTTATTTTTATTGGTTTGTTGGTTTTTTTTAATTTGGTAATAGCAACCTCTGGTGGTTCACAGCAACTTTCACAGTTCCGTAGTGAATATGTTTGCTATAGAAGTGCTTGCGTCAGAAACACCACTATCTACTCCCAGATGGAAATTGTACTTTACTGTGAGCCAGCTTTCCAAGATTGGAAAAGGATCCCACTCTCTTCTCTTACACCCAAATTTACTGTAAAGTACTGACCTCTTCCCCAGACAACACCTAGTATTTCCTTTTTGTGTTGGTGATATGGTTCAGATCATGTCTTATTCAGGATGCAGAAAAAGCAGGGGGCTGCAATTGAAAACGATCCCACATCTGGCCTCTGCTTTGAAGGCTCTGCCAACCAGCTAGTAAAAGCAGGTGCAGGAATTATCGTTATCCCAGTTTTACAGATAAGGAAAGCAGGCACAGAGAGATTGGTTCCCAAACTAAGTAGCTTATACAAGGAATGGAGGTGAGAAAGGTGGCAATCTGTACTTAAAAAACTATGGAGAAAACAAAATGTATGCAACAGATGCCCCTGTTCTGGTTTTGTTATCAAAGTTTACAGCTCAGAAAAGAAACGGGAAACCTGATTACAACAAGAAGGGTATAAGCAGAAAAATCCTAAACATTTCCTGCTGCATTCTGCCCTTTTAAATATTAGATGCATATGCTTCAGGCCTCATGTGTCTGCTGTAATATTATGTTTAAAAATGAAAAAAAAAAAAAAGAAAAGAAAAAAAAGGAGCATATTTGCCGTTCTTTCAGAGAGACTGCAGTGCGTGAGCTCTCCCTAGTGGGATCACAGATGCCTGCACTGAAAGAGCTGGGACTGGTGGTGCCTTTGGTCTGACCAGATGAGTTAATGGTCTCTCTGGCTTTAAAACTATGACTATACATTACAGAAGTTTAAAGAATTGATTGAGAGTTATTTGTGGCACACATGTGCTGAAATTTTGCCACAGTCACCTTCTCAAAATAAAGAACGTGTTGATTTTAATAACTGTTTCTGAGCAACCTTTTGTTCATGTTCATCACAATTAGGTTAAACTGTATTTTCTTTTTTTCTTTTTTTTTTTCGAGATCAGGCCTGGACTGTCTGAGGTTGTATTTTTGAAACTATGAAGACAGCTGACTTCTACAGAGTTCTGCGATTAACTACAGAAGACATATGATTTCTATAGAGTAGTGTAATCACATGCCTTGGCCTCAATAGCTTAAGGTAACCAACACAATCTAGGTGTATCTGTTCCTTAAGTAACTATCCCTTTACATTAAAGTAATTCTGCTACTGCATAAAGTTCATTGAAGAAAAAATTCTATGAGATGGACACACACACACAAGTTGCAAATATTTTGGCTTTTATGTTTTCAAATATGTCTTTTCAGAGTGTCAAAGTCTAAAACAATCCAGTGAAAACAGGGATCCCATCAAGGTCTTTACCTAATGGAGAATAAAAGTACTTTGGAGGAAAGTCATTCAGAGTGATGGTTTTAAATTAAATTCTTTTCTTCTGAAGTGTCACTGTGGAGTAGGGAGTAATCTGTACAAAGTTTATTTGAAAATGAACAAATAAATCCCACATACATCCAATGCCTGAAAAACTACAGATGGCTTGGCATTCAGCTCAGCACCTTATCAGACATTTTCTTTGTAGGTGTCCTATCTGTAGATGATTTAGGAAAAAAAAAGGCTTAACTTCATATCCTATGGGAACAGTCACTTCCTGGCCTTAATATAAATTCAAAGAATTTCTCTTTAACATCTCTGAAGTTGTCTGACTTAAGCGTTCTACTTACATAATGCAGCACAGAGTGGTAAGGAATCGTATTCTGAAATCCTGCAGGGACTCTGTGAGTTTCAGCCTGCATCTCTTGGACCAGGACTGGAACATATCAAAATATTAACCTCAAGCCAAAATGTTGTACCCATAGCATTTCTAGGAGAAAAAGTTTGGCAGAAATTGAGACCAAAGAGGAAAAATGCACAGCACTGACTGCATTTATTTTCATTATATAATTCATGTTAATATTCTTGTTCTAAAACTCCTCTTAGACAGCCTCTGACAGACTAGGTAGTAGCTATACCATAAGAACACGTGGAGCAGACAGAGCAACGTGAGCAGGTCTCTCTGTTTCCAAACCTGATTTGTCGTTAGCTAAAATCCACACCTAAAATCCACACTCAGTCCTCACATGCTCTTCTATAACCTCACGTTCAATCCTTCTTCCACAGATAAGACTGATGGTTAACACCTGCAAAATGAGATCACATTTTTCCATATTGCTCCAGAGGTCTGAAAGCTGAAGAGCTGAGAGAAAGCAATAAAACACGTTTAACTGGCATCACGTTTTTGATGTTTATGCTGCATATGACAATGGAGACTGTAAATAGGGCATAAAAAGCGTTGCTATTGAAAATGTGAGAGTATATCAATATATCAACATGGAAGTGGAAGACTCTTCTTTGAGAAAGAACCAGCTCACATTTTCACTTTGAGGGGAAGTATAGCTCAACCAGCATCTTTATTGTTTGATTCTGTTTCAGCAGGTGTATGGACAAGGGCCTAATGGTGGCGGTGACTGCTGGCAGCCCCTCTCACTGCTAGCTGCATGCTGGCAGAAAGGCTACACCTCGGGTGTTTGCATACACTGCTGTTACCTACCTGCTCTTGCTCCCGGTTGATTTCTGCAATGTCTGCAGTGAGGGAATCCTACTCCAGGAAAGCTCTGTCTTTGAATCCAGAGTCAAGATTTGACCTAAAGGGCATTGAAGTTAATATAAACCTTTCTTTGACATCATAAATAGTGTTTTTTAATGAGCATGAGCACACTGATTATTTCAAAATGCTTTGTGATAGGAAGACAGTAGCTAATCCAGGTCATGATTTTCCTTCACAAGGAAAACCGCCCAGGCTAGGATCATACTTCAAGATGTACTTAGGTTTGTCCCAGCTGTCAATGACTGCTTGGCTTTCACACAAATCTGCACCTTGCATTCAAAATACAAGATTAATCTTGTGTTGTTACAGCTCTACTTCCAAATGGATTAACTCTTTTTGTTCTCTGTAATATAGAAAGAAGAGCTTTTCCTCTTCTTTAGTTCACATGCATACCATATCATCCCTTTCCTGAAAGATACAGAATTTGTTGTATATTTCATCTGTACCTTCACCTGCTTTGCACAGTCACCCTCTCGGAAGAACAAGCACACCATGGTTCTGACGTGGAGGATGAGACCTCAGGGTACCTTTTCATTGCCATACATAGCTTCTTCCATGATCAGTGCAATATTCACTGAGTGTCATCTGTGATTACACGCTGGAGACAAGGGGCACTATAGGAGTAAGGTCCATCTCTGCCAGGCCAGCACCTACTGAACACTACAGGAGCCATCTCGCCAAACTCTGTAGAAAAAGGACATCATGCTGGAGAAAATGTTTAAACACTCGCTAAGAAATGTAAATTGTTGTCTATAGTCTATATTCTCATTCAGTGCTTTCTCATCAGGCAAGGAGACGCAACTGATTGCAATACCTTACACTACCTAGTGTTCAGTGCATACAATAACTGTGTTTGTACCTCTGCTTCTAGAATGACCTCTTTGCATCTCCTCCCTAATATAGAAATCAAAGTGTGAAGGAAAACACAGTCCCCTCCATGCTCTTATACTGATGCCACTGAAGTATATCCATGCACAGAGATTGAATGTGTGCTGTGGTGACAGAACGACTGTACTACAACAAAGCAGAAAATAATCTATAGCTTGGGTTGATGGGCTCCTGATCTGGGAAGAAGGAATTGCCTGCATATTTGAAGAAACAGTAGCATATGTAAAAGTAATTTTTCAGTTGAAGAATTTTGGCAGGAGGTAGGAAATCACTTCTGATGTATCGCATAATGGAAAAGAACAGCTCAGATCCTGGACCAGGACCATCCAGTCCTGAGGAAGGTGGTGAGACAGCCATTCCTGCCTATGTGTGCATGAACAGTCTGTATGTGCACCGACGCACGTATGTAAACAGACTTTCACTGCATAGGACAAAAAAGATGCCTGGCTTTTCATCGTGGTTTCTGCATGTGCTATCTTTCACAGGAGGTAAGAATGACAGGATATGCCTGTGTTGAAATGTAATTACAAATAAGAAAAACTGCCTGAAAAAAGTAAAACTAGTTTTCATGATACATGAATAAAAGTGTCACTAAAGAATTCCATACCAAGAGATAGAAAAAGAGGATATTAAAAATAGAACAAGATCTTTGGTATGACTCTGCTTTCCTTCTTTTCAGCCCTTCCTTTTCTTTATTCATCACCTTAGGTTTGATTTTTCACCACGTGTGTCCTCCCTAAATCAATAATAAGGGAAAGAAAAGTATCATCTTCTTTCTTCATCCCTATTCATTAAATAATAACAATAATTTTTAAAAAAACTGATGCTCTGCTTTGATACCTTTCCAATTGTTTACGTGTAAAACTCAGGAAAATGTCAAAACTGGATTCAGAAGTACAAAAGTGTAATTAGCAATTGTATCAGAATATCTTTCCAGCATGTGATTTATTTTCCTTATTGGGATGAGGAAATAGTATGAAGCAGGAGAAACCATTAATAGATAGGGGACAGCAGTGCTGGGAAGTCCCAGCCCCGCTGAAATTGGCAGGACCAGAATTACAGCCAGGTGATGGCTTCTTCTTATTTTAGACCAATACATTCTACTCCTCTACAAATCTCCTAGAAATAATAACATATTTTGATTTGCCTTTCAGTGAGTGGGAGAGTAACACCTGTTACCAAGTGACCCCAGCACCTTATTTTTGGCAACTACACGTTTGATTCTGAACTGTTCAGATCGCCTCTGCTTCTGTTGTTTGCATTCGTTAATCTAAGATCCAAGAACAAAGAAAGGATGACAGAGAGCACTCGGAGTGTTTCCAAAAACATCTTCTTTGCAGTACCCTCTCCTGCATGCTGAGGCAGGAAGAGTTGAGGGCTAGAATCTCTGTACAACTCAGTTTTCTTTATACCAGTTTGGCTGCAAGAAGGAATATTCCTTTTCCTCCTGTCTAAACTTGGCATACTGTACATATTGGTGACTACTTTTATCTACTGCAAGACCTCTTCATTCTGGTAAAGCGCTTGGGTTAATACTACTTGTACACTTTGCTTGGGCTATAGGAGTAGAACTCTATCAAAGGAAAGGAAATACTTCAAAATCATTTGAGTTCCAGTGTGTCACCCATTCCACCCCAAACGTCTGTCTGCTTGATCTCAAGGTAGTGTGTACAGCCTTGAAAAGAGCTGTTGAGATCTCAAGGTAGTGTGTACAGCCTTGAAAAGAGCTGTTGAGGAAAGCTGTGAGAAATCTCTACAAGATGTGCCTTCCTTCTTTGGAGCTCTTTGCCTGAGCTACGTTGCGGCCATACCTGTGTCTGATGCTGTTTACTGTAGATCACAACCCAGTGACTTGCCTTCCTGGATTGACCATGGACCTACCTCATCCTTACAGGCTTGTACTCTTTTTCTGTACACCTTCCATAAGCACATGACTGGCTCACAGCTCTTCCTATTCACAAGAGCAACCTCACACCTGGGTTTGGTGGAACCCGACCCTTTTGTACCTTTGATTAGAGTGAATCCATCAAACACACTTCACATCAAGGCACGCAACACTGTGAGCACAAGACTGCTCTCAGGTTTCTGTATTATATAAGCCTTAATCTTTTGTTAAAAGGAACAGAATGTTTATCTCCCTGAGTTAATTCCCTGCTGCTGGGAGAGGCTGGGAGAGTCTACCTATCCTGTCAGTGCTTGCTCCCTTCATCTCCCCTGGAGCCTGGCAGATCTCATCCATGCTCCCTAGGTGGTCCCTCCTTTTCTCCTCCTAGGACAGCAGCACGTTTAGCCTCTCCATTCACAGTCAATTCAAGGCTATTTTCCAGTAAAGCAACTTTCCCTGAGGTTCATTGGAACCTCCTATTGCTATGTCAGCTGCACTGTAAATATCACGGTGTCTTCTGTCAGGGTAATATTTTTAAAAGAAATCAATAACTGCATAGCATTTGTGCAAGAAAAAAATTATTCCTTCTGCACCACAGTTTGCACGATCTTCATTCACCACAACCAAAGGCTGAGTCCAAAAACCATGAGAACTATTGCTTAGAGCAGCTTCTTTAACAGACATGCATGGAGAGCAAGATGTGGAAAAAAAATTAATCGCAGAATCATAGAATGGCCTGGGTTGAAAAGGACCACAATGATCATCTAGTTTCAACCCCCTGCTATGTGCAGGGTAACCAACCACTTGACCAGGCTGCCCAGAGCCACATCCAGCCTGGCCTTGAATCCTCCAGGGATGGGGCATCCACAACATCCTTGGGCAACCTGTTCCAGTGTGTCACCACCCTCTGTGTGAAAAACTCCCTCCTAATATCTAGCCTAAACCTCCCAATTTGTCTGCAGATGTTAAAGGGCTGATTGGCTTCCTCCTGCAGCTCATGCCTGCCATGTGTCTGGGGGACCACTGTGGCAGCTGCTGCTCATGTTATAATGGATACATGCAATAGCAGACTGGCAGCAGTCTGTCCCTGGAACAGCTGGACAGAGGATAGGCAGTACAGAACTGCTTTTCACACCTACTAGATTTAAAAATAATGATAAAAATAAAAGTAATATTCAAGGAGTCATCTGTTCTGCCCCTCCCATCCCATCTGGCCCATTTTTTTTGGGGGGGGTTGTTTTGTTTTGTTTTTGGTTTTTATTTTTTTTTCTCTGCTTCTTAAAATACCAAAGCAATTGTGAACTTCAGGCAGAATGGCAATTTTGTCCTAATGAATTAGAAACCAGAAAGATAATGTGGGGGTAGTTACCTTTAAGTCATTCTTTCTCAATTAGTCCAGCTTCGAAGCAAAGGGCAGAAAGGGGAGCTGCACAGCTGTCATAGAGAAACAGATTGAGAAAAGGTATCCTTCTCAGCTACAGTGCTGCATTGTAGGTTAAACTTGGCTCTGCTGATTTGTGGTGTTCACTTGCCCTTTTGGGAGAACAAATGTCAGCTTGGATCATATGCTTGTCAAATGGGTGATGTCTAGTGCTAGCTTCTAAAAGAAAGTACACAGATTAAGAAAAAGAGCAGCAGTGAGCTCTAAATCTTTCAGACTCAGCTGTTGAAAATGCTAGTCACCTCCTGTGAATTAAGTGTCAGTAGAAATCAACAGCACTCAGTGCTGCAGGAAATGATGGTCTTTGCTGGCTAAATGAACGTACCATCCTGTTGAAAGAGATCACATATCCTCTTTAAAAGGGGATAAATGGTCAAGGCAACAGCATCTGCTGGTATATTAAATCCCATCTGAGCACATTAAGTACCTCTCTAGTCCTCATTGCCATCTAAGTGCTCTCTAGCTGTATTTTTGTTTCAATTCTGTGAAATCAGGATGATCTGTCAGTCTGATTTTATAAATCAGATGAAGTTGCAAGGTGTATCATGATTGTTCTTCTGCACAGCTATCCTCAGCACAGCAAGCTACACTTTGGTTACTAGAGATAAATGAGTCTAATATATCCAGCTTGCTAATTCCAATTGGCTCTTTTTTTCTTGTTTTTTCATTCAGCTAAATATATTATTTTTTAATAACGAAGTGGCTTTAGGTCTTTGAAAAAAAAGATACTGGAATAGTTTTTGTATTCTCCTGTCCTTCTAATATCCCAGTAGATTCTTGGACCAATACTGCAATTAAATAGAAGTTAAAGAGATTGATAGCCCAAGATATCCTCTATTGTATTTTCATTTTAGCATTCCTGGTGTCTGTCCTGCAGTGGCTGAATCTCTGTCTGCCTTGATTCCATGCCGGCAAATCACTGAGTTGCACTGTTTAACTAAAGAAAAAAAGGAAAAAAAGAAAAGAGCAATTAACAGTAATTGGAATTCTGACTGCAGTTTGTGTCACCAGTGTGTCTACTTCCATGCAAGAAAGACTTTACAAGTTTGCATTGCCACAGACCTCCCCCGGTTAGAAGCCGACTGCTCCCATGGCTGATACAGCCTGTGACAAGCAGGTGACTGGCCTTGCCTTTTCCAAACATTGAACTGTATTCAATAGTCCTTGTTTTCACTTGCATCTTGACTCCTGCATTAGCTCATTTTTGCCTGCCAGTGCAGTGATAGCATACTCTTTACTCATTTTGTATGTTTCTTTTCTTTCTAGAACAATTACAAGGTGATCAAGGTTTGGTTTAGAGGAGGCATTTTATCCTTTACTAACACTGGATTGCGCTATTCTGTAATGTCAGAGTGCCTCTGAAAATCAGGATGGTCAATATTACAAAACAAACACTTTTTAGATTAAGAAGCTTGTGAAGTAACCTACATATCTCATGCTCATACAGCACTTCAGAAACCTAGATTTTTTAATAGACCCAAAGGGGAAAAAGCAATGGGCTTTTACAAATGAGTTAAGAATATCTTACGAAATCTTCACAATTATCAAAAGAAAATTGAGGAATTTAAGCTGTTCTTTTTATATTTGCTGCCAATTTGTGGGCAGCAATTGTTCTTCCTGCAGTGGGCACAATCTAACTAGGAGCTGTTCTTTCCACAAAGAAACATCTATCTGCAGAGAGTATTTCCACAGTACTGTATGGACTGCTAAGGCCACGACAGTTTTTCTTGCTGAGTGGGGAAATCTTGCTTTGTAGTTCATTTCACTGAGCCTCGTTGTCACTCCAAGATGGCTTTGTTAATGTTTTTGAAGACAGAATTTCTGTTTGGTTTGTGCTTCTCCCTGAGTCAGGAAGCACAGCTGAAGAGGGAAAGAATCACTGTTGATTGGAACTGGACTTGAATTACACATTATAAGCAACTTACTAAGCCCCACGTGCAACTCTAGCAGTTGTTAAAGTCACTAACCAGAACATACATTTGTGTAGATTGTTAGATTTAACAATCTTTTGGAGTCAAATTGAATACTATATATGATATTCATTTATGTAATTACATATGTATTTATGTATTATTTAAATGAACAAGTCCCTAGAATTAAGGTATCTCATATTTCTAATGTAGAAGCTGTAATAATGGGTACCAATTTCAGTTAGAGCAGAAAATATGAAAGGTACTAGAATTTATTGTGGAAGGTTTTGATTTTCTTTGTTTGAAAGATGTTCATTTTTGTATACCCAAGGATGATCATTTTCATTAACACATGTAGCTTCCTGAAGATGATTTTCTAAACTTTTGCTGACTTCTGTTAGTCTGCATTTTGTGGAAGTTTTATCTGCAAATTCCTCTTCACTCAGTGCAGCCCAGGAAGCCAAAGATTGGACACCCATACTCTAGATCATTACCAGTTTGAGTTCCTGTGGCTGACAAGAGGATCAGCTCTTCCTCTCACCGCTGGCAGTGTGCTCCTGTCCTCAATCTCACATCAGCACAGGTGATGTGTCCACAGGTACACATTGCTACATTACGATAATCATGACCCAGGCTGCCTAGAAAGCATTTTTTTTCTTCATGTTGTCTGTCCGTCATATCTGATGCCCTGTCTTTAAAATACTGATCCAGGTCTCAGCAGGACTGAGATGCAAAAGGAAGCACTGAGCTGAAGAAAAACATGCTGTTTTAACTGGGATTACTGCTGTGCAGCCTTATTAAACATTATTCTGGTAGAGGAAAGAGGTTAGTGGACCTCAGCACACTACAGATGGAGCAGCTGGAGGAAGAAACATTTTCATCTGCTTTCACTGTCAGAGAAAACAAAGAGCAGCCCTTCTCCTTCTGTTGTCTTACTATGTTGCCATTGTTTCACTGACAAAACCAAAGAAAGGCAGTCTTAACCAGCATTCCTAAAATTGTCTTTACGGAATCATGCGATATTCTCTTAGTTTGACCTACCATGTCTGTACCACTACAGTTGAACAACTCAGCAGAGGAAATGATTTGTAAGAGCAGTTAGGTTTTTAATGGAATTTTCCAATATTTCCTAGTGGTTGTCTCTGACCTGCTTCTAACAGAAAAGTTGCTTCCACTTTCAGGCACGCAGAATTCACGTCGTGAAATCTTTCAACCTCAGTATTCCATAAGATGTGGTTGTGCCTGCAAAAGCATTCAATTAGGTATTTTTGTAATGTGAATGAATTCATTGTTGAAAATTTCCTTTAACAGTTTAATCTTTCTAGAGAAAAACTGATGGCCATGCATACAATGAGACAGAGATCTTTAACTTCTTGGATAAACTACATTAATCTGAATTTTATTTTGAAGCTACATAACAGGAATGATTAGTTCTTTTTCTTTTGCTTCTATCCCGAAACGTAAGTCCTCTAAACTCCAGCGCACTTGTGTAATAGCAGAAGTCTCACTTGAGTAAGTATTTACAGCTTAAACCCCTGACAAACCAAAATATAAAATCTTCTGTCTGGCTTCCACATTTTTGTGCTTATGCAGATTAACAGTATGGGGCGAGATTAGGGGCAGCAGCATGGAGTAGCTTCCCAGCAGCTGCAATGCCCAGTGAAGCACCTCCAGGCCAAAGGCTTTCAAGTAATCCTTGCTTCTCCATCATCAGAGCCTGCTTCTGGTGCAGGTTTTTCACCTTTCCTGCCAGGATCATACTGCAGGTCTAGTTCTGATAAGACTGTCAGGTGAGACAGCTGAGCTGACCTAACAGCTGGCTCTGAAGGTAGGCAAAAGCGTAAGGAGAGCTATGTGTACCCTCAAGCCCTCCATCACTTCTTTTGGTCTCTTAGTGAGCCAGATCAGGTCACGAGCATGGCTGGCATCTCAGTCCCTTTTGGAGGAAGTAGGCTTTCTGCTGGAACCAAACCTTTCCATCCCCAAGGGCCGACTGTGAGAGCCCATGAAGAGGATGCCACATCAGTGTGCATCTGCTACACCTCAGAAATCTGAGTGCTACCACATGAGAATCTGCTTGGCAATGAGTTTTGCTTTAACATATGACAGAAAAGTAATGATAACTGCAGGTCCAGTCTCACGCACTTGACAGCTCAAGCATTAGTCTGTCTTTTATTTAGTCAGTCATTGGCAAGTTTTTGGTTAGGCAGCTCATGCAAACTAGTCTCACATTTTCTTCTTTTAATGAAGATTTCATTTTTTAGTGAGGGAAGAAAACAAGAGTAATCAGATATGAAGCTGTGGCCATGGCTGTCATAGTTGAGATGCATCTTAGAAATTCAAGGCAAGCGGTGCTAATGCAGGGTAAACTGGTACAAAACAGAGCTCTGTTCTGCACTTTAGTTTGCAATATTTTTCCTATGCTAAAACACCAAGCCTCTGGCTTGATAGAATAAATTCACAAAAAACACATATTTGGCAGATCTCGTATATCTGGAAGGAACAAGTACAAATTATAATGTTCTAGGCACACACTGCACTGCACTGTACCTAAGAAGGATCCAGGACTTGTGAGTTGTCCAAACTGCTGCAACTCGTATGTAGGAGTGGTACTGACATTGTTCTGCAAACAGAACTGAACTTGTGCTTTTCTGTAGGGAGAGGGCGTTAGAGAGGCAGAGAGGAGCCACCTGAACCGTCAAGTGGAGATGCAAAGGGAATAAAGCTGTCTTAAGAAGCAGCAGTCACAGGCTTTTGCAAGGTAAACAAGAAAACCTTAAACAGCAGCTGTGCCTGTGAATTCGTGAGAAGGGTCTTTTCCAAATAAACTTAGTAATGCATAGTTTTCAGGATAACAAATAGGAAGAATTTTACTTTGACTCATGCAATATAAAAAATTATGACTTATCTGACGGAGATATAACCTTGAATGTTCATGTGCTATATTAAGTTGAAAGGCCAAAAAAGAGAAACCCGTATTCAGTTACACTTTCAGGAACTTGAGCATCCACAGTTCACAACTTCAGCATGAATACAACTAAGAGAAACACAAACTTTTGTGATATTTCTTCTTATTATGCAATCAATATAAAGTATATGCATCACTATAAATGAAGGGATATGTATGTTCAGAGACATCCTGGCAATTCAACAATTTCTTTTTGACTCTTAACTAGGAAATCTCCTCCCCTCCCCTCCCCTCNNNTTTTCTTTTCTTTTCTTTTCTTGTCTTTTCTTGTCTTTTCTTGTCTTTTCTTGTCTTTTCTTTTCCTCTCCTCTCCTCTCCTCTCCTCTCCTCTCCTCTCCTCTCCTCTCCTCTCCTCTCCTCTCCTCTCCAGTCTGCTCCACTCCCTTCCCTCCCCTGTCTACTCTCTCCCCTTCTCTCCCTTCTCCTTGCATTAGTTTACTTTCTGCTAAAGTAAGGATAAATACTTTGAGTTTTTTATAAATCCTTAGCCTGGCTCAGATTTCAAAATACCATTTCTCTGATGATGCTTCTTGTACCATGTATCATAGTTGAGAGAAATGGCAAGCTAACACGCTTCCCATAAAAGCTAAGTCACATGGCCTAACCGCAAAGCCTTAACTGTCCCCTGTTCATTGAGAAGATTCCATTTACTGTTGACTCTCAACTCACTTATTCCTCTGCAATGATCATAATAATCTGTTGGAAGACTTGGTTAAGTTCAGTCAAGCACCTGCAGGAATGTGCTAAAGGCTGAAACAGAGCATACCAAATATTCACTTAATTTGATGCATATAGACGCTGAAAATACTAAGTCAAAGGAAATGTGAGTATTGGCAGGGTGAAGGACACTGGGACTTGCTTTCAGCTAGTAAAAAACCATCAGTGATGCCTGAATAGCCACTACCTCTAGAGAAAGATGACCTGCAGCTTAGTAAAACCTGTGGTTAAGATTTTTTGCCCCTGGGATCCCCTTCTGGGTATCAGATGGGGAGCTCCCAGAATTCTTCTAGAAGTTAAGATGCAGCAGAAACTTGCAGTGGGAAAGAGGTCTGGGATTTTAAAATACAACCAAAACAGGATGCTATGAGTTTCACTTTAAGTCATTTTGTTTGCATGTTTTAAGGATGAAAAACTGCTTTCCATTTGCAAACTTTTATGACTCTGTATAGTCTTTTAGGTTGAAAGCAATTTCCCTGACTCTTCTTGATAATCTTTTCATTTTCCTTCAAAGGACTGGTTGAAGTTCACAGTTTTAAACCACCAGCTGAAAAGGTAAAAATGTTCAGCAAGGTCAGAATAGTTTCTTCAAATTCATTTATCTACTTATTTCCTCTTTTTTTCCAAGTAAGACAAGTAGAAAAGTTTGATACACCCATGGCATAGCTGCTGCATAGTTGCTCTCCCGGTTAGTAAATACAAAAGACCTTTATTTATTAATCTGGAAGTACCCCAGTGTGAGGAGCAGCAGTTCTAAGGCAGTGAAAACATCACTACTGCTAATTGTCCTTGCTTGTATTTATATAATGACTAGCATGTTTATACAGAATTTCTGCTCTCTTGACAGGCATGCAAGCTCAGCTCCAAAGAATGGATGAAAACAAAATGCTTTTATTCCACCTACAGGGAAGTTTTGAGGCTCAGCTCAGACCAGGATCTGGGTAACTGTCAGACTACACACGCAGGCTTCTGTAGACAGACACTCATGCACAGAATGTCTGTTCAAAAGAAAAAAAAAAAACAAAAACAAAACTAGCTTATTTGTATCTTGACATAAAATATTGATCACATGGGGAGGCAAATATCTTAAGGATTGGTTGTGGTGGAAGAAGTCCCTGTTGCAGGGACTTGCAACCTACACTGTTGAATAACAGTTTTTAAATTATCCTTGGCACAGCAGGAACTGCCCTGAGAGGAATTCTTCAGGACAGTCAGAAATTCTCAGCCAGAGACCTCCTGCACCACTTAGTCAAATCTTCTGTGAGAGTGGCTAGGAGCTCAGCCACTCACCTACTTTCAAATCAGTCCATTTTTATAAGCCAGTTCATTATCTCATCTATGAAAATATCTAGAAATGGAGTTTCTGGACCACCCAGGGAATTAATTTTGAAAGTGAACCAGGTGTGTACACAGGTGTTGCCCTTATACCCAGGAATACTATAATTACAAGTAAATGATTGCTCATACCTCACTTCTAAGTTAAATCCCATAAATCTTGCAAAACTTTGGTATAAATAAAAGCAAGAGGTTTGGCTTCTTCTGTGAGAGGCAGAACATTAGTCCTAGTCACCAGCAGCCATTCCACTCACTACTCAGCGGACAACAGAGCAAGCAAATCCTAACTTCATAGAATCATAGAATTGTTTGGGTTGGAAGGGACCCTAAAAGGCCATCTAGTCCAACTCCTGTGAACTGAACAGGGACACCTACAACTAGATCATGTTGGTCAAATCCCCGTCCCACCTGATCTTGAATGTCTCCAGGGATGGGGCATCTACCACCTCTCTGAGCAACTTGTGCCATTGCCTCACCACTCTGATTGTAAAAATCTTTTGTAGCCCTTCTCAGGACACACTCCAACAGGTCCATGCCTCTCCTGTACTGAGGACTCCACACCTGGACGCAGTACTCCAGGTGAGGTCTTACCAGAGCAGAGTAGAGGGGCAGGATCACCTCCCTTGCTCTGCTGACCATGCTTCTTTAGATAAAGCCCAGGATATTGTTGGCTTTCTGGGCTGTGAGGGCACATTGCTGGCTCATATCCAGTTGCCATCCACCAGTACCCCAAGTTCTTTTCCCATCAGTATCCCCAAGTCCTTTTTGGTAGGGCTGTGCTCAATCCTTTCATCCCCCAGCTCGTACTGATACTGGGGGCTGCCACAATCTAAGTGCAAGATTTATTTATTTATTTATTTTATTTATTTATTTAACTTTATGAGGTTCTCCTGGGCACTCTGTTTGTGCCTGCCTAGGTCTCACTAGATGGCATCCCAACCCTCAGGCACTTAGATCACACCACACAGTTCGGTGTTATCCACACACTGCTGAGAATGCACTCGATCCCATTCTCAGTGTCACTGTTATGTTAAACAGTACTGGTTCCAGTACCAACTCCTGTGGGACACAACTTATCACTGACCTCCATCGAAACACTGAGCCACTGACCACCACCATCTGGGTCCTATCTCACAACCACTTCCTTACCCATCAAAGAGTCTACCCATCAAACTCGTATAGTTTCCAATTTGGAAATGAGGATGTTGTGGGGTACAATGTCAAAGGCCTTATTTAAGTCCAGATAGATGACAGCAGCTCTTCTTTTGTCCAGTGATGCAGTAATACCACCAAACTTTGACTTTAGGTTTGTAAAAATTGTTCAGAACAGACCAACCTTCCTTAGGAAAGTGACCTGCAGAGAAGTCATAGCAGTCTTCTGCAACAGGCAAAGGAAAATAGAGAAAGCAGGATCTCACAGAAAACATGGCTTTTCTCATGGGTACAGATGGACTGGATGAAACTGCGAGATCAGCTTTGCTCATTTCTCTATCCGCCTAAGTCCTGCCACAGAGCCAGGCCCCACTCACAGCTGAGTCACCCAGAAGGTGTCAAGTACACAGTGATATCAATCCCAGAAAACATGGTTATTTTCCACCATACATGGTGTGCCAATGATTTTCTAGAAGGAAGATTTTGCCATGCAATGTGTATGAAAAATGGCGGATCAGCTGAGGAAAATTTAACTAAGAACTTTATCTAGAATTAACCGTGAAAGCTTGTGTGAGCACTGAATTGTTTTTCACATTTTTTTACAGCTCTGATCTCTTTAACTCCCTTTGTAACCTTTTCCAGTTCAAACTGGAATGGAGACAAAAAAAAAAACTATGAAGATCTTTTCTTAGGTTTGCTAATATTATCCAGCATTTATCAAATGTAGCTAATCAACAATAATGTCAGGTACATGGACAATGTGGCTTTATAATGACTCTGGTTTTAAACCACTCTACTGTTGCTGTTGGAAAAAAGAGCGGTGAATACCTTCATGTATTTCTGTATTTCCTACTCGTGCAGGCTCTAGCCCAAACATTCCTGACATTTTCCTTGGCACTTTTGTGTCTTATCTGAAAACAGACATCTGCGGTACAGTCACAAGACATTCTCTGCCCTGTTTTGCCTTCAGTAAAGCAATACATGAAAACAGAGACAAGAAAGATGTCACAAACATTTTGTCTCAAATATCTGTCAGTTGGTATGTTTCATGCTCCCTGCAGCAGCCTGTTTCTAACTACAAGTGAGCAGCTGCTTTTGAGGAAATAAAAAACACAAGACTGCTCACTAAGCAGTGTTGACTGAGACCTCAGTGCTGGCTGTTGAGAAGCTTTACTGGCAATGCCCAAGCCTCCTGCAAGCATCAGCTGCAACAACTGCTTTCTACTTTTACTAATGTAAGGGAACTGGGGAGGAGCTCAGTCACTGTTGCTCAGTCAGGCAACAGATTTGTACTGGGCCCAGTCTCGTTCAACTTTTTCATCAATGACCTGGAAGAAGGCATGGAGTGCACCTTCATCAAGTTCACTGGTTATACCAAATTGGGTGGAGTAGCAGACATAACAAAGGACTGTGCTGCCATCCAGAGAGACCTCAACAGGCTGCAGCGATGGGCAGAGAAGACCATCATGAAGTTCAGCAGGGACAAGTGCATAGTCTTACATCTGGGAAGGAATAACAGCATGCATTAGTACAGGCTGGAGAGTGACCTACCGGAAAGCAGCTCTGCAGAAAAGGACCTGGGTGTCCTGTGGACGGCAGGTTGGCCATCAACCAGCAGAGTGCATTCATGGCAAAGAAGGCCAATGGCAGCCTGGAGTGCACTAAAACAATTGTGGCCAGGAGGTCAAAAGAGGTGATCCTCTCCCTCTGTTCAGCCCTGGCGAGTAGTAGTGCGTGTAGTTCTGGGATTCCCAGTACAAGAGATGTGGAGCTCCTAAGGCAAGTGCAGGAGAGGGCTACAAAGTTGATTAAGAAGCTGGCTTGTCTTTCCTATGAGGAAAGGCTGAGGGACCTGGGGAAGGTCAGCCTGGAGAAGAGAAGACTGAGGAAGAATCTAATCAATGTGTATAAATATCTTAGAGGAGGGTGCCAACAAGATGGAGTCAGGCTGTTTTCAGTGGTGCCTAGTAAAAGGACAAGAGGCAGTGGCTCAAACTGAAACATATGAGAAAAAACTTCTTCACTGGGAAGGTGACAGAGCACTGGAACAAAGTGTCTAGAGAGGTTGTGGATTCTCCTGCTCTGGAGATACTCAAAACGCACAATGTGCTTTAGGTGACCCTGCTTGAAGCAGGGAGGTTGGACTAGATGATCTCAAGTGGTTCCTTTCAAACTCAACCATTCTGTGATTCTGTGATTTTGTAATAGGAGCAGAAAGACTGTGCTGGTTGGCCTGCAGACACACCATTCAGATCTACTCTTCCACAGACTGCAAACAAATTTTTGTCACAGATTCTTTCAAAGACTGCTATTTAACATTTTCGAGATTTCACTGAAGCCTTGGGAGCAGTTTCAGTTATGGTGATGCGCAGAAATCAAACCCTGTAAGGATATAGAATAAGTATGTGTTTATTAGCAATGCGCATACGCCTTGGTGCAAGGGGGATATTTCCACCAAACTTGCACACCGTCAGGCAAAAGTGTGCTACAGATCTAGGCTGAACTAATACATAATCAATAGTTTCCAGGAATTCGGATACGTATTCATTACATTCCCGATAGTCCGTTAGCATGCAGTCCCTCCCCCTCGGCGTAGTGAGTTGTAAGGGTCTTCTCCTGATGACTGTGGGATGAAGTTTCATCATCTTCCTTGCTGTAAACTCTGTACACTTCTTGACCCTGCAGGGGGGGTAGCCCCCAAGGCAGTTTCACCTTGCCTTGTGGACATCTAATCACCACAATCTACTGCCAGACAGCCTCGGGCTGTTCTCAAACCCTTATCTTTACGGCCTTCATTCCCTCATTATCCCAGACTTAGTGTCTGCCGTTCCCCTTCTTCTAACATCCTCTATATAAACTATTTCTGATTACCCCTATCCCAGTTTCTGCGAAGTCCCTTTCAGTCCCTTTCCCTCTACTAACTGTGGAGCCCATTTTCAATGGTTTTGTCAATTTTTAACTACCATATTTTTAAGAGACGATATTTCTTTTGAAATAAGTTATAGTTTCTTTTGAAATCATCTCCTAAAAACTTACAGCATACATTTTCTTTATCAACAGCAGTCACATAGAGAAGTAATTCAACAAGATGAGAAGTAGTTATGTTCCCCAGCTTAAGCAGCCCCTTTCAGCATGTTAAAAAATGAAGGAAGATGTGCACTCACCAGAAGTTTTTGTTCCACTGTTGCCTTGACTGTGTGATAGCTCTGTCCTGACAGTTATCTTGTGAACAACCTTGCAGCTTGTGATCCTAAAACAAGTAACAAAAAAAAATCAAAGCATGGCAAGCTGCTAAGGTTCATCTATGGATGCAATGGGAAAGATAAATCATTGATGACTCTGAAACAGAACAGAGGACATCTGTTTTCAGCGTTAGCCATCACTGAAGACAACAGACTTGTGCAACCTATAAGTTGACCAAAGCACTTAAATTTTCACATCGATTTGTTTTTATTAGCTTGAAGAAAGGCTTGACATACATTGGTAACTTTGTTCCACACTTTTTCTCTGTCTTTGTATTCTTCAGGTTTTTTTAAGAAGCAGGCTTGTTGAAATATTTACATATTTATCTTGTTATTTAAAGGCATTTTCATCACTCACGGTTTCCTTCATCTATACAACAAAAGCAACAGGACTTGACAAAACATGAACTCAATTTTTTCCATTAAAAAATGAAAAGCAAAGACAGAACTGATGGACAGTTGGCTGAATATGAGCCAGCAGTGTGCCCAGGTGGCCAAGACGGCCAATGGCATCAACTAAAGGAACTGGGGCTGTTTAGTCTGGGGAAGAGGAGGCTGAGCGGAGACCGTATTGCTCTCTTCAAACATCTGAAAGGTGATTAAAGCAAGAGCAGGGCTGATCTCACTGGTGCCTGGATGAGGAGAAATGGCCTCAAGTTATGCCAGGGGAGGTTTAGGTTGGATATCAGGAAAAACAACAAGCACTGGAATAGGCTCCCCAGGGAGGTGGTTGAGTCACCATCCCTGGATGTGTTTAAAAACTGTTTGGATGTGGTGCTCAGGAACACGATTTAGTGGAGGGTTGTTAGAGTTAGGGTAGTATGGTTAGGTTGTGGTTGGACTCAATGATCTTTAAGGTCTTTTCCAACCTGAGCAGTTCTATGATTCTATGATTCTATGAAAACGGAAACAGAACAGTGAAGTCTTCTGGGAGCTGTCGTATGTTTCTTCTCTTCTGAGACAGGTAAACAGGACTATCAACAATCCACAGAACTGCAGCTTTAACTCTTTAACTCCCAGTGCACTACATGATGTAGGCCTAAAAGTAAGGACATGTACAAGTCTAGGGGGGTCCTTTCCCTCCACACCTGACACCCCACTGGCAGATCAGACGTTGGACCCAGGACTGGTGATCTCTCTCCACGCCCCACACCTGCCATTCCCCCTTTCACTCTTTCCTCCTAAAGTTGCTAAGACAAGGTTTCCCAAAAGTTGTTAAGTAATTCAAGGATTACTTTGATTTCCCATAAAACTGCACAGCTTAGGTAGATACACTTGCGAGAGGGCCAGCGCCTACAGGATAGCTGTTCTATATAAATTTCCCATTAAAGTACATGTTTATGTATGGACCATGAGTGTAATTTCACCTTAAGCCATCCCAAAGGAATTCATGAATCTTACTTGCACCCACTCCCCACAGGTGGGATGCAGCACTCAGAAAGAAAGATATTTGGAAACTGATAATGGAAGAGATTCCTAGAAAGCGCCAGGAGAGTGCTGACAGAAGAGCAATGAGGGAAAGTTTGAAAAGGCATTCCTGAAGCAAGAAGAGGGGAATGCCAAACCCAGTTTCTATGTAACACATTAGTGAAAAATCTACAGTTTAATACTGAAGAAACAGAGGCAATATATGAACAATTAGAGTTGGTTTAATCAGAGAAAAAGAAAGATCTGTGCATTAATGTCAAATGTAGAGCATAAATGGTGGACAGGAATGAAGGGTAAGATACAGTAAATCGGAAACAGGAAAAAAAGGTAATATCTGAAACATGGGTGGGTGGTGTGGGGGTGCACAGTCCATGGTGATGTCCCCAGGCAATGGGCTGTGACATCATCGGGTGATGGATTGTGACTGCTTAGCCCTCACTGCTCATAGTGGGGTGCTGGCAGAGCCTGGCTCAGTCTAGCTCGTCCCTGGACCCTGCTGAGCAGCTCTGCGAGGCTTGGAGGTCGAGCAAGGTTGTTTTGGCTGTGCTGTGCTGTGCTGGGTCATGCCTGGGGCTGCTTGCAGCATCTCAGTGCCTGACCCCTCAGTATCTCAGTATCGTGTCTGTTTCCCTGGTCCTGCCTAGTGCAGGCAGCCAGGGCCCTGCAAAGTGCACCCACAGCAGCGGAGGTGAGTAGTGTGGGAACACCTGGGTCCCTCAGGGAAGCCATGGGGAGTCTGGCCCTGTGCCAGCGGGGAGCACGAGATGGCACAGTCATGGGCTTGGGAGGGCTTCCCTTCACCCCCTGGGACACCGAGTGACCGTGATCTCTCCTCCTCTTGCAGAGTGCAACATCACTGCTGCAGCTCCGGTGAAGGAGAACAACTCTTCATCCTCAGTTCTCCCAGCCCGTGCAGCGAGAAAACCATGGCCACAGAAGAGGCATGGACCTGCTCCATCTGCCGCGATGAGCAACAGGACATCGCCTACGTGATTCCATGCAATCATATGTTCTGCCTTGGCTGCATCCAGCGGTGGGCAAGGCTGAGGGACAGCTGCCCACTATGCAGAACAGCCATGCAGACCATCCGGGTCACCGTGCGGGGAGACGATGAGTACGTGGAGTGCATCGTCTCCCCACCTGCAGTGCCAGTGCCTGTTGGCTTCGGAACCACCACTGGCCCCAGCGGCACTGCAGCATCTGCTCTACCCTCTGCACCACCGTCCCCTGAGCCCATGGCCGCGGAGCAGGAGAGAGTGGGCGGCCTCCTGCCAGAGGTCTGGGCAGCACTTTTCAGGGTCAGACGAGACATCCTCGACCCAGTGCTGCCCTGGCTGGAGCAGGAATTACGCCGCAACGGGGAGCTGCGCTGGTGGAAGATCAACTGGCTGAAAAGCATGATCCTGGCATTCCTGTGCCAGGTGGGGCCGGACAGGGACATCCTGGTGCAGTGCACAGAGCACGCCCTGGGGCCCATCACCGCACCGCTCATCGATGCTCTCGTCAGAACCATCGAAAGCCGGTGCGGCCAGGGGGCCCGGAGGCTGCTGGGCCTTGAAGACCCCAGCGCCGGCCAAGAGCAGGAGGACGGGCCCGAAGACCTCAGCGCCGGCCAAGAGCAGGACGGGCCCGAAGACCCCAACGCTGCCCAAGAGCAGGAGGACGGGCCCGAAGACCCCAGCACTGCCCAAGAGCAGGAGGACGCCCCCGCGGCCCCGTCCGGTCCCGCCGCCTGCCCACAGGGGACCGTCGCCCCCAACGCCGCGCCCTCCGACAGCTCCGCGGGTCCCGACGAGGAGGAGCTCCCCGGCACGTCCAGCGGGGCCCTCGGCAGCGGTCCTGGCGCGCTGGGTCCCGAGACAGCCGGTCCCTCTGAGCAGGGCCGCAGCCGCGGCTCCTCCGCTCGCGGCCCGGGCAGGAAGCGCTCGGCTGGGGGGGCCCGGCGCGCCACGAATAGGGCCGGCAGCGCTCAGCGCGCTCCTCCGCCCTGCAAAAGGCAGCCCACCTGGCGCCTCTAGCGAGGGCGTACGCGCCTTTCCAATAAAAGAACGTAGAAGTACGTGCTGTTCCGAGTGTCCGTCTTTTGGGACGATTCGTCCTTCATACACACGCCCATACCCAACACTGTGCTACGCGAGAGCCTGTGCTCTCAGCACTCTTATTGCTCTTTTCAAATACCTGAAAGGTGACTGCAGTGAAAGCAGGATTGGTCTCCTCTCACTGGTGACAGGATGAGGGGAAATGGCCTCAACTTGCACCAGGGGAGATTTAGGTTGGATATCAGGAAAAACATGTTTACATTTTCATCTTTGAACTTTTGTAATATTCTGGCAGATTGGCAAGTTTATTTCTAACAATCTGTAGTCATCATCTTTTTCTAGCACAAGAAAACAGTGATCTGGGGGTTCCAGTTTTATTTACTCTTCTAGATTTAATATACTCTCTACACTCAGACATAATTCTGCATGGAAAAAAAAAGTAATCGCTACTTGCTGGTTGAATAAACTGACATCAGAGAAGACAAGAAAGTCCAAACAGGATTCATCTGAGGGCTGGTAAGCTAGCTCTAGGCATTTAAGTGCATGGGATGGTGAAACAGAGGGAAGAACATTGTCTAATTGGAATTTGATGAACAGAATGTCATATTTAGTGCAGGATGGAGATGCTTCTTTAGTCTGTAACAAGTCTCTGTCTGCTTAACAGCTTCCGAATGTTGTCATTTGGAATGCTACTTTCACATGAATTTTTTTTAGCTTTGAATTTTGTTCAGTGTCACATAAAGGACTAATTTTGAGGACTTGTCTAATGTGATAAGTATCTTTTCACATACAACATACATTTTCTATTTAAGAAAATGGCTATATGGACTTATGTCTCCTTTTTTACACTACAATTTCAGAAGAAATTGAAATAGAGACCTTCTATTCTTCAGACCTATCTCACTCTACCTTTCTCGCTCCTCCTCTGAGTGGGCCTGAGGAGTTCAAACGAGGAGCCTAGCACACATTTGGAAAGCTCACATCTTGTTTTCAGGATTGGGATCTGATAGGCGAGCTACAGTTGCCAGACGTAACAGTAATCACATCCCTTGAAAACAGATTTTCAGATTTCAGTACTTAGAAAATACGTAACTAAGTGATGTTACTTCAGTGAATTCCTCTGACAGCATTTTGTAACATTTCTTTGAGAGTAGTAGACTACGGGGGCACAGGCAAATACAAATGATACAGCAACTCTGTTATATAATAATTCTTCATCCTTATTCTCATTAAAAGGTCCCTGCAGGACTTCTTAATTTCATACAGGGCAGAGAGAGGAACATGGGCAACTGGGACGGGGCTTAAACCCACAGTTTACCTCTAGAATTGGATACTAAGAGTTTATTTAGAAGTACATATAAAATAGGAATTCTGTTTCCAGGACTTTCTTTGCTCAGGCTTAAGCATGAAAACCAAAATAAACAATACCTATATACAACACTGTTTTGAAATAAACATGCTGGTAAGGCCACAGTGTCACATCTTAATGTTCTTCTTTTTTACTTTGGATAAGAAATTCAAGTCAAAATAAATTCTGAGTTGCAGAAGTGTACCTATTTATCAAGTGGCTATTTATCAAGTGCCAGAACCATCTCTTCTGAAAACAGCAGCATCAAAGGTAACATTTGCCACTGTATATTGGCCTGGCTGGCTCAGAGGAACACACAGTTCAAGAGGCTTTTAAAAAATACCCATGATTTTGCATCTTCTCCACCTTTCTCCTTGCCACATCTCAATCTTCCACACTGAAAGGCTGGACATCCTTCTGCTGCAGGGAGTCTGCATGCTCCTCCACCTGGAAGGCCAAAGTTTCATGCGCTTATTAACAATGCAAAATAAACAAAGCCGATCTGTTTATTTCCTTCCTTCTCTCTTTTCAAGCTACTGCAGGTCATTCTTTCCTTCTGCTGATAAATGAAGGCAGAATAGGGTACATTCCACCTCTCTCCTCCATCATTTCAGCCTTCCCATATTGCTTCTTTATGCAAATAAACAAAAGATTCTCAAGTTCACATTCTCTAAGATTTTGATTATGCATTCCTGGATCCTTTCTTGAAATGCCAGCTGCCATACAAAGCAGCTTAGCTGGAAAGAGAAACTTTTGCTTTTGATTTATTATGTTGATCGGATGCTGTTAGATTTAACTCGCTTATGTTATCCCTTCAGCCAGGTGTTTGATATCTAAACGGGGAAAGCAAAATATGATTTAAAAATCAATTATATCAGATGTATCTGTATGCATGTGGTCCTCTGCCACAGCTGTGTAACAGGTAGCCTTCTGTAAATCAGAAGGGTCCAGAAGCACAGGAAAGGTAAGAGGCTGAGCTGTAGGAACTGATATGTATAAGCATCAGTACCAGTAGGTAAGAAAAACTACTTCCATATCTTACTCTTATATTTCTCAGCAATTAACATTCCTGCCACCTTGTTGATCTGCCTGCTGCACTGATGCAGCCACCAGCGAACAGAATTCATGCATCCTGCTGCATGGAGGAAACAACTGCTGCCATTGTGGTTTCCACTGATGTCCTCTGTTCCACCAGCCAAATTCTACACTCACAGTCACTCCAGTAGATGTATGAGAGTGAACTGAGAAAAAAAGCAAATGGCATCCACCCTTCAACACTGATATTTTTTCCAAGCGCAAAAAACTAGTTTCTTCTACTCCATCCAAAGAAATAAATAGCACTCCACCGACTCAGGCATTACCAGAACTAAGAATAAAGCAAAAACAGCTCTGACACTTCCAGAGATGACATCTCCAATATTTGTAGAGTCTGTGTCAGCTCTGAGTGTCAGCAACCTAATTCCTTCCACTGCACTGGACCCTGACTGCTTGCCACAGACCAAGGTGCAGTAAGTTTTGGAGGTGCCCACAATAGCATGCACTGCTGATGAAACCTGCCTGCAAAGACCAGCCTGGCGCTCCCTGGGACAGGCTGGAATACAAGGCTCCATTCATCCAGGACGGTGGCTTATTCCAGCTGCAGCCCTCTGAGAAGGGCCAAGGGTTTATCTTGCCACTGCCAGCTATTAACTACTGAAGATACAGGCAAAGCACAAGTTACTGTCCTCATTTTAACCACATCAGACAAAAGAAACAGTTTAGGACTATAAATCACAATAGGGGATTTCTGACCCCACAGACCAAGAACAGAGTCCACTGCAGTAGCATGTGCTATGTGTCCAGCTGTAACCTCTGAAGGCAACAGATGAATCTTGCAGTTAGAGTGATGGTGGTGAGATTTCTCTCTGAGGAAAGGCATGCTGGTTAACACACTTCAGGATTTCTAACTCCAATTACTCAGTTGTAGCACCAGAAAAGCTAGGCTGAAGTCTGAGGACTTCTCTTTTGCTGTCCAAAGACATATTTTTAAGGCTTACAAAAAATAATGTGTCACGGAAAATGATGTACAGATCTGGGGCTTTTTCTGAAGATGAGAAATATGGCTGGTAGGATTTCCTGTCTATTTCCAGGTTCTCAGTGCAAAAGCTACAGGTTTCTCTTTTGTCTTTCATAAAGTATCTGGAGTTGCTTGGGTCTTCTGGGAGTCATAATAATAACAGAAGACCTGGGGGGGGAAGGCTTTGTGAGATTAAGGCATAGTTCTCTGATTTCAGGACATCAGGCATTCTCTGCATTGGACATCTTGAGTCTCTATAGACCAGGAGTAAGTGATAACTTAAGCTCATGCAGGTGCTTTCTCTGGAAGCAGCTGACCTGGAAATGGACAGGAATGTTATTAAAAAGTGACTTGTGCAATAAACTAAGGGTGCTGCTAACACTGGGGGAATCTGCAAGGGATTGCATAGGTCAATTGTGTTGTAGTGAAAGTTCCTGGCTGAGTAGTCAACTGCAACAGCAACTGTATCCATGTAGGTGTGGGAATCCACAGTCATTGTCCAACTTGAAAATACTTCTGCTTTATTCAGGTCACTGTTGTCTTCTCCTCACACATCCTCTTGAATCTGAGAAGCTAGCAAAATTGACAAAGTGAGTGATTAATATATCATGTATTAATGAGAATCCTGTATAAGATATTTGAAAAGAGCTGGTGAAGCATCCAAATTGCCGCTTCATCAGTAGCTGTATTAACAACTGAAGTGAATTATATCATCCATGGACCAAAAATACTTTGTCTTTATAACTTTTTGATGCAAAGTTGAAATTTACTGTAGTAAGGGGTAGGTTTATTTTCCCAGCCACTAGTTGTGTCAAGAAAATGAGAACTAACTTGAGATTTCTGCCTGCATGTATTATTATTCAGTTCTTACTGGGAACTTATTGTGTTATAGTTGTCTGGGGACTGATATTCTGACCAGTGATGAAACTTGGCTATGACTGAGATTCAGCACTAAAACCTTGCTGTGGGATGAGAGTAGCATGGAGTAGAGAAAAGAGCATTCAGATGAAGATTGCTTTCAAGTGGGTAATTAATTAGTGTGAGAGCTGGAAATAAACAAACAAAAAACTACAACAAAAATATAATTGTGTTCTAATACCAGATCGATATATTTGTATTATGCTGTTTATGAATAGAAGATTTTAAGTAATGTAGATAATTTTAAGTAATGTAGATAAAAGTAGCAGTGTTACTGCTACACAGTGTTTTTTACTAGGATCCAGTTCACCAGCTGTACAACCAACAAATGTACAGCTGGAGGAGTAGCGCGGTTAGGATGGTACTTTACAGGTGTTATAGTTGGAAAGATTATCGTGGTGGAAAAGAGACAAAGAAGAAATTTGCTCTGTCAGTATTGGAAACATGTTTTAAAAAAGCAGATAGCATTACAATCTTTGGTCAAGTAAAAGCATGAAACAGATAATGAACTGTATTTTATTCACCCAACAGTACAAAGGTACACATCTGTAGAGGCTTGTTAATGGTAAAAGGAATCAGCTTGCTCTGGACTTCTAATCAATATTTTCAGGGTCACAGTGAGACAGTGAGCTCCAGTTGCACTTATTTTTGTTCTCTGACAAAATGACAGTAGCACTTGTATGATCCATCACATCAAGTTGGGTACAATCGCACATAAAGTCAGGGCATGGGTCTTAATCCAGACAGAGTCTCTTTACTTAGGTGTATTGCCTGTGATGGGATAAGACAGACACTGAGGCAACAAGGAATCCGTGAAGTCCTAGAGTTCAAGTGTCTTACAAGGTTGAACTCCGGGACTGATAATGAGGCCTTTGGCATTGTTTTCACATACTTCAGCGCGACAGCAGACATAACAATTACACTTTAACCTTGACAGAAGCATTTCAAATCCTAGCAATCAGTGCACACGGAACCACAAGGAAAAACACTGTTTTGGAAAACACACGAAGTGTACTGGGAGGATGAAAGGAAAGGCTGCCCTGAAATTAAAGTGCTGCTTTTCTCAGGCCCAGATGACTGCTTTATGAGGCAATGATTGATCAGCTAAGTTCAGCTTTAGTAACATTTTTACAGCCTTATCATACAAATTATGCTTTCTTTCCATTTTCAGTCCCTTTTGTTTCCTTGAATTGGAGTAAGCAACTTTCATGAAAAGGGTTTGTTTTTCACCTCCATTTACAAGTGGGCTTTTAAATTGATTTGCTTACCCTTGCCCTGCAGCAAAGGTCATTTTTGAGAGGGTGCAATGGAGGTAGAGAACCACAATGAAAGTAACCCACATTTGTTTTTTGTGGGTTTCTTTGGTTTATGGGAAACTTTAGGAAATTCATGAAACTGGCAGCTGCTATTTGTACAAAGCTGGTATTCCAAATCCTAGTCTTAGTAGTATCAGTTGCTCCACAACAGTACCTGGCATATAGTCAGTATATCAACTGATTGATTGGCATGCAGTGTTCACTCATCATGAAGATATGCCTGTTACAACAGCAGTAATGATTTTTTCTGGGTAACCACAATCACTACAGTGAGCAATATGTTACCTAGCCTGTTGCTGTAAGAGTTAGGCAGGTAGGAGCACACACCCTATAGTGCATTTGCAGTGCTGTGTGGTACCCACAGAGTAATGGAAGACATCTATAGTGTTTTGCTGTGTGGAAACACTTGTTTGTGAAGATAATAGTATTTCCAGACCTTGCACACCTTAACACACAGACAAACACAACTTGCAGCAGGGCACAAGTGTATGAAGCACAGTGCTTGGAAGATCAGGTACTTTGGAAGAAGCACTAAAAAACGTGTGCAATTCAGCCATACTGACTTTTTGGTGTCTCACGTTCCCAGTGTTCAAGTTTCTTCTTGACATCCATTCACATTCCCTGTGACAAGTTCTTACTGTGCACCTGAAGTTAAGTTCAGAAAGGCATAACTGAATATTTAAGTCAGTAAAACATGATATAAACAGGCATTATTTATTTAAAAGTTGGTTTCTTAGACCTTGAGTCAGGTATTGCTCAGAACACAGTTCTTCAATGCTACTTTTTAATAGCTTTTTCTCTACCTGTGGGCCAATGGATCAATGGAGATTAATTTCCTAAAGATCAGGGGGCAGAATTCTACTCCTATTTCAGCTGACTTTCTATTTCTTTCTTTTGCAGGTATAACAGTTTACAGCAGATGCTGGTCATTGTTTCTTTGATGAATTTGACAGATAACGTAGCTCAGAGAAGGCTTAGATCTTCTTTGGTAGGTGTTGGAGTATTGTTGAAGGAGCATGATTTGTTGAAGCTACAGTATCTTGGACGAAAGGAACTAACATGGACCTTACCTGAATGTAAGTTTGCTGATTATAGAGGAATCCAGTTTAGCCTTTCCCAGGCATTTCGTGCTTTAAGCCCTCAGCTAAAGTTATCAGACAGGGAAAAGCAAGTGCCATTTTCTTAGCTTTCATTGTTTCTGTATTTGGACTATCATAAGAGCAATCTTTTATTTAAAGAATGAAAAAAGAAGAAAAAAAATCATCTGCACAGTCAAAAAGAGCTGGGAAAGCATTTATGTTTCTCATGGATTGCACTTCTCTTCATGTTTTTATCATGACTTAGATAAACTACCCTTGCCTACTGTGACCAGTACCCCCTGCTCCTCACCACCATAATATGATTATCATAATTACATGCCATTTTATAAATCAAACAGCCATTCTGTGACCAAGCTGGTCACATATCAGTCCCCTTTTTCCTCCTCACCAGGCCTTGAAGGCCCTGCTTACTAAGCAGAATTATCCCCCTCCCCATCAGCCTCAGGGCTCCTGAGTGCCAGGCTGGCTTCTTCCCTTCCTATCAGCCTTGAAGGCCCCAGACACTCCACTGGTCAGGTTGTGATGACCCATCACAGAACAGGGAAACAAGGGCACCATCAAAACCAAGCAGCTGCAAGCCTGAAGTGGGCCTCGGATTTGCACTTCTGCTGGACGTAAAGGCCCAGGATGCCCAGGTGGCCAAGGATGTCCCTGCTTCCTTTGAAGACTGGGTGAGTGATTCACATTCTTAAACGTTTCCAGTCTAGATTATGATTTTTATATTTGCATGTGCAGAATTAAGATTTGACCCACTCTGAAGAGGGTCCAGGTGATTAGAAGAAACACTTCACTGCCCAGTGACTTGTTTCTCCCTGTAGAGTCAGGTGACAATTAACAAAACATAAGTAAGAAAGTTCTTAGCTTTAGTAAGTGCTATCCTGAGACATGGTGTTAAGGAAGTTTTGTGTTAAAATACAGTGTTTCAAGGTACACTTCTATTCCTGGCTACTTGGGCTTGTTCATGTAGCAAGCAATGAGATGAATCAGATTTCATTCAAGTAACTGTTCCAAATGTGCTGAAAGTCTGGCTTTAAGAAAAATTTGTTAGCAGAAGAGTATTAGATGCTGTCATCCTTCAGTTGCCTTCTTACCCTTTAGATGCAGAGGTGTGCTTTCAAAGGGCAAAGAACAGTCTTTGGTCTCAGCACCTGAGTGCTGAATTTTATTGAAACACAACCGCACGACTCTACCATTTAGAGAATAATGGCAAGAACAACAAGATACCCTGAAGTTTATCAGTGTTCAGATAAAAATCTATGTTATCTTAAGGCCAGCTGAAGTTAAGAACAGAAAGTAAAAAGCATGGGTTTGAGAGTTTTTTGGTTTTGTTGTTGTTGTCAGAACCAACCTGGAGATCAAATTGTTCCAATGTTCCAACAACATTCTTAACAATAATGTTTATTTTGATGCTAGATGAAGTAGACGGCTCACATCTGCTCAGCAGCTTTGCTAGTTTTAGAGAAAACAAAGCCGAACAAACAAAAAAATACAAAACGTCAGAATGTCCAACATTATCTTGGAACCCTGGGAAAGAGATTATCCCTGAAACCAGAAAAAGAGCTCTGAAGACTGGAAAGCCTTGTGTCTGCCTACTGTGTGCTGAAGAAGATAACAACAAATAAAAATGTTTAGAATTCTCTGTGAACGAAATCCAAAGCATTTTTTTGCTTGCAGGAAATAATCATCTTGAGTGCTTCAGTAATTGTGTTACTCCATCACATTTGCTGAAATTACCTCTGAAATGAATGCATATTCTGCCAATGTTTTCCCTGGTTTCCCTTTGTTAGTTGTGCTTGCATTGTCACTGTTGTCTAGAGAGCTAGGGAGCTGACCTGGGTAAAGAACAATCTGTCCTGGCTAGTGCGCTTTTCAGCTGGATCATTTCCTGATGTAATTCCTGTGTAACCTGCTACACTATGTAAGTGAAGGCACAGAAATGCTTCTTCAGTCTGTCATTTTTATGGTTCGCACTACTTTTACAGCAAAATTTATATTTTTTGTGTTGCATGATGGGATGTGTCACGTGTTTTAAGGTACACTTGGCATTTTGTGTGTTGTGTGACCGACATTGTGTGTTGTTTGTTGTGTGATGGGAATTTTGAGTGGAATCCTCATGTTTGACAGATACTTCATGTACACACAATTCATTGAATATTTTAACTCATTTCGTATTTCCAGAATAATTTATGATCGATAAATTAACATTTATCTATGCACGCACAGAAATCAGACTGCTGTTGAGGTAGAAGAATTTAGCCAGCTAATCACTGTGAAAGTTGGATAAGTGGCATATTACATTTAACTATGTTATCTTTCTATTTTGCATGAATTTTCTCCTGCATCAAAAAGGGGCATCACATTAAATTCCTATCCATCAGACCACTGGATTCTGTTTTCACCCTCAAAACTCTGTGAAGAATCTCTGAAATTCTGAAAATTATCCCCATCCCAAACTGCTAATGACTCAGTATTTGAACTAACGTTAATCTGAACTTAATCTAGATCTAGCACAGCATAGCACCATCTGTATGCTGCTTTATTTATGCAATAGCAGCTTTTTCTCATCCTTCAAAACAAGATGGGTCACAATATAGACTGGAAACATTGATGGTATTTTAAATCTTGTAGAAAATTGTGTATCTCCTAATTAATTTATCTTGTCAATACTGGACAAGTACCTGGGAAGCAGCAACCCTGGCTGCACATACAGAATGGGGGATGCAACGGTGGAGGGCAGCCCCACAGAAAGGGACCGGGGCATTCTGGCTGATGGCAAGCTGCACATGAGGCAGCAGTGTGCCCTGGAGCCCAAAGGGCCAACCATACCGTGGAGTGGAGCAGGCCCAGGGCTGCCACCAGGTGAGGGGAGGAGCTGCCCCCTCTGCTCTGCTCTGTGCGGCCTCACCTCCAGCACTGTGTGGAGTGGGACTCAGTGATCTTTAAGAATCATTAGAATAACTAAAGTTGGAAAAGACCAGTCCAGCCACCAACCCACCACTACCATGCCCACCAAGGGTCCCTTCCAACTTGGGATTTTCTGTGATTCTATAACTCTATCATTTTCTATATTGTTGAGACAGTGATAGACTTAATGCTAGCGTGAGATGTCAGGTAAAATCCAGTCTCCTGGTTTAGTTGTTCTCATTAGCTAGATCTGGGTGGCTCCTTGCTTCAGACGTTAATGAAGATTTCTCCTTAGCTCTCCACTACATGAGGAACCTCAGTGCCTAACTCTAGCTTCCCAAATGTTACCCAGAGACACAGTAATATCCACACCGCACAGTTGTATACACAGCTGCAGGATTATGTATATACTAATTATTGAAGGAAATATATTAATTACTGAAGAAAGTCATAAGCTAAATTGATCTACCCGGCATTAATCAGAGCTAAAATAACCAGAGTCACCAAATTTAGCAGTGTGCCTACCTGATTTGACATGGATTAGACTGTTGTGATAGAGACAAAAACAACTCCATTTCTGATTATCAACCCCTTAAATAAACTATTACTTTATATTCATTGTCCCACGTCAAAGAGCCAGAGATACACTGTTGGAGACTGACTTTTTATCTTTGTACTGCGCCCATGGCGGCTTTTGAGTCTCATCTGAAGTAACCCACAGAGCCACGCAGTAACTCTGGCTGGTAATGGCCCTGGGTCATCTTGCAGGGCACTGAGGCACTGAGAGACGTGGTTCAGCGAGCATGGTGGTGGAAGGCTGATGGCTGTCGTGCATGGTGGTGCAATACTGTTAAGTTTGCTAATGCTCATTGATGGATAGCCCTGTAGTTGGTTTAGAAAACAGGAAGAATCTGTGCCCTTGTACCACGTAATGATGTACTGACCTTCTTATACCAGGCAGATACGGAAGTTCTGCTTGGATCAGCTGATTTTGAGAAAGCAGCTTGTGTGACCAAGGCAAGGAGCTAACTGAGCATGCGTGAAGACTGGGTTTAGCCAGCGGACACAAGTGAGGAAGGATACTAACTTCATCCAGAGGGTCTCAGGACCACTACCACAAAAAGACTGAGCATGTGCAAGGAGGTAGAACCTTATGGCAATGATTTCGGGAGAACTACTTAATAGACACCTACTGCCTGGGAAAATTTTGCATATGTAACACATGTATATAAGCCAGATGTGCTTTGTGCCAGCTATGCGCGATCAGGTGGAAGGATCCCCTCGTGCACCCAGCGCCAAGAATAATATTTTCTAACACTGCAGTTTGAGTCTTAGAGAGCTTCCTGATCGACCGATTAACGGTATCAGATGGACTACATGACCTTTGCTTGCTTGTTAATCTGCAGCCTCTTTTGCGCCTACAGCACCTCCCAGCTCCACAACTGCGCCGATGAACCACCGCAGCTCCAATTGCGCGCGGGCGCAGACCGGCACCGCCCACCCCCTCGCGCACAAGATGGCGGCGGCGCACAGCGTGCCCTCGCTCCGCCCCGCGCAGCCCGCCGGCGCTCCCGACGTGCCTCGCGTCCCCGCCCCGCCACCGCCGTCGTAGGGGAGTTGCTGCGCTGCGCCGAGATGGCGCTGGAGGTGCGGCGCATGGAGGGCGATGTGGAGGATGGCGAGCTCTCTGACTCGGACTCCGACATGCCAGGCGCCGGCTCCCCCAAGGAGCGGCAGCAGGTGAGGAACGGGAGGCGGTGGCGAGGCGGCCTCCAGGCGGGGCCCAGCCTCCTCCCTCGCCGCTGCCGGAGCTGCCCCGGAGGCCCGGCTGGGAGAACAGGCGGGTGCAGGCCTGCTGGTGGAGGAGAGCGGCACCGGGCCCGGTGCTGTGCGGGTCGGGCCGGGCCGTGTGGCCGGGCCGGGTGAGCCCTTCCCGCTGCCTGGCCCCGCTGGCCGTGCCGTGGGCCCCGGCGGGAGCGTGCTGGTCCCCGTGGCTCTGAAGAGCCGGATCTGATGAGGAAGGAGAACGCTGGGTGTCCCAATTCGGCCTGACACGAACAATGGGGACGAAGCGTTTGGCCGCATGTGGGAGCGATGGGTGACAACTGCCGCTGTTCTGTGAATGTACTGCTCTCACCCTTAAACTGCTGTTTATGATTCTGTTGCTTGCCGAGGGTTTAATAGCTTCCACGTGAAGATGTATTATAATACTTGGACTTCGTCTGCTCTCACTTCTCTAATAGGAAGGGAAGAAACAGTGCCATATCTGTGGTGAAATGATTAAAAACGATTTTTTACCTCTGATTGAAGAAAGTCTGTTCTTAAAGATCTTAGGGTAGTATAAAACTATAATAAGAAATCAACCAAGGAAAAATAAAAATAACTGTAAAGGAAAAAAAAAAAAAGTTACTGTAGAATGGCATAGACAGCATGGCCAGAAGTTCCTTGCAATGGTGATATCAGAATTCTGGCTTGCCTTACCTGTGATGTCTCTGCAGGTGATGCAGATCTGAGCAGGCTTGGCTTTCTGTTTAGTTTGCCTGTCAGAATGATGGGGAAGTGCCATCTCTTGAATGTTTTTTTGGAGCAGTAAGAATTGTTTGTAAAGCTTTTTAAAACCTTTAGGGTTTTGTTTTTGCCCTGATTAATAATGGCCACCGTGAGTCAGTAGCACTTTGTTTTAAAGCAGAGAGAAAATCTGATTCTTATGTGAGGCATTACATTACATGGTGATGTCTTGTCCTTAGTGAATCAGAATCACCAGACGCTATTACCTTTTCAAAGTCTTGAGTAGCATTTGTCTTTAGTTTCCTGTTCTTTTTTTCTTCTCACGTAAGTTTCAGGGAAGACTGTTGTGGTTGCACATCACTGGACGCCTACTCTGTTTCGAACAGATTAGACTCCAGAGAAAACTTTTAATTTCTCTACTGTTACAGGAAATTCCACTGAAGGGTTGTGATAATTTTCTTTCTTGAAACTGCTGTGCACATCTGTCATTGTCTGGATTGGTAATTGTAGTAGCCTTTCTAGTCTCCTTAAGATGTTTACAGAAAACTGCCCAAAATGCCACAAGTTGAGATTAACAAATTCAAGCTAATGAAATTTTTGGCATGACTTGATGGCATTCTTTCTTTGCGTGAGTAGTTGAGTTAATGTACATTTACTACTTCATTTCAGAAATCACACGATGGCAGTAATGCAGGCAGACCTTTCCAGAGCAGCATTTCGTCAGGTGCACCAGACGTTCCTTATCGGACAACCAAAAGTGTAGATTCAAGTGATGAAAGCTTTTCTGAATCTGATGATGACAGCTGTCTGTGGAAACGAAAACGACAGAAATGTTTCAACTTTCCTCCTGCTAAATCTGAGCCTTTTCCGCTTAATCAGAGCCATGCGAAACAAACCGCTCTCGGTGGTAAGAAAGTTAACAACATTTGGGGCATGGTGCTCCAGGAGCAAAACCAGGATGCAGTGGCTACTGAACTTGGGATTCTAGGAATGGATGGAAGTATTGACAGGAGCAGGCAGTCAGAGACTTACAATTATTTATTGGCTAAAAAGTTGATGAAGGAAGCTCAGCAAAAGGAGGCAGAGACTTTAGATAAAGAACTGGATGAATACATGCATGATGACAAGAAGACATTGCCAGCAGAAGAAGAAAATGGACAAGGCTTTCTCAAACGAAAGCGATCTGTAAAAGACAGACTGGGTGAAAGACAAGAAATGAAATACAAAGGAAGGTATGAAATAACAGAAGAAGATTCAGAGGAAAAAGTAGCAGATGAAATTGCATATCGGTAAGCTAGATAATGGTGTATCTACTTGAAATATTGGTAAACTATGGATGGAAAAGAACACAAAAAAAAAGACTTTGATTTGCTGTCTCTGTAGTGTGTCGTACCAGGCTACAAAGGGCATAAATAAGTGCCTTGTGGGTATTTCCAAAATCCTGAAATTAAATGCAGCATTTTATGTGGTGTCTTTTAGAAGCATCCAGTAATGGTCTAACTTTTTTTTTTTTTTCCTTTTTTGAGCCAGTCAGGTAGAGATTGATTTTAATGGCTCAGATTTTTTTTGAACAGCGGCTATCAAAAATACTATTTCTTGTTACTTAGATTTAGTAGTGGCTATTTTAGGAAGTACCCCATGATTAAAGATGTGAGTTTTCAGTTGGTAACTACTGTACATAAGCTGTTGTCACTGTGAAAATATGGCTAAGTTACAAATCTTTGAAACTGTAGTTGACTTGAGTAGGATAATGTTTTTGAGAGCACCGCTTCTGAAATTCCTGTTGTTTACATAGACAGGACATCTTATATTCAGAGACGTTTCACTGCTGCTCAGACTAAGATTAGTAGATGCTACCACTGAAAAAGACTATTTTATGAAGCTCTGCTGCAGTTTTGTGCCAGTTTATGCCAGCCAGTGTTAGAGCTACCAAGCTTGAGTTGTGCACAGAATCATTGGAATTGGAAGGGACCTCTGCAGGTCATCGAGTCCAACCCCTTGCTAAAGCAGGTTCCCTACAGTAGGTCACACAGGAAAGTGCCCAGGCAGGTCTTGAGTATCTCCAGAGAAGAGACTCCAAAACCCTTCTGGGCAGCCTTTTCTAGTACTGTCTCCCTCAAAGTAAATTAGTTTTTTCTCATGTTCAGATGGAACCTCTCATGTTTCAGTCTGTGTCTGCTGGCCTTTGTTTTTTTGCTAGGTGCAGTTGAAAAGAGCCTGGCCCCATTCTCTTTGACACCTGTCTTTTAGGTATTTATAAGCATTGATAAGACCCCCTCTCAGTCTTCTCCAGGCTGAGCAATCATGGGGCCCTCAGCCCTTTCTCGTACAGGAGAAGCTCCAGGCATCTTTGTGGCTCTCTGCTGGGCTGTCTGTAGAAGTTCCCTGTCTTTCTTGAACTGGGGAGCTCAGAACTGGACACAGTACTCCAGATGTGGCCTCAACAGGGCTGAGTAGAG
This sequence comes from Pavo muticus, assembly GCA_016647715.1. Lineage (NCBI taxonomy): Eukaryota > Metazoa > Chordata > Aves > Galliformes > Phasianidae > Pavo > Pavo muticus. Next base: position 184,411 of record JACDJE010000111.1, read on the forward strand.
GGGGAGGATCACCTCTCTTGACCTGCTGGCCACGTTCTTTTTATTGCACCCTGAGATATCTTGGCCACAAGGACACACTGCTAGCTCATGGCCAATGGGACACCCTGGTCCTTCTCTGCAGAGCTTCTTTCCAGCAGGTTAGCCTCCAAACTGTACAGATGCACACCATCTTATTCTTTTCACAGCCCCGTGTACTGGGCTGAGAACTTACCTGTTTTCAGGTAAGTTCTGGTTTGCTGCACGATTTCCTTTGAGCTTGCACTGGACTGATACTTTGAGGGGAGAAGAAGGAGCACATGGTAGTAGTAACGTGTACTTAGATTAATTTAAGCTGCCACAGACTTTTTTCGGCAGTACAAGGGAACAAAATTGCTAACTGGAGAACAAGAGTTACAAGTCTTTCTGATTCGTAGGGTGACATCTAAATAAACTGGTTTTGTTGATGATTGTTTACTTCTGTGATACCTGTGTGCTATTGCCAGCTGCTGAGATACTACAGTTAGACTAATGCTGTTATCAGATCTCAGTAGCTTTTCACTTAAGAATTTGAAAACTCAGAGCATGTCTCTTGTAATCAACTTCTTTGTTCTGTTGGATTTCATCAAATTAAGGGCAGAAGCCACTTTTTTTTAATTGCTTATAGGAATAGCTGCACCAAACTGCATCAGTAGAACTGTGATTATGCATGACAGCAATGTTGTTTAAGTTGCGTTGGGCCTTCTGTGCCTGGATTTGTAACCAGTGCTGTCCCAAACAGGGAACAGAATCCAAAGAGGCTTTTTGTTTGTTTTGTGCCATTTTTTCCCTTTACCTTGTTTGGTTCCTGTTGCCTTAAAGTTGGCTGCATCTTTAAGAGACATTTACTCCCTTTCTAGTAACTCACAATTTAGAGCTCATTCCTGGAGATGCTTAAGAAATCGTTTTATTTCTGAAGCCTTGCCATCATTGAACTCAGTGAGATTAAAAACAAAATACAAAGGCTGGTTGGGTAAACATTTGAGTGCTTAAACAATTGTCGTTAAATCAAGAGCTTTAACATTTAATTTCACATTCTGTTCTACAAATGGAGCAGTTGAAACTAGCTAGTCTGGTTGTAAATAGTTGTTCACCTTAATGGTCAAGCAACTTTTATTATTATAGTTGTTGTAGTGTATGTAATTTTGTAGCATGTTAATGTCACTTAAAGCACTTGAATATGTGGTGGTCTTCAATAAATGTTTGTCCTTAACGCAGTATGTTGGCCCCCTCCAGATTTAAAACCACTCTGCTGTAGTGCTTGGAACTGTGTATCATCAGCTTTGTCATTTAAGGAGGGCAAAAAAATAAAAATTTAGAATATGACTCTTGCTCTATACAGGTAGTTTTTATCTGTGGGCTTATACTTTTTTTTTCCAGTGGAGTACAGATGTTGGCCAAGCAAATGGATGCTGTGTCAGCTGACTTTGTATTCAAACTCTCAGTTACAGTTTAGTGTAACACTCCTTTAATGTGCGGCTGGTTTATCATGCAGCAGACTTTCGTCCTGTTGCTTCAGAGGTTTATGTAGGGCTTTGCAGTTTCTGATATAGTTTAACTTCTCACTAATTAATAGAGGGAAAACAGCCACTCAAAGCGTTTTTGTTCAGACAAGCTTTTAACACGAATGCATGCTTAGAGATTACTGTCCTTCAGAAGCTCAGTACTGTAAAATTTAGAGTTAAGAAGGCACTGAAACACATTTAAATGTAGAAAGTCATTAATAGCACAGTTCTATATCACATAGAATAAATTGCTCATTAAGGAAGGGCTGTGGTTGATTTTACTTGAAATTCTACTGACTGAATGTGTTTGTTTTCCCCCACCTCCTCAAGGCTTTGTGAACCAAAGAAGGATTTAATTGCTCGAGTAGTGAAAATAATTGGAAAGAGAAAAGCTATTGAGCTGCTCATGGAAACTGCTGAAGTGGAACAAAATGGTGGACTGTTCATAGTGGTAAGAAAAATGTGATATTGTGGCAGGGTGTGGAGGGGATGCTTTTTACCTGAAGAATGTTTGTGTAATTCTATTACACAGCTTTCACATTCAACAGGTTCTTCTAGATTCCATGTATTTTTTTTTTTAAATGATCTTCCCTTGGGAAGTACGTCTTTTGTCTGAGCAATGGAAGTCAATTAGCAATAAATACTAACTTAACCCTCTAGCAGAGTTTGAGTAATCAATGAGATGAATGGGCCTGGAAATTACCCCACTTCTTGTCCTTAAATCAGTATCTGATTTGCAGTGATAGCATAACAATTACTCACCTTACCTTGGGATGTTTCCCTCACAACCTTAAGACGACCTTAAGGCGTTCTAAATCTTGAATAAAAGCTTGTACTTCTGGGATGAAGCTTCTAGTAGATTACTCTGTTAAGACCGGTGGTTGTTCAGCAGCACTGAGCTATCTAGGTTAATCAGCGTGCAGTCAGAGGTCAACATGCTATGTTGCAGGCATTGCTAATGTCACTTCCAAAACTTGACTCTCAATAAGGAATTGGTTAGCTTTGTTATAGGACCTATATACCAGCAGTGCAGAACTGAGGATAGATTTCTTTTACAAGTCACAGTAAAAATCCTATACATAATGATCAGGTTATCAGTTTCTCTGTGTGTTTTTGTTAAATAATGAGTTGTGGGGTGAAAGTTGATGGATTGTTTTTTTCAACTTTTGTGGTTCCAAGGCAGGAGGTAAGTTTTCCAGACAGTGACTTCTCTTAAAAGCAATGTGATTTTTATGAAGGATTCAAAATCTAATTAACAAGTATTTACCAAGGAGATGAAAGCACACAAGTCCTAGTGGCACCTTTGGCTGCAGATCAGAGTATACCATTTGAAAGGTAGAAACAGTGTACTGGGTTTTTTTGCTTGAGATTTTGTGCTACTAGTATGATAAAAATTTGTGGTGTCTGCTGTTTCGAGAAAAGGTATAAAAATTGAGCTTCCCTGTTCTTAAACTTCTGGACTGTGTGTTGTTGGTTATTTAGTAGAAAAGCATCACCTTTAATAGAGTGTCGGGGCATTGGAGTAACAGTTCAGCTTTATATACAGTGAATGGTAATTGTAAAATATTCTGGTAGTTAGTGTTTGTAATTTACAGAGGTTTCAAAGCTGTGTCTGTTCATGTACCAGTATGATACTTCACCGTTGTTCATATGAAAACGACTCAAGTGTGGAGCGTGGAACTAACATGTTACAGGGAGGAACCTGTGCCTTGGGAGAAATGCAAGATCCTGCAGATAGACAAATGAGATTCCACATAATTTTATGAAATTAATTTTTGAAATTTTACTAGGCTTCCTTGTTAATAATGTTCTGAATATCTAACCTAATATATGCGTTATTGCAGATGGCTGTGAGAGTATCTGAAATACAGTGAAGAAACAAAGTACTGATGTCAAAATCAGATTTAGTTTATAGCATGAACAGGAGATAGGATATTTCTGTCCAGATGTAGCAAGCTGGTTGTTGACTACATCAGCCATAAACAAAAATTAAAAAATAGCCAGGGTTGTGGTTATGCAACAACTAGAACAGCAGAACTTTGCATTCTGAATTCTACCTTAATAGAAAGCATTGTATTTTATGCCATTCTTATATCAACAGCTACATTTTAATTTTGCTAACGTTGCTATTTTTCTTTCTCTGTTAAGAACGGTACTAGGAGGAGAACACCAGGGGGTGTTTATTTAAACCTGCTGAAGAACACACCCAGTATCAAAGAAGAACAAATCAAGGTAAAATTGTTAAGAGTGCACATGATTGTCCAAAGTTAATTTTGTGGAGGTTTTTTCTGCTAGAAACCTTATGTCTGAATTCTTCTCAAAACTTCTAGCAAGTTTATTATTCCAAAGAAACCAGCTTTTCATATTTAAAATGTAAGCAAATAGCAATTTACAAGATGCATTGACACATGGCTAAAAAAACACCATTTATGTATTGCCAGTGACAAAAATTCCTCATGGATGAGGAAACTGTAGAGTCTGAAGAGTTGTATGCTGGATTCTTCGTAATTTTTGTATAGCTTACAGTAATGTTATTTACAGTTGTATTTCTCCTTGGACATCTGCTTAATTATACATTAATTTAATAATGCGCTCTTAATAAAATATTCCTGTCTTATATAGCTTCAGCTGTAGCAACAGACAGTACTTTTCCTTTAGCCAGATTATTATCTGAACCTAGTCTTAATTGCTCACTGGCCTAATGTGCTCACCACCCTAGCGTAGTGATCTCGTAAATATTACTGCCTTTCCTTTCATGGTATTAAATAGTCTGAAATGTTTTTTTTTATTCTTTTTTGGAAAAAAAAATCTGTTTTGCTTTTTCAGCTCACTTGATTTGTTAGCCCACCACTTTGTACTGAGAATTAGAGGTGAATCAGTTTAATCTGGGGTTGTCTGTCACATATTAAAAAAAGCAAACAACCGTCCGTAGCTTGCCATGGTTGCAAAAAGTTGTGGGTTTGATCATTTTATCTCACTTTCAAGAAAATGCACTCTACAACCCCTCGTCCGTGCCTTTATGACTGTGTACCTTGTTCTTCTCTTGCTGATTTTTTGGCAGATGTTTAATGAGGCAGCAGTTCTTAGTCAATGAACCTGACTGATGGTGTGAGACACCATTTGATACGCCGTTAGGTAGAAAAAATGTGTAGTCTTGTCATCATAGAGGTTGTCGTGTACAACACGCTCACAGATCTTGTGTACTTTGCATTTGACTTGCATCTCTTGGAGTGAAAAAAGCATTAATGTTTTCTGTGTGAGGCTTTGATTTTCATGTAAAAAAGAAAAGGAAAAAAGGCATGTAGCTGCATTTAGTTAATCTACATGATCTTTTCTGCCTTTGAAATGAGGAGGAAGCTTCTAAGAGCTGTGCTTTATAGGAGTGAAAACATTACTGGGGTTCACAAAAGTTTCACTGTAGAGATGTGGCCTCAAATTTCATTTCTGAGGAAGAATTTTGTCAAAGTGCAATAGAACCTTTTGCTTAACATGTCACTATAGGTTACCTTTAACTGTTTTCTTTCCTCTTGACATAAAAATTTTCTTTGAAAATCAGAGTGGTGTAGGTTGAAAGAGGCCTTTGCAGGTCCTGTGGTCCAGCCCACCTGCTCAAGCAGGGCTCCGCTGGAAGAGATTGCCGAGAGCCATGTCAAGCTGGCTTCTGATTGGTGGAATTTTCATTCCTTGAAACAACTCTGGGAGATATCTCTGCCAATGCTCAGTCACTGTCACAGTCAAAAAGTGTCAGCCAGTGTTCAGAGGGAACCTTCTGTCTTTGTGCTCATAGCCTCTTATCCTTTCACTGGGTACCTCTGAAAAGAGCCTGACTCTTCATTTATTTGCACTCTCCTTTCAGGCGTTATTATACATAAGATCTCTCCTTGAGCCTTCTCTTCTCCAAGCTTGTATCTTAGTGGCCCCTCATGGTATTCTCTCCAGTCTGTGTGTCTTTGGTACTTGGGAGCCCAGAACTGGACACACTACCTGAGGTGTGGCCTTTCCAGCCCTGAGAAGGGGGAAGGGTTCATTTTCCTGCACCTGCTGGCAGTATTTGCCAAAGGCAGCTCAGAATGTTATTATCCTTCTTTGTGGCAAGGGCACGCTATTGGTTTCTTGTTCACTTCTATGTCCACCAGGACCTCCTGGTCCTTTTCTGCCACTATATTTTCTGGGCAGTTGGCCACCAGTATGTCCTGGTGCCTTGTGTCATTCGTCTGCAGATGTAGAATCACAAAGTCATCGAGGTTGGAAAAGACCTCCAAGATCATCCAGTCCAGCTGTCCCCCTACCACCAATATTTCCTCACTCAACCATGTCCTATAGTACAGCGTCTAAACTTTGCATTTCTTATTGAACTTCATGAAATTGCTGTCAGTCCGTTTCTCCAGGCTGCTGAAATGCCTCTAGATGGCAGCATGACACTGGTGTGTCAGGCACTCCCAGTTTCGTGTCATCTGCATGCTTGGAATGAAAAATGTAATGTTACTTACATAGTAGTTTCAAATCAAAATAAGTTCAATCTGTACTCCTACCCTGAATAATGTGAATGCTCATTATTGTTGAGCAGTATTAGAAGTTAAAAAGGATTTTTGCTTGATGTTTTCTTCAGGAAATTAATGTGTCGATTTTTTTTTTTTTTAATTTATTTTCATTCAAGGAAATATTCTATCTGGAGAACCAAAAGGAGTATGAGAACAAAAAAGCTGCTAAGAAGAGAAGAATACAAGTTCTAGGGAAGAAGATGAAAAAAGCCATTAAAGGGCTTAACCTGCAAGAATATGATGATGCGTCTCGTGAGACTTTTGCTAGTGACACAAACGAAGCTCTGGCTTCCCTGGATGATTTACAGGATGGGCATCATGAAACCAAGATGGAACCTGAAGATATTATAGAAATTGATAATGCTCATGATTTGGAGATCTTTTAGATATTAACGATAACAAAGTCTCTATAAAACGTATTAAACTTCCAAAATTATACCATAACTTCTTGTTTTCATAAATGGCAGAAACATGGGAAATATTTGATGAAGAAGAAAACGGCGTAGTTCTTAGCTAAGTTGAACACCATGAAAGATGTTAACTGTCCTGTTATTTGTTTGCTGAGTCCTCAAAAACTGATAAGATTTTTCTCGATAACAGTTCTGCGTCAGTGTTCCGTAGGAAAGTTGTTTTAGACACATGTTAACTTTAGTAATTAACACTTCTAACAAAATAAATCCAGCTTAATCTGCTGAAGCTGACAAACTTGCTATCAAGTAGGGGATGTTCCTGATTACACTTGAACAGAAGCACCAGTATAAAGTTATGTGATTACGTGATGTTAATATGACAGTGTGCTGACAATAATAGCAATGTTTATATGATTGAGACCTGTAAAGTCAGATTAATTTGTGAAATCAACTGCATTTTATTGTCGGCAGTCTTTGAATAACAGTCTTGTAAATAGGTACTGCTGAGCAATGTATGTTTTAAATTTCTGCAGTTTATTCCATTTAATAATAGTGGTTTGAGCTTCCTAGTTATTCTACATGAACTTTTTCTATGAATAAACATACACAGTTTACGTATCTCTTTGTTCTAAAATACAGCTCTTTCTGAATAGGGAGATTGAATTAATGTGTTTGCTTTGAGTGTTTTTATACCCTGTGTGCAGGTATGACACTGCAGTTTTTGTTTCCATGCTTTTTCTTGTGGTAGAATGAAGTAATGTGCAGCTTGCAGGAATTATAGAGTTTATATTTGCTGAATCTTAAGTAAAAGTATGCAATAGTTCTACTTGACACAGAAGACCTTTTTAAGTTTGAAGATAATGTTTTGGTTGTAACTGAAGAAAGCTTGTGACACTGATATGTATATGTTTACAATGCTTTGTCGCTATTGAGTTGTGTTTTCTGTGAATAGACACATTATTTTGCAATATAAAATACTGTTGTGATTTAAGCTGACAGGCAGTGAAGTACCACACAGACAGTTTCTGACTACCAGCTCCCAGGGGAACTGGGGGGAGAATCAGGAAAAAAAAAAAAAGTAAAGCTCATGGGTTGAGATAAATGCAACATACCAAGACAGAAGACTAAGGGAAAATAATGGTATTTATAATACATATTTTTTCAATACAAATGATGCACAACACAGTTGCCACCTACTGACTGATGCCCAGCCCATCCCCAAGCAGCAGCTGCCTGCATTCCTACCCTTTGTCTCAGTTAGCTTCCCCATTTTTGTAGTTTGCATGGTGTCATATGGTATGGAATGTCCCACTGGCTCCCCTGTGCACCCCAAGCCCCCTTGCTGACAGAGCAACATGAGAAGTAGAAATGTCCCCACCCCCATGCAGCACTGCTCAGCAACAGCCCAACCTGATGTTTTTTCTCAAAGCACAGCACCACACTGGCCATCATGAAGAAAATCAACTAACCTAGCCGAAACAGCAAGAAATATTTTGGCATTATTAATGGATTGATTGACTTCTAAAGCCAACAACATACCCATAAATTTTCCTCGTCTGGGAGTTCTGGGATTTCACAGGCAAGGCATGTCACTGAAAGGCATAATGAAATTATAAAACTGTCAAGAGCTGGTATTTAAAGGACAAAATATCTTGAGAAAGACTCAAGAAACGTACAGCACATTCTGTTATATGCTTCTAAATTTATCTAGGAGTTCTGCATTTTTCTGTTCATGTATCTGAGCTTCCTGTTACTCATCAGGTGTGAAACATGCTTTTGCTGGAAACAGGCTGTCAGCAAAGTAGTAGGATTTGTTTTATTCATTAACTTTCCTAGTACAGCTGGAATGATCAAGTGTACTAAAATGGTAAGTCATGCACAGTAGTACTTGATTAGTTTGAGACAGTACTTGCTGGTCGTAGTTTTGGTAATCGCTTGGGAATGTCTTCAAAAAAAATAGTATATAGAACACTAATTTTTATGGGTTAAGGTTTCTGTTTATTTGTTGTTTTTTTCCTCCTGTTGCTAGATAATTTTATGTTAATAAGGACTGTATTTTTTTTTAAGTGCTAATATTTTTAGCGTTCGTTTCCTAGGTAAGGATTATTGAAACAGTGTATGAAGTCATCTCTTCAAGGAAAGAATGATACAGAGCATCAGTTCCTTCTTTGCCTCGTGTTTTCTCTCCCATCTTCTTTGGCTTTCATGGTGTTCCTTTCAAAAGCACATGCCTTCAGAATATTTGAGCATCCAGTCTTCGTTCTGTTTTCACCAATGGGTATCAAAAAGATTGCATTCAGTGGGAACAGTTGTGTGTCAGTGTAGTGTCTGGAGTCAGGTGTTGGCTGCACCGGGCGGTCCTGGAGCTGTGTTCTCCCTCTGCAGCCTTTCCTACCGGAGTTTGGTATCAGCAACCTTTGGGCTGAGCATGGGCAGTCCTGGAGTTGAGGAGCTCAGAGATTTGAGTCAGATTTGAGATCTGAAGTCACCATTCCTCCCTGCTATATTTTCTTCCACCAAAACTGCTCCAGGAAATAGAGATACAGAGTAAGGTTTGAGTGTTTTTCTCTCTTGATTCCACATACTTTTGTTTATTCTGTCCTGGGCTGCTGCTTGCAGAGATAGTGGCTCTTTCTCTGGTTTGGTTTTGACCAAACTGGACTGTACGTTGTGTTTTGTGTAAAAGCTGATGTTCATGGCTGTTCAGGATTTTAGGAGACACTGCACAGACTAAAATACAATTGTAAGGATTGATTGTTTTTGTTCTTGGGAAACTTCCATGATGGACACACGTGATTCACCCATCCACTTTTCTACCAGGACAGATGCTGTCCTCCATCTAGTGGGAGTATACAAAACCATCTGTGTCATGTCCGAAGCTGACAGAGGCAAATGGGGGAAATACACTGTGATTTGAATCTGCTGCATCCTGTTTCCTGTGTGGCTCACCAGGCCTTAGAGAAGTCTTGCAGAAAAAAGCTTCCCAGTATTTAGAAGGGACGCAGTTGAAGCTTTCTCACCTCCTTATTTGCAAAACTGGTAGATGACGCTTTTTCAGGGCTGTGAGTATTGCTGACCAGAAAGCAGTTCTAGAATCACACCTGGACCTGAATGCTGGTAACCAGTGGAAATGACAAATACATGTCTAAAGTCATAACACACAAATTAGGTATTCAAGATGCTAACCTAAGGATACAACTATCGGTGTGAATGGAAACATTCATTTTTTAGTTCTTTTTTTTTAATCTATCATTAAATAAATGCAGAAAAATGTTTCTTATCTTGAAAAATTTTCCCTTGAAAGATATTTCTTATCTTGAAAGCTTGTTTGTGATTTGGCATATCAGCATTCTTCTTTGACGCATCATATCTTTGAAAGGTATAATTTTTTTCCAGAAACAGCACTTTGTAATCTGCCTCCTAAATTTTTCATTTCTTCTGCAAGCTTGGTATTTGTTCTTTTGTTTGCCAGTTTTTCCAAATACCTTTTCCAAAAAGGTATTTATGGTTACTTATTTTGCAGGTCTTTTGTTACCACTGTCTTGAGTTTTCCACCGGCAACCTTTCAGCACTGATACTCCTTTATTCAGCATGCAGAACTTGCTGGAGTACATACTGGAGCTCTGGAAGGCAGTTTGGTTTTGGAGGTGTAGGAAATACTTTGGCATGAAGAAAGAAAAAGCCCCCAAGAAAAACAAAAAAGAATGCCTAGGCAATCATAGAATCATAGAATCCGTAGAGTTGGAAGGGACCTTTAAAGGTCATCTAGTCCAATTTCCCTGCAATGGACAGAGACATGTGCAGCTAAACAAGGTTGCCCAGGGCCTGATCCAGCCTGACCTTGAAAGTCTCCAGGGATGGGGCATCCACCACATCTTTAGGTAACCTGTTCCAGTGCCCCACCATGCTCACTGTAAAAGACTTTTCCTCCTATCTAACCTAAATCTACCCTCTTTAAGCTTGAAGCCATTTCCCCTTGTATCACCACAGACCATGCTAAAGAGTCTGTCCCCTTCTTTCCTGTAGCTCCCCTTTAGATACTGAAAGGCCACTATCAGGTCTCCTCAAACCCTTCTCTTCTCTGGGCTGAACAGCCCCAGCTCTCTCAGCCTGTCCTCATAGGAGAAGTGTTCCATCCCTCGGATCATTTCTGTGGCCCTCCTCTGGATGCACTCTCTGTACTGAGAACTCTACATCAGGACGCAGTACTCCAGGTGAGCACCAGTGCAGAGCAGAGGGGCAAGGTCACCTCCCTCACACTGCTGACTGCTCTTCATTTGATGCAGCCCAGGATACGGTTGGCTTTCTGGGCTGCGAGGGCACATTGCTGACTCGTGTCCAGCTTTCGTTCAGCAAGACCTGAACAGGCTGGAGAGTTAGCCAGCAATAAACCACATGAGGTTTAACAAAAGCAAGTGTAGAGTCTTGCACCTGGGAAGGAATAACCATAAGTATCAGTACAGGTTGGGACATGACCTGCTGGAAGGGAGCTCTGCGGAGAAGGACCTGGGGGTCCTGGCGCATGTTGGCCGTGAGCCAGCAGTGTGCCCTGGTGGCCAAGATGCGAATGGGATCCTGGGATGCATTAAAAGGAGCGTGGTCAGCAGGTCAATGGAGGTGATCGTCCCCCTCTACTCTGCCCTGGTGAGGCTTCACCTGGAGTACTGTATCCAGTTCTGGGCTCCCTGGTACAAAACAGACAGGGATCTCCTGGAGAGAGTCCAGCGGAGGGCCACAAAGATGATAAAGGGCCTGGAGCATCTCCCCTATGAGGAAAGGCTGGGCCTGTTCAGCCTTGAGAAAGAAGACTCAGAGGTGATCTTATTAATGTTAATAAATATCTTAAGTGTGGGAGTCAAACAGACATGACCAACCTCTGCTGTAGAGGGCAACACCTCCTTCCATCCCTCACCTGTCCATTATGAACAGCTGCAGCTGCCAATAGCCACACTCCAGTCATGGGAATCATCCCACCACCAGGTTTTGGTAAAGACAACAATATCATGGTTTTCTAGTAGCACAGTAGCTTCCAGCCTCCTGTTTATTTGCCAGGCTGTGAGCATTGCTGTAGAGGCACTTCAGCTGGGAAGCTGGTCTTGTCACCTCCTTGAAGGATAACACTTTTATTCTTTTTAAATATTTCCCTTGATTTTCCCCACTGCCTTCTCCTATTGCTCCAGCAGCCACTGCCTCATCATCATACAATTTCATACGTGTTGCAGAATTGCCAACACCTTTCAAGGCAGCAGGTCCTTCAAGGCTCCTACTAGCACCCTGTCTCTCTAATCTAGCTATGCCATCCCACAGCTTGTTATGGGAAGGCCCATATTCCCCCCATCCCCCTTCAGACCAGTTTAAAGCACTCCCAACGAGCCCTGAACCCTAGCCAGTGCCCACAAAGCCGGTGCCATACAGGTCATTTGGTTGTCAAAAAAACACCAGCCACAAAACTAGGTATTTAAAGATAAGATCCTTTGATTTGTTTCCATGTCCTTACCCAATACAGGAGGCAGAGAAGAAAAGATGATCTGCAATGTTAGTTGCTGATATCACCCATACAATTTAATTTCTCCCCATACTGAACACCTGTGATTGCTCTTGCCTACAGGAGAAAACTGACTTCCTTTCCTGCCCATGTAACCAAGCTGGAATGGTCTGTAAGGTTTAAATTGCATAAGAAATTAACCAAACTGTTTCATGGGCTATTTTTTTGTATGGACAAAAGTAAAAAAAAAAAAAAAAAAAAGGTAATTTAAAATTGATCTGCTGTTCTTCATAAAGGAATCCAAAGTGTTTTGAACTTGAGACTGTGGTGGAAAATCAAATGTACATGTAGATGGAGAAGAGAGTGGTATCAGCCCAGTCCCATGTTGTCTCCTGGTGGCTTTCTCCCATTTTTCCTGAACCTTCTGAAAGTGATACCATTCATTGTTTCTTCTTACCCTTCACAAAGTATTTGTCAGATCCACTTTGAATTTTCTTGTTTAAGCAGTATTCCTATTTCCCTGTCTAAATCAAACAGAACTAAAACTTTCAAAAAAACCTTTTTGAAAAATATACATCCAATGTACAGTTGTGCAGCATCAGCTTCTGAAAACCGTGCTGATCATTTTGCTTTGTCTCTAACTCCTTTGTAGTGGGGATAAACTGTTCCCAAACATACTACAGTGAAGTAATTCTTTTCTGAAGGAAGAATTTCAGATATACAGCCACTGGCAGCCCACAAAAGAAAATTAGATGAGTGCAGAAGAATTCTGAAGGGCTATGAGGGAAAATATGTGCTGTGGATCTAAGTGAAGAGTAATCTTCAGCAAATGAAAGCATAAAAAATAAGCTCCACAAATGACAGCAGTTGGCCGCAGCTACCTGAAAACCTGCCCTATCATGCTATCAGCCCAAACCAGGTGTATGTAAGAAGAAATGCCATTTAATTTTGTATTGTGATTCTCCTGCCTGTTCCTCACTGTGGAAATGCACAGTTTAAAGCTGGAGTGCAGCAAGTGGGAAATCATAAGAAAAAAATGTTATTTTCTGAGGTGTTGAATATTTCATGTTTTCCAGAAAGTTTTTAATATCCTGGCTATCTGTTTGACAGATATGTGATACAATTAAGTTTTTTACTGTAATATTCATTTAGATACCATATAGCTGACTTTTAAAATGGGATATACTGAAGTTTTATTTAGTTTCTAGTATTTTAAGTTTACTCTCTACAAAAGGCATTTTATTCCAATTAACTCTATCTTCATATTCTGTTTTGTGGCAGACTTCATGAAACCCAATGGACATGAGCTGGCTTCAAAGCTGTTGGTAATAAAAATTCAGAATTGCCATGGAAACAAATCAGCAGAAGGGCTTTGAAGATTTTCTCAATTAGTATTAATTTGGTTTTGTGTACGTAATAATCACGAAGCAGTGTGCTGGTTTTTTTCCTCGTGTGCCTCAAATCTAAGAAAAAAAATTTGTTTTTGTAATTCTTCAGGAAATTATATTCTGTGTATTTTGTACTTTGTTGTTTCTGCCTGTGGAATTTGTCACGGTGGATACAAATCTATGGCTGATATAGGCTTCTCTTCTAGAGAAGGCAATAAAAGTAAGGTAATATGGCTGTTAGCAGTAGGTGAGTCTGTTTCCCTGCTCTCAAAAAACATAAAGTGTTCTCTTGTTCTATCTTTATTTGATTTTTGATGCTTTTCCTCTAAGCTGTTTTCTGAAAAGTGCTTCATTTCATACGCTATCCAAAACGTAGCCAGCGAAAGACATTCACGGTTAGTTTCTGTGTTCCAACACTTACAGTACCTTTCACAAGACCAGCGCTTCAGTAAAGCCATTTTTTTGTTGTTGGCAAAATCTGTGCAGGTAAATCAAGCCAGGTTTGTGATTGGTTTGCATTTTGTGCAGTGACCTATTGATTGCACAGTGAAATCACGATGTGTGCTCATGGAAGAGGAAGAACAGTGCTATATTCCTTTCTTTTTTTAATGGGTGAATTATAATTGCTTGTTGCCAAAATGCTTTAAATGGGAATTAGAATACAGAGTACGTTTGTGAAGTTTTCTGCAGAAATTGTCTGACAGCACCCACTACTCCAATTTAACATCTCACTCCCTTTCCTCTGTGGGTTACAAATTGAAGGTGTTCTTGTCATCTTCAATTTTTGGCAGCTTGTATTTTCCTAAGTTGGCCAAAAAGAGTAGAGCAGATGAATACCTGAGCACCACAGCTGCAATCCTCTAATCCACTTAGCACTTTTCAGCATGACTGAGTGGAAAGAAGCAGGGGCCAGCAGGCTAGAAAAGAAGGGGCCTTAGTGTTCCCTACCTTTTGCCCTCAGCTGAACAGAGGAGTTTTTCCTGCACTGCTCTCCCTGCCCTGGCAGTCTGCCCTAGCACTCAGGAATTTTCTGTGCTCAGCAGCTGTTCCTGGAAGTGGGCTTCCTGCAGATAGGCATAAAGGCACATACTGGATAGGCAGTAAGCCAGTTTGCCTGACCTCTGTGAAGTATGTTCCTTCCTCCCTTGCTTCCTTCCTCCCTGCTCCAGTTTTGTTTACCGTTTTCCACCAGCCCACAGGAAAATGAAGCCTCAGCAGAGGATTCCACACGTAGGAGGGAGGCATAGGCCCACAGAACTTCAGTATGTTGAACAACTCCATAAAGAGCAGAGGAATGTGTGCATGAGACGAGCTGTAGATGTAAAGTTCACCTTAGCAATTTCATGAGGGGCTACACAGCCAAGATTACAGCAGATATGAAAAACAACATTATTGTGATGAGTATTTTACCCTCCTGATATCTACAAAATCATTGTTTCTCTCCAACAACTTTCTGAGAGTGAAACCAACAAACTCCTCAAATTAGCCTTTAAAAAGAGGATGAAGAGAAGCCCTTTGCCCTTCCTGGAGTTTCCAGGCATCTGGGAAATCTCAGCACTCCTGGCTGAGAACTGAAACTAATGACGATTAGTTTCAGTTGGGCCAAATCATCTCCGTAGAATTACTCGAGATGAGGAATAGATGATTTTTTAATTTTACAAGGAAGTTAGCTTAAAAGCGCAATAGCAGAAATTCTTCTCTGTAGATGTAATTACATGTAGTTTCAAAATTGCCAAATATCCAGAAATTTTAACAGCTTCTTTAGGAACGCTTTAAATAAGTAAGAGTAGATCTCTTTGTCTTGACCTTATTGACCAAGAGAACGTGGTTGGAAATTAACAGTTCAACTCTCTCAAATTATAACATGCAGGATGATTTAATGAATCTCTTTCAAAAGCCTTTAACACATCTACAGTCTGCAAACCACACTTTGCAAGGACGTGCTGTGGGCCTGAGGAATGATGTTTTTGCTGCGTATGTACTGGAGGGTGCGCTGAAGAGCAACACATGAAGAAAATTTCACCTCTATTTTCCTTCTCCAGCGGCTTGGATGTTTCTGCATTGCTTCACGATTGTCTTTCTCCACTGCCTTGCTATTCATGAAGCTTTGCAATAGTCTCTTATCTCCCTTTTCAACAAAGGCCCAGCTACTCTTTCACTGTGGTCATCATATCAACCAAAGCAGTTATTTCCACTGTGTTTATTGTGGAGTGTCTCAAAAGGAGAGTTGGACCTTAGAGGAGGCAGCACACAGCCTCACCCAAGAGGGATTTTACTCCTCCTTGATGGACAAAAAGAAAATGTTATGGGTCATGGGGCTGTGAGCTAAGCAGTAGCACTTGAGGGCTGCTAGAGGTCAGCCCAGAAGCCTGGGTGAAACTGATTTGCTCTTGGTGTGATTTGGTTGTTGGTGGTTGGTAGGTTTGGTTTTTGTTTGGTTATGTTTTGTGAAATGAAAAGAAACATAGGAAAGAGGGTTTTTTTCAGTGACTCTGGATCTTCCAGGCTGAAGAGATGGATAGAGACCAAATAGAGCAGTTGCATCCTGGAAGGAAATTCTCCTTGCATGAGTTAGTGAGAAGGAAGCCTGTATCTGATCTGTGCTAGGATGCTAAGCTTCCCCAGAGAATCAGTAATTGAGAAAACAACAATCTTTTGTCTAAAACCTGCTGAGGATCCCCATTTTAAAGTCAAACTGGGTTCTTATTGAAATCTGGACGGGGCACCCACCGTGCCCTTGGATCAACGTCAAGAGGAAAATTACAAGCATAGCTGAACATAGTAAAAAATGGAATGATAACAGAAAGTGTGTCATCTCTTCCTTCCTGTAAGAGTCGCTCTTGCCCCAAGTATTTCCCAGCAAAGAGAAAGCATAGGAACAGCTTTACTTTTTTTTTTTCTTTTTTTTTTCTTTTTTTTTTTTTCTTCTTTTTTTTTCTTCCCCCAGAAGGAGTTGGTGGTGGGGTTAAGTTTGTGTGGGCTGTCTGTGCTTGTCGGAGTCCAACTATCTGTAGTAACTATGTTTAAATATGGTACTTACTTTCTGTTGAACTAAAAGATACTGCAGTACTAGATGGATCTAATGTAGAGAAGAAAAGCACATGATGTACTGGAATTAGCATGATTTAGCACTTTCTTATTTCATTTTTCCCCCAGTGTGCAAATGCCTGTAACAATGCTTTGTGGCTCGTAGTGCTGTGTAGCAAACTACAGCGGCTGGAAAGTCAGAGAGGTTTGTAGACAGAAGAATCATACAAAACATCACGAAGCTGGCTGGAATTCCTCTGGCTAACATTTAAAATGGCAGTTTGTGTTCATTGTTCTGAGAGTCAGGTTCCACTGTCACTTCCCTACCTGAACACAGCCCAGTGTTTTCCTTTTTCACTTTGTAAAGGACATCAGTTAGGTTCGTGTCACCTCATCAGCACTGCCTTTACATCAATGGCACTCGCGTTTTTTTAATATAAATTTGTAATGATTTGTGGATTTTTCAATCTTTCTGCTTAGCCAGATAAGTATGCAAAAATTACCAGGGGAGATGGAAGGATACTGAGTTTTCTGTCATAGAGTTTAAAGACAGTAAATAAATAAAGTAAAATCACTAGTTTTATAAGTTATTTTACTAGTTATTTAACTGAGGGTTGACAACAGATTCAAAGTGAAGCATAAATTTTATCCTATACCCAAAACAAAACAAAACGACATAATTATTCCCTCTGGGTTGTTTCTATGCATCATATTTCTCTGCTATATCATGTTGTTTGTGTACAAAAGAAGAGTTGGTGTTTTGCAGCAACATCTTTAATGGAAATCCCAGTCAAGAAAAATAAGCTTGATATGAAAAGAAAGGCAGGGAAAAAAGCAACTTTCTTCTTGGTCTCTAGCTCAAAATAACTTTGGGAAGGATATTTTCTGGGTTAACCATTGTCTAGCTGTATGCATATTTTCAGAAATAAGTCATCTCGGCAAGATGTTGAAGCAATTTTTGGCACAAAGCCTGAAGGAATTGTTCAGATGCCTTTGAACTTTTTGAACCAGTTGAGCAACTATCTGAATCTTCCAGAATGTCAGAAGGTGAACAGATTCTTAATGTTTGCAAATGCAGTTACAGAAACAGATCAGAGCTTTCATTTGCAACCAGCATAGCAATAACTTAGCAACTACCATATTTGTATGAAGGTCACTCCAAAAGTAATGCCTCCTATTAATTTCCACAGAAACTACTACAAAAAAGAACAATTACACTGGTGGAGAAAATTCTCATCTATAAAACACTATATTTCAACATATTCAACACTGATTTGACTGGATAAGTTAAGATACTCTTCGTTCCATGATGTGAGAGCTGTGCATGGCCATCTAGAATGTAGCTTTTCTTTGATGTTGCTGTCATCACTGCTGAAACGCACCACCCACTGCCTTGCTGTGCTCACACACGTTGTTTGTTCTCCACCAGTGTTCACCAAGCATCAGTGAATGTCAATGGGTGCCATTTTTTCCACATGGAGGAATTCAATGACACACATTTTCTTTATCCTCCCTTCCATATTAGAAGCCATTCTGTCAGACTGTGCCTCTGCTGCCATCTGTCACACAGCAATAACATGTAATGGGATATTGGTGGGAAGGTTCAACCTCTGCTACCAGATCACCAACATCCACCTCTGACATCATGGGACAACATCATAAAATAGGAGTTATTACTTTCGGAGCAGCCCCCATATTATAGTACTTTCTTTTAAAGAGTGGATATGAATTAAGAGTTTTTAATATCAGTGTTATAAAAAACAGGTTACTTTCCCATTCATAGGCTATTACAACAAATAATACCTGTTATGCATGAGAAAAAAATTCTGTCTACTGATTCTAAGATGGTTTTTATCAGTGAGAATGGTAAATCAAGTACTTACTCAGTACTCTTGTCCACTTTGCAGTGCTTTGCTGTTTCAATAATGCTTCGAGAGAACTACACAGTCTTTACTTCTACAAATGAGAGCAGAATCAGGTAAGAGCCTTTTATCAAGACCTGTCCTCTGCTGAGCAGGGCAGATCCCATTAAAGTTGGCGTGCATGAGCAGCCCTTTATCTCTGGATGGAATCTGTCCCTTTAGCTGTTTGGAATTAATACCCAAATCCTTTAAACCACAAGGAGCTAAGATTTGGGATTCCAAAAATTCTTCATATGCTAGGCAGCCAATGATTAATGTAAAACAATTTTAAAACTATCCAAATAAAACTATCGCCTGACAGAAAATTAAAAAGAGTGCTCGAAGTTTTGGAAGATGTGACTTAAAAACTGATTATTTATCTAGCCTGCTTGGATAAATTTCTAAGTATAACATTATTCTAAATGCAGTTTCTAGTGGGTAAGCAGGAAGGTTTGCAGTGCTAATCAATGAGCTTTTGAAAAATGACTAAGAACAACATGTACATTGCAAACATGAAACTGATTTGGGGAAATTAGTTCAAATGATGGCTATACTCTTGGGGTTGCCAAGGTCTAAACTCTGAATTAGACACACACAGATCATGGTATTCGTATGTTCTTATATGACAGGAAATAAAATACAGGAACTTGAATGTACAACTATACATGTTTTATTATAGTATTCTGTGAAACAGTTGCTGTTTTGTTGTTGTTGTTTGTTTGTTTGTTTGTTTGTTTTTTAAATAGCATTCCTATAATGAACAAAAAATCCTACCCTTAGTCAGCCTTCTGTTAATTTAGGAACTGAGGAAAGTGACAGCTGTCTTCTCCTGGGAATAAAAAGGAGGTTCCAGAGAGCTATCACATTGGAAATCCCATGCAGAGCACAAGTACCAAGAGAAAACAGCTCTTTCAGGAGAAAACAGCTCTTCATGGCATGCTGGCTACCGGGAAATTGCGGTAGCAGGTGTGGAAAAAGCACTTTGTGGTGGTGCATTCCCATCTCATTCAAAGTATTGCCACCCTGATCTGGCAATGGAGAATGTCCAGTTGCAAATGACTGACAGTTACGCCCATCTACTCTTCTTAATTGCTCAAAGCTGCTGCAGAGTCCCTACGCACAGCTAGACAAACCTTACCACTGGAAGCCTGCAGCATTGCACTGAATCTGCTTAATGTTTACAAATATCTGAAGGGCAAATGGATGAGTCCAGGCTCCTCTCAGTAGTGTGTAGTGATAGGACAAGGAGTAATGGCCTAAAACTTGAACATAAGAAGTTACAGTACAAACATGCGGAAAGTCTTCTTTACAGTAAGGATTATGTAGCACTGGAACAGGCTGCCCAGAGAGGATACGGAATCTCCTTCTATGGAGATATTCAAGATCCATCTGGATGTCTACCTGTGCAACCTATTGTAGGGAACCTACAATAGCAGGGGATTGGACTCAATGATCTCTTCAGGTCCCTTCCAACCCTACAGTATGATTATGTGATTCAGCCCTCAGCTCCTGCCAGTAGGCTTGTCACTCAGCAGGCTGCCCATGCTCAGTCCAGGAGCTCAGCATGTAGTGGGATGTATCCCAGCATGAGTGGGATGTGTTTTGCTCAAGATGGAAGCTTTGCTTTAATTTCCAGATATCCTGCTTATCTAGGATAAACAACCTTCCCAAGATGTTTTTCTTCGAAGATCCAAGACTGTCATAAGTAAGAACTAAAGAGTTGATTGGATCATTGCAGCCACACGGTTGTGATCCATGGCTCTACATCCAGATGGAGGCTGGTCATGAGTGGTGTGCCCCAGGAGTCTGTTTTGGCACCAGTGCTCTTCCACACCTTTATCAATGACACAGATTGTAGGATTGAGTGCACCCTCAGAAAGTTTGCAAAAAACACCAAGCTGAGTGGCACAGTTGACAAAATAGAAGGAAGGGATGCCATCCAGAGGGACTTGGACAAGATTGAAAACTGGGTCAGTGTGAACAAAACAAGCCCAAGTGCAAGGTCTTACACCTGGGCTGGAACAATCCTAGATATATGTACAAACTGGGAGAAAAACTCCTTAAGAACAGCCCAAAGGAGCTGGGGCTTCTGGTGGGGCTTCTGGTGGATGAAAAGCTGGACATCAGCCATGAGTGTGCTCCTGCGGTCTGGAAGTCCAACAGTATCTTGGGCTCCATCAACAGAGAGGTGGCAGCAGGGAGAGGGAAAGGATTGCCCCCATCTGCTCTGCCCTTGTGAAGTCCCATCTGCAGAACTGTGTCTAAGCCCTAGGACTCCAGCATAGGAAGGATGTGGAGCTGTTGGAGAGGGTCCAGAGGAGAGCCATGAAGAATATCAAGGGGTTGGAACAGCTCTCCTATGAAGACAGGAGAGACAGCTGGGCTTGTTCAGCCTGGAGAAGGCTCAAGTGAGACCTCATTGCAGCCTTCCAGTACCTGAGGGGAGCTTATAAACAGCAGAAGGGAAAATGACTTCTTAATTAGTCTAATAGTTACAGGATAGAGGGGAATGTCTTTAAACTAAAAGAGGGGAAATTTAGGTTAGATGTTAGAAGGAAATTTTTTATTCGGAGGACAGTGAGGCCCTGGCAGAGCTGCCCAGAGAAGCTGTGGTGCCCCATCCCTGGAGGCGCTCAAGGCCAGGTTGGATGGGCCCTGGGCAGCCTGAGCTGGTGGGGGGCAGCCCTGCCCATGGCAGGGGGCTGAAACTGGATGGGCTTTAAGGTCCCTTCAAAGCCAAGCTATTCTATGATTCTGTGAAGGATAGACATCCTTGAAGATGAAGGCACAAGTCCAAAAGTTAACCAACCAGAAGATCTTGTATCCTAGTGCCCAATATGGATTAACTGAGGAGTAGGATACCTCCCCAGACAACCACTGGAGATCATGAAAGACCACACAAGCACAGAAGGTTCATATATGTTATGTACCCTTGTACTTACATAATCCTGTGAATATATAATAGGGATGTGTGACTTTTGTATTAAGTAGGCATATAGTGAAAACTTTTTGGACTGTAAATAGAAGCTAGTGAAAAAACACAGTATGCTTGATTTGTGGGCATTTTCCACCTCATGCCCTGAGCAGAATAAATCGAAGTTTCCTCTCCAAACTCTCATCTTTTGGACTGTGTTTTGAGAGGTTTAAAATCAACAACAGTATGAGGCGTTCTAGGAAGTTTCACCAGGAAGACAGGGCTGCTAAGAGACCCCCTGTACCTTCTTACTTCCTGCTAGCACACAAAAGAATGTCTGTAATGATGTTACTGATCATTCGAAAGGCAAGTATCTGCTAGTAACTTTGGCACCTGGTCCAAAATTTATCTTATATCCTTTCAGTACGTGAGATAATAGCTATACCATGGAGAATTCTTTACCAGAAAGATACATTGTCCATGTACACCTCGTTATTAACTTTCTCACCCAATAAATGTTGATACATCCTTATATGTAACTGTGGCTATTTATTGCAATACATTTTTTACAGTATGAGTCTGTGTGCATGTAGTGCTAAAAGTAAACAGGTGGGCAGTGACTGTTGAAATTTCTACCAATAAGTTCTACTGTTTCACAGTAATGATTTCAGAGTGGCAGGGCCTAAGAGGGCTCTACTTCTGTGCTTCTAAGAAGATTAACTCTTATCTCTGCTTTCATTCTGATAAAACAATCCACTGTGAATAGCTTGGTACCCCAGTAAGGTAAATAACTAATGCACCCTGTTGAAAACATGACTTCGTGTGAATTAAATATCTGAATGCCGAGTGTGTGTGTTTTGGTGTTTTGGTAACAGAATTTCTGCATTTCATGTCCTGTGTTCATGTGTTCATGTGGTCTTCACCATTCAGATTTCTACCTGCCAAAAGATAACGCAGTATTCTGCACCATTCTTTCTACAAGCCTTTATGCACAAGGTTAGAATCTGCATGCAGTTTGAGGTTTTTATTAGAATATAGCTCTGCCTGTTAATTATGCTACGGGTAGTGCGACTAATATTAAACAGTATTTCAAGTACTGGAAGAGCCTGCTTAGTAAATTCGACATTTGATTTTTAAAGAATAATGAATAATAAAATAGTAAAATAATATTTGCATATGCATATCTTTCAGGAAGTAGGAAAAAGTATGCCAAAATTAAATATGGCAATAATTAAAGAAAATGTAGGGGGTCATACATCAACATGCCTTAAAGCATCTTCTCTATTTAATTTGCAGAGCTGAAAATATTCTATAATCATTTGTAGTGATCATTTGTAGTACGGTATTCATAGAGTTCTAGAACTGAATTTTTTTTTAGAAAAACACATGTTGCAGCTTCCTATGGCAGTTTTGGTGAATCTTTTCTTTTGTTCTCTGTTGTGGCTTAATCCAGTAGGCAGCTGGGCACCATGCATTCCCCCCAGTGGGATGGATGAAAGAAATGAAAAAAGGAAAATTGAGGTGCAAGGACTTGTGGAATTAGATAAGGACACTTCAATAAGAAAGGGGAGGAGGAAAGACAAGAGGAGAAGTATTTAAATAAAAAAAGAAAAAGTGATTTACAATGCAATTGCTCATCACTGGCTGAACAATGCCTAGCTGGTGTTCAAGCAAGAGCAGCCCACCCTCCATTTCCACACAGTTTTATTGCTCAGTGTGACAACATATGGTATGGGATATCATTCTTGTCACATTTTTGGTCAGATGTCCTGGCTGCGTCCCCTCCCAGCTTTTTCTGCAACCTCAGCCTCATCATAGGCAGGCCAGTATGAGGAGCCAAAAGTCACAGAACCATTGCAGAATCACAGACTCATTTGAGTAGGAAGGTACCCTTAAAGATCATCTTTTTCAAATCCCCTGCAAGAACAGGGGCACTTACAGTTAGATTGGGTTGCTCAGAGTCCCATCCAGCCCTACGTTGTATATTTTGAGGTATGGGATATCCACCACCTCTACTGGAGCCTTCTCTTCTCCAGGCTGAACAGCGCCAGCTCTCTCAGCCTGTCCTCATAGGAGAGGTGTTCCATTCAGGTCTACATCTCTCCTGCACTAATGACTCCACATCTGGAGGCAGTACTCCGGTGAGGCCTTACCAGCGCAGAGCAGAGAGACAGGGTCACCTCCCTCGCCCTGGCTGCTCTTCATTTGATGCAGCCCAGGATGTGGTTGGCTTTCTGGGCTGTAAGGGCACATTGCTGCCTCATGTCCAGCTGCCATCTACCAGTACCCTCAAGTCCTTTTTGGTAGGGCTGTGCTCAACCCTTTCATCCCCCAGCTTCTACTGACAGTGGGGGTTGCCATGACTCAGATGCGAGACTTTACACTTCGTTGAAACTCATGAGGTTCTCTTGGGCTCACCGCTCAAGGCTGTCTGTTTCTCTCTGGACGGCATCCCATCCCTCAGGTGTGTCAAACACACCACACAGTTTGGTGTCATCTGCGTATTTGCTGAGAGTGCAGTACTCAACTTATTGTAAGTAGTAATTAAAACTTCCATGTTATGAGCGCTATTTTCATCCTAAATCCAAAACACCATATCTGCTACTATGAAGAAAATTAACTCTATTCCATCTGAAACAAGGACACTCTCCGAATAATAATTTAAAAGTGACTGCATGAGCGGTCATATGATGTCCTTGGCATCCATAATCTCATCTGCCTCATCATTCAGGGCCATGAGTAGTTGGGCTGTGAAAAGATATTGCTATGACAGTTTAGAAAATTGCAAGATTTTCCTCCTGCAAGCAAGTGCAGATGATTCCAGATAGAGGCAAAGCAACCTTTAAAAAATGGAACAGACTGTAAATATCAACTTGAGGAATCTGGAGCAAGCCTTCCCTTACTCTGAGTTTTCTTTTCAGAAGCAAAAAGCAGTGGAACTATCATAGAATATTACACAGCGAAGAACTGATATTTTTTTCTGGATTCTGCCAACTTCAATAACACCAGTGCAAGAAGCCGTAACTGACAGAGATGTACTATTGCTGTTGTTGGATATTTATTTATGTATGTCTCAAAGTGTTGTATTTACCTCCCTCGATACCAGATCAGAAATACATAGTACTTCTTGGCACTTCCATGTAGGCTGGAAATACAGGACAAAATACTGAAAAACATGTTTTCTAGTGTACTTTAAATATGTGATCATCTGAGTTTAGTACAGTTCTAATATTGTCATTAGCTCTCCTAGGTCTTATGTTAATTTTATTGAGCTTCTGCTTAATGCAGTTTTTTTAATAGATGGACAAACCAACTGACTCATGAAAACTACGTTTTTCTGATTTCTAAGAGAGAGAAACACGGATACTGATCTTTTTTCCTCATGTTTTAATTATAATGCTACCGCAGTCCACCTATAAAGTTTTGTTAACAGTCATTTGAGATTGTATCAACACACTAATCATACAAACATTAATCATACAAAGTAAATAGAAAAAAATGGGGATAATGCTGTGATGAACAAGTGAAAATTCTTTTGTTGGCTGGATCCTGCTGCTAACCGAATACACTGGCTTCAACTGAAACAGATTTCAGTCCTGAGGAAGGAGGAATTTACCACTGAGTTTTATTTTCAGAGAATGTAAGTGCTGTGGGCTTTTTGTTTGCTTGCTTGTTTTCTCCCCTTACGGAGAAATGATGCCAGGATTCTATCTTAGAAATCACTGGACATGTGGAGGTAATCACAGTTCCTAACTCTGAAATACAGTAAAGGCTTTGTAAGTCTTCTTTTTGAACAACGTCATTAAATAAGAACTCTACAACGCAGATGCCAAACTTTAAAATCATAATTAATGTCTTGTACTTTATTTTAAAAATTCATAATTCTTTCGCATCCCTCTAAGTCTTCAAACATTTAAAGTGAAAACTGGTAATTCCAAAGCCTGTATGGAATCTGCCACACCCTAAAAATAAGCACTGACTCTCCATGTTTCCCTGCCACGTAAAAGAAGCTATCGGTATAAAGCCAAATACAAGGGCATGTCAACGCCTGAAATTTGCTGCGAGTATACTGTATACTGTGCATTGTCACCCATAACAGCTACTTTAGGAGCAGACAGGCTCCATATTTCCACCATTTCAGTGTTTTCACCGAAGGTCTCAAAATGCACTTTACCCCAGTACCCTATCATAACTCTGCTCTTATGGAGTTAACCTGGAGCTAAGTTTCTGATGGGAAGAAAGAACCCTTAATTCTGTGCATCAATCTGAGTTGCTCTTCTTGTTCCAACCCATCATCAGTATGCATGGGTTGTGGTGTTAGTGTTTTGTTGTGGTTCTTCGGTGTCCTAGCAGTTTTGTTAATATTCTGCCTATACGGAGGAGCCAGTCTGGTGAGCGCTGTGATTCATGATGTTAATTATATAGCTGTATATTTATCCCATGGCTTTCCCAGGAGTTTAATCTTTGAGTAAAGAAGCTCTGAGTGGGGAAAGGGCAGAAAATGTGAGATGCCAACAGGATACTAAGATTCACTTTTCTGAAATTCAGCACTAAACTTGCTCAGAGATGTGGAACAGATCAATCACATGAGAGCTCACATTAATGCACAGAAACCAGGAAACACTGTGCCCACTATCACCTCTCAGGTAGTAATTTATAGTTAATGTTTTATTTTCTTTAATTAACATGTTTAATTTTGTACTAACTCACACATTCAGCATGTTTTTTCCTCCACTGCTAAAAGGACAAGAATCTTTAAACTAAAACTTTGAGTTGTGATTAATCAGAGGAATACATATAACAAGCATTTGAAACAAAAGCAAGCAGTTTTATAAAACCAAGATCAGAATTGCAGAAATTGCCAACAATTAATGTGTTCCCTTAATCATTGTCTTTACAAAGTGAATTGGAGTTGTTCTGTCACCAGTCACGGCAACATGCTCTCAAGAGTTAATATGATTAATACCATAATTTTTCAGCAAAAAGTCCTTCCTGAAGATCGTTATTTTTATATAAGCATAAGCCATCTGTGCCAACTAAAATATTACTAGCAAGGAGATATTCTCTAAATTGTTTTATAGCTGCTCATGTGTTCTGTGGAAATGCAACGCGTAAAGTTTTGCACATTTTTCTACATGTGCCTAATTATCTCTTTGTGTGGAGCTATGTAATTATCAGTTCCTGCTTCTCCTTCACCATCTGCAGTTTCTTTCTCTCTCGTTTGGGTTTTGCAATCACTGTGGGAAATGACTTCAGCTAGGACTAACAGCAGTATCACTACATCTAGCTCATGTCTATTTGTGCACTTCAGCAAATGGGCAGGGAGGTGTAGAACATCCCCTGGACATTATCCCCGCCAAAATCAACCACCACCATGCATCCATTTCTTTAAGCATGCATCCCAACGTGATTTTCTCTGCCTCGAAAACTCTAGGATCTGCTTGTGTAAGGCAAAATGAACAATGGTGTTTTGTATAATGGATACTGAGGAGCACTGTGGTTCTTGTAACATTCTTTTTGCTTCTGTCTTTCCTGTACTGTGTCTTCAGGCTATATTCCTTTCTCCTCCCTGCTCTCCATTGATCTTAGATTGAGCCATAGGCAGGCAGATACAGAGAGGCTGCATCCCAAATATTTCTTATGCTATGGTGGCTTCTCCTGGAGGAGGAGATCCCACAGTACACTAATACAGTCTTCTAAGAAAACATTCAATGTGAGAGATTCAGCAGAAACAGAAAAAAAATTATTTTCCATTGTACCTTGAACAATAACTTAAAAATTCCCAGAAGATTTTTTGCGCTTCATTTGTGTGCAGGAAATATTAGTAACTCTGTTTGAATCCCAGTCTGGTACTGCATAAAATTTTACGTTTTAAAGTAATTCTTAGGCAAGGGTTCAAGATATACTTGAGGGAACATATTAAAAGTAATGTAATCATACATGAGTTATTAAAATACGGAGCAGTAATTAGAAACACGTGGGCCATGCAGAACTTACGGATATCTACCTGGCATCAGTTTTGCACTACTGAAGCCAAAAAAGGGAGGAGTATTACTATTATCCCATCTGCTGATGTGAGGAGTCTCCGGATTTTGCTGTCTTTCTAAACATCTGTAGATATATTCATTCCCTGCGTGTCTCCACTCCCTATCCCCCAGTACTGCAAGGGAAACACAAGATTTTGTTTCCTAGTCAGTACCAGATAAGCAAAGAAATTAACGTTTCTATTGACTTGTCAGAATTAAATATTACAACATTTGTGAAGCATAAATGATAATACAGGGGGGGAAATACAATCTCCTGAAAGAAAGTTTATTCAGCACTGAAATGTAAAGTTAATTGTACTTGGGATCAGATCTGATAGGATGTTCATAAATGTACAAGTTTATTTTGTGCTCTGGGGTTATGAAAATACTTAGTAAAGTTCACTTACTTGGCACTCAATGAGGCTGCCTGCAAGAGACCTGCAACATCCAGGAGTGCAGTAACGTGGTTTGTTTTATTTTTTATTTTTTAAACTTGTTATTAAACATTGATATTAAATCTTTGTCCCTTTGTTCTGTTTCTTCAAAGCACAAATTGTGGTATTTACTCTGTTGGACTCTTCTTCGCTTCTGAGTGGAAACAAATAGACAATGTTTCACTGAAAATATTCAGGTTAAAGATTCAAATGTTTATCAGTTTCCCGAGTTATATTTACATTCCTGAAGTATCATCTACTTTTGTAGATGATACTGATACACCTGCAGAATTTGTTCACCATAATTCTTGCCCATTTCACAAGGAAATAAAGCATAAATACTAAGGATTACATTTATTTAAAAATAGATGTTTTAGCAATATAATGTCAGCAACAGTAAAAATGGCTTATTTTCTAGGAATCATGGAATCTACTAATCTCCCACATACTTGCCCAGATTCTAGAATTTTGTTTATTTCAATCAGTGTACAAATGAAAACTTTTTGCTGTTAAAAGCTGACACTGTTTTAAAATGAAAGGAGCGAATGCAAAATCGTCCCAGTAAAATACCTTTCACAGGGGAGAGAGGTCTAAATGTAGCATAGCTTGCTGTGTGTATCAAATATATCCAACTGTATACTGATGTATACAATTTATGCCAACTGTAAATCTGTCAGACTGTGGCTGTGGTGGTATTTGGAAGCTGAGTTAAAATTCTAGGAGGTAGCTCAGAATTCAGTCCTAAAAGTTGCAAAGCCGGTCAGAGTTTTAATAAGCTGAAATAGTCTTGACACAAGTTGTAAGCCATATGAGTAAACAACACATTCCTTCATTTTGCTTTCCCTTTGTTTTGAGGTTGAGAAAACATCCCCGATTCCCTGGGGCAGCAGTCCGAAGCATGGGAACGTCAGTGCTCAGCGCTCCACGGCTGTTCTGTGCCTGTCTGTGAGCACTGACCCCTCTGGCTGGCTTAATAATTGCACTTACTGGCTTTTCTACACAAAGGAAGCATACCTCTATCAGGCCCGAATTGCCAAGAGCAAAGAGGAACAACGCTGATATGCAATTTCACAAGTAAAATGTCTGACATTAGCCAGAGCACGGTATACATGTGCTTCTGTTCTTATTTTGTGTTTCAGCATAACCAGAACAAGATGAATTCAATCACACCTACAGCAGGAAGAGATTTCAGATGAAAGAAAACAGCAGAGAATTTTAAATGTGTTTAAATATGTCCTTTTAATTTGAGAGACAAAATGGAGAACATCCTGTAGCTCCTTCAGCAAAAACAATATGCTTTACTTCAAGCGCCATAAAGAGCAAAACAAAGGGAGGGGGTGAAGGTGGGAGAGTAGTAACATGTGTCTTTAAAATAAAATGAAAACTCAGTGACTGAAAACCTGGAAGTAGATGTAATCAAAGTCAGCATTAACACCTGCAGAGAGGTCAGTCTGAACACAAGTATCCCAAATTTTGTTTGACTTGTACTGTCTGTGAACACAGACCCTTTCACCCTCAGTGCCAGCTGCAGTGTAAACCTACCACAGGCTATAATCCTGCTTCGCTGACAATTTTATGCCGCAGCAGGTGCTATAGAGATGGAATACCATTTTCTTTTTTTCTCCCAGCTGCCATTACTCTTTGTAGCCTGCTCTGCTATCTTCCAGCAGGCTGGAAAAGAGCAAATTGTAGTAACAGGCCAAGGAAGAAGGAACACAGTCTGTGACTCTGTGTTAACAAAGGCACGGCATGAGCATGGCAGGGAGCCCCGCTGCCAACGAATTATCTCTAGTCACAAGCCCCTGTGACTGGAGTCTGTTTCCTTGAGGAGATGTCACTTCACAGTTACAATCCGCAGGAATTATTTTGCTAAGACAACTGAACTGAGGATGAATGTCTAGGAACAAGCATTTGAGTCAGGCCAACCTCATACCCTTGATGGAAAACTGCTGTCTTTCCAAGTCCAGCTGTGGCTCATTCTAAGGAACTCCCTTCAACAGCTGCAGGGAACCTCAGTAAGAGAAGTGCTTGGTGTTTTCCTGCAGATAGGCCCTTTCTTCTGTGATTTATGTGAGAAGGACACTCGGGGCCTTGAACCAATCATTCAAGCTGTGTTTCTCTTTCCAGTTTTTATTCTCTAATATCCTGCAGGTGATGCCCAGAGGACAAAGTGTAAAGTGACAGAGATACAGCCTGCTTAACCCTTTACAAGCAGGTGCTGCTGATTTTTAAACCACACATCAGATTTCCAGGTCAAACCCACAATGAGGAATCTGGCTATTTGATCTATTGCACTGTAGTGTGAAGGATGTGTCCTTTTCCTGAGGAGTACAGGGTCAACTGGTGATTATGGACACAACACCAGCCTCACAACAAACCTTCAACAGCCAGACAAATTCCAGATATGGAACATCCAAATGCTAATGCTAACACTTGGACTGAGCTGAATCCAATTCACCACACTTTGAGTATTACACTGCGAGGAGGCAGCTAAAACTAGGTGTTGGCTTGAGTGTTGTTTTCAAATTGCAGCTCGCAGCTTCCACGCTATCGGGAAAAACAAACAGGCAGAGAGCGGAGCAGCACGGGGATTCCTTCCCTCAACACCACAACAAAGGACAGCAGGGCGCACCGAACCTCAGCACAGCGAGTGGGGCGGGACCTCGCTAGCGCGCGGGCTCATCTATATGTCGGCGGCGGCGGGATTCGAATCGCGCCTCCGCCTACAAAGCCCGAGGCGCGCGGCCATCCTCAGCACGTTATTGGCTGAGAGCTGTCCGCGTGACACGATGTTACAGGGTTGGGGGGGGGAGCAGAGAAGTGGAGCCGGCCATATTGCAGGGGGCTCTCGAGGGCGCCGCGTCGATCTTTCGTGCCGGTGTGCACTAAGAACCTCTCGTCTTCTGTACCCGGCCGCCCGTTCTCTGTCTCCTCCCGCCTCGCGCTCTCCTCCCGCTCGGCCCTCTCGCAGCCTCAGCCCAACACCCCGCGCTCTATGGCGGCCGCCGCCGCACCGCTGTCGCCGCAGCCCCGGGGCGCTGCGGGCAGCGCGGCACTGAGCCCCACACGCATCTCGAGGCTGCAGGAAAAGGAGGAACTGCGGCAGCTGAACGACCGGCTGGCCGTCTACATCGACAAGGTGCGCAGCCTGGAGACGGAGAACAGCGCGCTGCAGCGGCGCGTCTCCGAGCGGGAGCAGGTATGCGGCCGCGAGATCAGCGGCTTGAAGGAGCTTTTCGAGACGGAGCTGGCCGACGCCCGCAAGACGCTGGATGACACAGCGCGGGAGCGGGCCAAGCTGCAGATCGAGCTGGGCAAGTTGCGCGCCGAGCACGAGCAGGTCCTCAGCAGGTGAGCGGGCTAGAGGACACCGGATCCTCCTTTCCTGCAGAGGGAGGAGGGCGCGGGCAAAGCGCGGAGCCCCCCCCCCGCGGCCGCGCTGTTGTGTGCCGGCGGCCGCCGGGCACGGAATGAATGAGCGCCGGAGGCTCCGCCTCGCCGCAGCCTCAGCGCCGCCCCGTACGGAGCCCGCGGCCGTACGCAGAGCCCTGTGCGGGCCCCCCGGGGGAGGGCGGGGGGCTGCCGTTCCACCCCCCCCGTGCCACCTCAAGGACAGCGCGGTGGTGCTGAGCGTCGGTGTGGGCGTTCCTCTGTCTAAAGCTGCTTTCCGTTGGGTGTTAACGGAAAGGCAACGAGTGTGTGATAAGCAGGGCTTGGTTAAAGCCCCAAATAAATAATTTCTGTAAGTTTTTATGGATGTTCAGGTGAAGGCCAGCTCCGTCACCAGGTAGTAGGAAAAAATTGCGGTGAGGCACGTGCTGCTCAGGGAGGTGGTGGAGTCGCTGTCCCTGAAGGTGTTCAGGAAACATGCAGCTGTGGCAGTGAGGGAACTGAGGCAGTGAGCATGGTGGGAACGGGATGACAGTTGGACTCTGATCTTAGAAGTCTTTAACAATCTTAATGATTCTATGATAATCTCAGAATTGCAAGTTCTGTGGCACAGCCCAAAGATCTGCACAAAGAACTGATTTCTTCCACTAAGCGTTGGTTCTTGAAAATCAGACTTGATTCACTTGCTTATCTTGCTCTACACTGATGTAAAAAGCTTGGGAAAAAAAATCTTGTGTAATCTGTTAATTTTGATTTTCTCTTAAATCCGGTCTCAGTTCTGAGTTTCATAATGAAAAAGACACTCATGTAAACCAACACACAGCTGTTTCCACATGTCTGCAGTCAGCTCAGTGCCTTCTGGGCTCTTTGCTTTTGCATAACATGGGTGGTCCTTTTGGTTACTCCTTGGTGACCATTGGTACACTTCCATCAAAAAAACAGATGGAAAGGGAAAGTGGATGGTAGCTACAGATGGGCACCCAAGTGACTTGGAAGACCAGGCAGGGATTACTATCCCTTTTGTGACTTCATGGGAAGGACAGGCACTTCTCAGAAACTGATGGCCAATTATGTTTGGGCTTGGGGTGAAGACACAATCTACAGTTAAAAAAAAAAAAGCAATTTGGCTTTGCAGAATACTTTTCCTGGATGCTGGAGTGGGATTCACCTCATCCAGAAGGAGCACAGATGGTTGGCTGTTCAGTTGTCTGACACTGGGCAAAAGGAGTCACAGTCCAGCTAGCCATCCTCTGCTAGTTGATTTTTTTTGTGGAAACCCAGTAACCCAGTTGTAGTCACAACTCTGCTTTCTTTAGTCAGTAGAACATTCTTCTGGTGTGCTTCATTCTTTGTTTTTTCTTTTTAAATTCCAAGAATCTTTCTGTTTCTCAACTTTCTGCCCAATCAGTGCACAAAACTAAAGCTACAGGTTACTTTCCAATTTCTGTAGTGCTTTTCTTACTATAAAAATGTATGGGCTGCTCTGAAAGTAACGCCTTCTGTCATTTTCCATGGAAACTAAAACAGCTACAAAGAGCATAATAGCATTATTAAATAGCTGATTTAGGAAACTCCTCCAGAGATTTCACTGGTGGTTGTCCAGTACTGAAGTACACTCCTGTAAAAGGAGACAATGTGATAAAGGTAAACTTTTACTGAAAGAAATTGATTTATCAAAGGTACTGATAGAGGTTATTGATTATCAGCTGTTGTAGGGTACAGTCACTTAGAAGGAGGTAATTTTGGCAGACAGCTAGCTCTGTGTGTTTTTAATATTAAAGAGCTAAATTCTCTAGTTATTCTGCTTTGCTTTCAGTTGGTCTACTTTCTCCATACTTACTCAGAAGTGGATTTCTGAGGTGAGATTAAGCAGTAATAGCCTAACCAATATCAGCAACAGCTAGGCTTACACCTAACTGTTACTGTCTTGTAACTTGAATTGCTCTGCAAGTGTGCAGCTGGTACCCTGAGCAACTGTTCAGAAGAACCCTATGGAGTTACTGCCAGCCAAGTTCTAGCAGCTGTTCTGGGGTTTCCCGTGGTGCACATGTGCTGTGCTGTAACGAGCTAGGGGTACAGTTTTGGGCAGCTAACCTAACACTTTTCAAAGTGTGTTTCAGGACAAGAGTGGAATGGTTTTAAAATAAAGAAGGAAGGATTTGGATCAGATGTCAAGGGGAAGTTTTTCACTGAAAGAATGGTGAGGTGCTGGCACAGCTGCCCAGAGAAGCTGTGGATGCCCCATCCCTGGAGGCGTTCAAGGCCAGGTTGGATGAGGCCCTGGGCAGCCTGAGCTAGTTCTTGATCTAGCAGCTGGCAGCTCTGCTGGTAGCAGGGGCATTGGAATTTGATCCTTGTGATGCCTTCCAATCCAAACCATTCTACGACTCCTGTTATTGTGGGGGATGTTGAGAAGCGAAGTAAAGGCTGGGGGCTAGGGAACAGCTGAGCTTTCATCTGAACCCTGCCACTGTTCTTGTGTCTACCCTAGAGATGGCATCCCAGGGAAATAAGGAGAGGAGTAATAAATAAGTCAGGAGTAACTTGTTGCACCGTAATTTAAACAAGTGAAATGTAGGAATGAATGATCTAAGAGCATGTCTTCCATATGGGGTAGGATGTAACCACATCCTACAATGATGTGTCTACTTGCAGTGGTAACTTGAAACAGTAAATTTGGAAATCAAACTGTAGTGACAAATTCTAGCTAGTTATGGAGTGTGAGATCTACTGCTGCCAAATATAGTGCAGTTATGAGAATGTTGTTTTATCAGATGCCTGCTGTATGTTCCCACCCTGGTTTAGACAATTCTATACAGCTTATTCTTCATCTCTTTTTGGAGTTTTGACACCTGTTATTGTGGTTTTTTTTTTACTTTCCATGGGGTTTTAGTAAACAAACTCATTTAGTGTGTTCTGCAGAAGTTTTCTGAGTACTACTACTGTCACTGAATAAACAGGCTGTTTGTAATTTGGTGTTTTTATGGAAAATTCAATATGCGGTAGCATTTTGGGGCTGTACTCTCATCATTTTGAAGTTCTGTGAACTCTTTACTCCTGTTCTAAGATTTGTTTGGTCAAGATTATGATGTGTATAAATACATCTGGCAAAGGAGTCAGTGCAGCTGTGATACCACCACTCTTATGGACTCAATCAACTGATCACAGGTGTCTGCATCTCAAGTTATCTAATAATCAGACAGATATGGAAACACATCAGACTTCACTGAACCATGAGTGCTTATACTCGTACTCTTCTTTTTGAAACCTGTGAAAATAATGAATTTTGAGCAGTGGTATGATGTACATAGTTCTTGTGCAAAGGCTGTGCTAAAACTGATGGTTACAATTCTTGAATTCACATGGTCAACTGAGCTCTTCAGAAAGAGGGGTGAGTGATGGGGGTGGTCATATGTCTAGCCATGATTGCAAACATTCACCATTTCCAACTGTATAAAGTTGATGAAGTAAGAAGTTGAAACCAAGTTACATATATTAATTTACATAAATGGTGAGCTTAACCAGTGATGTTTATTGTCGTCTTAATATGAAAACAGTCATTAATGCTTTCAGACAGATACCTCTTCTGTTTTTGTAAATTGTATTCTTGTGAAATACAGCTT
Organism: Pavo muticus; assembly: GCA_016647715.1. Lineage (NCBI taxonomy): Eukaryota > Metazoa > Chordata > Aves > Galliformes > Phasianidae > Pavo > Pavo muticus. The sequence goes on from JACDJE010000111.1 coordinate 219,070, forward strand.
TACTGTATTCTCTGCCTTAGGGGAAGAAACATGAGAAAGCAATGCTTGATGTCTTGTTTAAGTAGAAGCCTATGACTAGATTTGTTTCTACACACACACACACTTCTCCCCAACTTGAGTGGAGAGCTAGCACAATGTGTGGTAGGTACCATGTAACCTTACCTATATGCAGCTGTGAGCTGCTTTATCATTAGTTACCCTTGCATAATTGTTTCATGAATTGGCTGAGAAGCGAATGTTTTTTGAGATTACTGCTGGTAGCACTTAACCTCTGATGTGGCTGTCCAAATACCGTCAGAACGAGTGGGTGCATGTTGGGAGACAAGGAAGGGGTCTTGCCTAGGTTGCTGGCATCTTGCACTTGGTCAGCTTCAGTGGAACTTTAAATTGTGCCCAGGCTCAGCTTGAGGTCTAGCTGCTGCCTGAAAGGAGTAGTCTCACTGCTTCTGCTTTAGGTGTGTGGTTTATCGGGCCCCAGGGGGTGTAAACTAGTATTAAATATTTTTGTTTCCTAGGTAGCTTTTCAGCTGGCTTAGTAAGAAATTCAAGGAAATTGCAGGAAATTCTAGGATGTTTCATGAACTTCAGAGTTTACGAAAGAGGAAGGGTGGTTGCAAGAACATGAAAAAAGGGAGCCTTCCTCTTTCCCTGAGATTCAGTGGCATGTCTGTTTCTCTGATCTGCACACTTAAATTCTCTAGATAATTCACCGGACCAGTGATAGCACCAGTGGCATTCTAGGAGCTTTCTATTAGTTTTAAATGAGCTGCCACAGGTAATCAGACAGACACAACCACGGTACCTTAGAATTGTCTGTTTGTTCATTCTGCTTTACAAGTTGTACGATGGGAATGGTGAGCAAACTGAGCTATCTAAAACGCTGTGCCTTGGCTACAATGCTTCTGGTATGAGAACTTTGTGTAAATGTGAACAGGGTATATGCTCTGCAGCTGACTGAATTACCGGTGTTCCTCAGAGTGACACTGTGGCATGGTTACGAGTGGCTGGAGTGTGTTCAGGAAGACACTGAATTGTTTTGTTGTAGGAGGGCTGCTCCAAAAGTAATGCCTGCTACTATGGCAGTAGAGATTGGACCTTCTCACCAATACCCCATTACACATTACTGCTGTGCGACCAATGGCGGGGGCAGTTTGACAGAATGGTGTCTAACGTGGAAGTGTGAATAAAGCAAAGGTGAGGCATTAAATTCTTCAGTGGGGAAAAAATGGCACCCACTGGCATTCACTGACTCTTGCTGAATGTTTTTGGAGACCTAACTCCTGTGGCTGTGAGCACAGTGAGGCGGGTGGTGCGTTTCAGCAGTGGCAGCCGCACCAGTGGGTCACCTCTGCTGATGCAGATTGTTGTAAGTGTGGCAATGCAGGCACTTGTTCATGACTAGCTAATAGTGGTTACTATGTTGAAAAAGAGTATTTACACTGAGAATTTGTTCTATCAAATGGTGGTATTGTGATCTTTATATGTGTTGTAGTTTCCAAGGAAATAAGTAGGAGACATTACTTTCTGAACGGCAGTTTGTGCAAGGCCTTATCTAAAGCATTATTGGCTGCAACTTCTGTTAGAGCAGTGAGGTAATACCAGTTGAGAGTCTCTGCAGTGTGTGTACGAGTTAAATAGTGTGGGTTACATTTCTGAAGCACAAGTTCTCTCTGAAGTACAGAGAAAATGAAGAGGAACTGGCTTGGTTTGGGTCAGATCTTGGTTCTGCATTATTTCAAAATAAACTGTAATTCCTTGGGTGAAAAGATGTATGCACTTCAAAGTCCAAAGAGAAAAGCAAGTTTCTTCTTTGAAGAGGCAAGCTAGCAATTCTTTGCTTTTATTGCTTTCAAGAGTGAAACTACTTGGAGTACAGTTCTAGGTAATTGCTGAACATGGCAGCAAGAAGGTAGTTGGGGTTTGGGCTTTTTTATTGTTGTTGTGAAATGCAGCTTCAGCTTTTTGTGGTGAAAGAAGCGAGCTGTTGTTGGGACTCTGAAGTTCTTCCTGGCAGAAATTACTAGGTGTGTGAGGTATACGTGTGATGTTTAGAGGTTTTTCTGATCTTGTTGCCCTTCTTTTCCATATTCCTTTAGGGCTGGGAAGACACTGATGGGCTGCTGAGATTTTGTCTGGCTTTCAACATTTGAAGTGTTGAGCTCTCCTTTGTTTTCTTCCTGAGAATATGTTCAGATGAGCTCTTTGATTATGAGGCAACTCATGACACTAGTAACTAATAACAGTTCAATTCTGTCTTTTTCCCTTTCCTCAGTCACAGAGAGAATCTTCTCATTTTAGAGTCCAGGGTAATTCAGACGGGATTCCACTCTTCCATACATGCCGTGCTTTGAGGACCAGACTTGTAGTTTTAGGATCCAACTTGACAGGCTTGATTTCAGTACGAAGCCTTGTGAGAGTCTGAGTGAGGCCATTTCTGCATGTTTTGCGTAAAGTATTATCCAGTGATGCTCAGACAGTGAAGGCTTGATGTGAGCCCTCATCGGTCTCAGTAGATGATGGAGAGATTTCTGTTGTATTCATACCATCATGGGACACTTCTCCCTTTTTTTTTTTTTTTTTTTACCTCCAGTGCCATACAGGTGTTGTTGTACAGTGAAGTTCTAACAGGCCTGAGTATGAGAGGAAGGACAGAATAGTGGGCCTCTGTTGAGTAACAAAGGGAGCTTGGAAGTAGGGGGCCCATGTGGTCAAAACTATTACTTTCTGTGATCTGATAGATGAACCCAACTGTTGGGTCTAAGCAGTCATATGTAAAACACCATTGAGCAAGTGGATAGCACTGAGCAACAGAAATGTTAATAAATGCTTGAAAACAAGTTTGAGTTCAGAATAGCCCGTGTCTGTTGTGCTGTGTACTGCATCAGTGTGTGTTGTGTCATTCAGAGGAGATGGGTTTGGCTTAAGGCCAAGTCCATTACATAAAGCCCGCCATCTGGTGGCTGGATGGCCTAAATCGCCTCCAAAATAATTCATATAGCTTCTTGGTAAGCCTTCTGCATACCCTTTTCTCTTGGAAATTGATACTAATTGCATGTACTTGCATGTAATCTTGGAAAAGCCACTTTAAATTTAAGCTTCTCCTCTTCAAAATTCCTTGTTGATCTGATGCTAGTCTCATTTTGTTGAGAAGCTTTGCTGTTGATGCTGGTAAGTGCAGTACTTTGATTTGAAAAGTACTGGCTGTATTCGTGCTCTAGCCTGTAGGATCTAGTTCTTAAGAGTCTTTACTGGTTTCTGGCTTCCTCTTGTTTAGTGTTGTGAATTCTATTTATTTTTTTTTCAAGGAAATGTGGAAACTGAAATCTGCTAGCTGTTGTCCTCATCCATTTGTTCCTGTAGGATGGCTTATGGCTTGACTATAAACATTTAGAATTTCTATGTGCTGCTTCCTTCACCTGAGAAATATGGATATCCCAGAGAGGAAATAATTCAACTTTTAGAATTATTTTACTTTGCTCATTTGGTTGCCTTTTTTGCATATGGCTTAGAGAATAACCCCATTTGGGTACCTATATAGACCTGAAAACTAGTTTGAACAATAATTTGAAAACAAAGTTGGCCTCTTTAAAAATAAAGACACTTCTACCTCATCACCAGTGCAGTTTTGTTGATGGCAGACTATTATGTAAAAAATATTCGGGTATCTTTCCTCCGACCTGTGGAATTTAGCCATTATGTGTGATTAGAAGGGTGCTGCAAAATAAGTTGCTATACTACAGCTTCTGTTTGTGGAGTGGTGGCTTACGCATAGTGAACTTCAATTTTCATTAGGAAGCTGGTCTGCTAGTTGAAAGAGGACTGTCTGCAGGCTGGACTGTAGATCTGCACAAGCTCCAGCATGGGTAAAAAGGGCTGCAGAGATTATTTGTTTCCACCGTATGGAAAGGGCCTATTGGTGGGAGAAACTTACTTCTACCTATTAAAACTGAGGACAGGACATTTTTACAGTGGCTTGTGAAGGAGAAAACGAAAGGCAACTTTAATAAAACAGTTTCCACTTTCCATGTATACATCACTTATAAAGTCCTTTGACACACAGATTCCCCTATAATAAGGTTTCTGCAGCTCAAGTGAAGTACTAAGCTATTGCTGTGTAGTATAAGGCAACAGAACTAAGTAGTTTGTTTAAAGTAGATTAAATAAATGAAGTGTTTAGATTGCAACCTTGTTTTGCTGGTCAGCAGTCTACTTTGGGGCATTTCTGTACTCTTACTGCTTTCTCTGTTTTATTCCAGCTATGCAAAAAAGGACTCTGATCTTAATGCAGCTCAAGTCAAACTTCGGGAGTTTGAAGCAGCGCTGAATGCTAAGGAAGCTGCACTGGCCACAGCTCTTGGTGATAAGAGAAGTCAGGAAGAAGAGCTTGAGGATTTAAGAGATCAAATCGTGCAGGTGAGAAAAGGAAATACTGAACTAAGGAGCTGCATGTCATGGTAGTACAATGCAACTTTGTAGCCAAAACATGAATGCAAATCTAGAACTTGAGGTTTGCTGTCAGAATTTAAGGAAGTATTGAATAGGTGTATGTTCAGCATGGTTCAGTTTATTAGTAGCATGAATGGTAGAGTGCTCTTAAAATTTCAGGCTCTGTGAAATATGAAGGATCCTACTTCTGCAGACGAACAGATCAAGAGTTCAAAATAGACTTAAAAAATTGGAGAACTACTTCTTAGGGGTGACTGAGGTCACTAATATAGATGATGAGTAACTGGTTCAGTACTGTTTTTCCAGAAAGGATCTGGAAAGTGCAGTGGACCTTGGACTGACTGTAGAGAGCAGAGTTGTAGCCTTCTCTTATAGGACTGCTGTAGTCAGTTGTTTGTGGCAGTCAAAACCAACCAAAAACTGATAGCTTTAAATTGCAGCAAGGAAGAGTCCTTAAGAAGATGTGGAATAATTATTTAGTAAAAAAAAAAAAAGTTGGTGAAGCAATGAGAAATGGCTGGAGGAAAGAAGCTGTAGCTGTCTTTCATAGTGGGTAATGTCAAATGTACTAAGAACATATATTTGATTCTTCCTGAAGATACTTCCTGAAAGCAGTTGAGTCAGAATGGCTGGAACTTAAAAGTATGTCCTACTTTTAAGTTTCTGATTTGCTGTGCATTCCTTGTAGTTCTGTCTGTGGCACTCTGTCTTCAGGATATCTCATAGCAGGTAAAAAAAATCTTACAGTTTTGTTGACCCTTTGAAGTATCTTAACTGTGATTTTAAGCAAAAAGAAAACAAAAACCAACAAAAAAATACCTTAAATGAGTCTAGGAGACATCTGAAACCAGGAAGCTGTTCTTTTCCAAGTAGAAAAATGAAGGCTTCTTAGGACTTCTAATAACTATCATTAACATGAATTTTATCAGTGTGCAGAATCTATAATTCACTTATGCAGGCAATCACAAAGGAGAAAAAAATCATTGCTTTTAGATACTAGACTTGGTTGTCAACCTCAACCTTAATATCTAGTTAATGTGCCAGTAGGCAGATGAGGTATTTATGTTATGTGAGTTTTGCTACACAATTTTTGTGCTGAACTTTTGTGGGTTTTTTTTCCTAAAGCTTGAGGTTTCTTTAGCTGCAGCCAAGAAGGAGCTTGCAGATGAAACTTTACAGAAGGTGGATCTTGAAAATCGTTGTCAGAGCCTCACTGAGGATTTGGAATTCCGTAAGAATATGTATGAGGAGGTAAATTTTCTTAGTGTAAAATATTTGTATTTTTAAAGGACAAGATAACTGAAGGATCATTCTGGAATAATAGAATAACTTTTTGAACTCCCATTCTGAGCAGAATTTACTTCTGTTATATTTGGAAGGTTTTCATCTTTTTATTACAGGCAAATAATGTGAACTCAGAGCTCTTATAAATGGTGAAATAGCTTTGTGTGTCATGTCACCTTGCTGCAACCTCCTTTTGGGTCATTTTAGAGAGCGATAAGGTCTCCCCTGAGCCTCCTCTTCTCCAGACTAAACAATCTTGGTTTCCTCAGCTGCTACTCATAAGACTTGTGCTCCAGACCCTTCGCTACCAGCTTCATTGTCCTTCTCTGGTCACACTGCTGGCTCATGTTTAGCTGAGTATTGATCAACACCCCACAGATCCTTTTCCTCTGCACAGCCTTGCAGCTACTCTGCTCCAGGCCTGAGGAGTTGCCTGGGACTGTTGTGGTCAAAGTTCAGGTCCCAGCACTTGGTCTTGTTGAATTTCATCCCCTTGGCCTCAGCCCAGTGATCCAGCCTGTCTAGATTACTCTGTAGAGCCTTTCTACCCTCAGATAGATGAACACTTCCCCACTCCTCGGTGGCATCTGCAAACTTACTGTGAGTGAACTCAATTCTCTCATCCAAATAATCATTAAAGATATTAAAGAGGACAGACTCCAGTACTGACCCCACCACTCATGGGGAACACCACTCGTGACTGGATGCCAACTGGTTTTAACTCCAGTCACCACCACCCTCTGGACTTGGCACTCCAGCCAGTTTATAACCCAGAAAAAGTGTACCTGTCCAAGCCATGGGTTGCCAGCTTCTCCAGGATAATACTGCGGGAGACGGTGTCAGAGGCTTTGCTGAAGTCTAGGCAGACTACATCAGCAGCCTTTCCCTCATCCATGAGGTTGTCATATTGACAAGCCTCCAGTCCTCTGGGACCTCTCCAGTTGACCAGGAACCTTGATAGATTGTGGAACCAGCTTGGCAATCACCTCTGCCAGCTCTCTCAGCAGCCTCGAGTGCATCTCATCTGGCCCCATGGACTTGTGACAGTCCAGATGGAATAGTAGGTCTCCAATTGTTTTTGCCTGAATTGTTGGGGCTTTTTTCTACTCCCTATTCCAGAATTCCAGGACAGGAGGCTGAGCGCCCCAAGGATAACTGGTCTGAGTGTTGAAGACAGATACAAAGAAGGTATTGAGAACATCAGCTTTTTCCTTATCCTCAGTGGTTGTGTTCCCTGCCACATCCAGTGAAGGACAGAGATTGTCCTTCACCCTCCTGTTACTGATAATGTATTTGTAAAAGCATTTTGTTGTTGTTGTCTCTTGCTGGAGTGGCCAGGTTGAGCCCATGCTGGGCTTCTACCTCTCTAATATTCTTACTGTGTATCCTAGCAACTTCTTTGTACTTTCCCTGAGTTGCCTGTCCCTTCTTCTACCAGAGGTAAACTTTTTCTCACAGAATCTCAGCAAAAGTTCCCTGTCCTGTTAAGCTATGCTGATTGTCTTCTCTGCTGGTTCATCTTGTGGCACAGGGGAATAGCCTACTGCTACACCTTTAAGACTTCCTTCTGAGGAATGTCCAGCCTTCCTGGACCCCTTTATCCTTTGGGACTGACTCCCAAGGGATCCTCTCTACTAATGTCCTGAACAGCTCAAAATCTGCCCTCTGGAAGTCCGGGGTAGCAGTTTTGCTGACCCCTTGCTCCTGACTTCACCAAGAATGAAGATCTCTCATGATTTCATGGTTGTTCTTTCCAAGAGAACTCCCAATCAGGCTATTATCTTCCACACACTCCAGTCTTCTATACTGCTTCCTCCGGGCTGTGTTGTATTTTCTGCATAAATCAGGGAAGCTGAGGTCCCCCTCCAGAACAAGGGCTGGTGATTGCATGACTTCTGGCAGTTGCTTGTAGAATGCCTTGCCTGTCTCTTCATCCTGGTTAGGATGTCTATAACAGACCCCCACTAAGATGTGAGCCTTCTTGGCCTTTCCCTTGATCCCTATCCATAGGGTCTTGACCTTATCATTCCCAGCCCCAAGCTTTACAGCATCAAAACACTCTCAAATACTGAGAACCACACTACCATCCCCTCCTTGCTTGCCTGTCCCTTCTGAAGAGCTTATAACCATCCGTTGCAGCACTCCAGTTATGTGAGCAATCCGACCATGTTTCTGTAATGGCAGCTAAGTCATAGTTTGCTTGCCACACAATGGCTTCTAGCTCTTCCTGTTTGTTGTCCATGCTGTGTGCATTGGTGTAGATGCACTTCAGCTGAGCTGTTGGCTTTGCTCCCAACCCTGATATCATTCCCCCAGCTCATCATTAGTGAGCCTAGTTTTAACCCCTCCCCCCTTCATGCCTAGTGTAAGCCCTCAACTTCTCCAATAAAGACTCATAAGACTAGCTAGAATTTGTATTACCACCTGCTCATTGGATAGTCATATTCTAAAACTTGCTTTTCCTCACTTATTGAATGGTGACTTTATTTTTTTATTAGGAAATCAAGGAGACGAGAAGAAAACATGAAACTCGCTTAGTTGAAGTTGACTCTGGGCGTCAAATAGAATATGAGTATAAGCTGGCCCAAGCACTAAAGGAAATAAGAGAGCAGCATGATGCACAAGTGAAACTGTACAAAGAGGAGCTTGAACAGACTTATAGTAGCAAGGTGAGAATGTTCTTTCTTACAGTTGCCTGATTTACTTTATTTTGCTTTGTTTAATGGAAGGATATCCTAACATAATTACTTAGATTTCAGAGGATTTCATTTTGGCATTTGGTTTAAAATCACCATGTTTTTGAAGGTAAATCTGTGTTTTTAGTTCTCATTTTGGAGGCAGAGTTAAAACTTAAACAGCACAACAAAATAAGTATAGAAAGCACTGTGTAAATGAACCATGTGGAAGAAGATTTGTACTGAGATTACTTTGAATTCAAGGAAAGTTGTGTTTATTATAGATGTAATAGAACAATCTCAGTAATAAGCATAGTGTTCTATATTTTGTGTGAAGCTTAATCTGTAGCATGGCTTGCTGAGAAGATAGCACCCCAAGTACTCAGACCCTATATCAAAATTCTTGTGTGGAGACCTTGACCACACCCAGTCATTTCTGCATCTATAGAAGGGTGAAACCCTACTCAAACTGAGATCAGTTATACTTCATCACTTCCTTCCTCTACTATGATTCAGCATTTTTGTAAAGAAGGATCCTGATGTCTCAACTGAACCTGGTTCCTGTGGCTTCTTATTGCAGTTGGTGTTTTTCAGAACCATATTCAGTATTTTTAAAAACAAAGTTGGAGACCTGTGTGGTTGCTTCTCTTCAGGGCTTCAGTCTGACTTGGAAAAACGAGAGAAAGGAAGTTATTTTAAATAAGATCTAGCAAAGATCTTCCTATAATTTGAAAAATCTTTTCTAGTTGAGGCTTCCTTCTGGATGTTTTAAACAGTTTAAAAACAAAATTATTTGAACTTGGTGTAATAAATTAAAATGAAGAAGCAGTGAGTCATGGCTCTGGTACCTGTAATCCTAAGGCACGTAACTAATGTGCTCATGTTGTCTGATAATCAACATCAATTGTTTACTTGCTTTTGTAGAAAATCAATAGTTTCAAACATAATCAAAGAACAGTATTTAAATATATAAAGATACATACTGGTTTTTTTTGAGTCAAAACTGAACTTAGCATTCCAGTTTTAGTAGTGTCTTCAAGGGAAACTTTTAATGAGTTGAGTTAATCCTAGAATAAATGTTCAGAGGGCTATGGTTTTTAGGTAGAGCAATCCAACATGGTAATTGAACCACCACATTTAACCCCTGAAGGGAGAGATGTTTTATTATATATTAGAGCTGGAGAGAGGAACCTTTGCATCTTAATGTCATATATGGTTTTGTTTAGAGACAGTTTTTTTCTTTTAATTAAAGATGCCTTGAAGTTGATGTCTTGTCTGTTGCAGCTTGAAAATATTAGACAGTCATCTGAGATGCACAGCTGTACAGCCAACACGGTAAGAGAAGAACTTCATGAAAGTCGTATGCGAATTGAAACGCTGTCTTCCCATATCGCTGATATTCAGAAAGAGGTAACAAGCTTTTTATTTATGCCTGTTCAGTCTTAATAATTGTTGATTTTTTTAATGTAAAAGACTTCATTCTTCCCCTTACTTTGTAAATATGTTCATCCCTGTGTTTTGAATTTGTTTTCTATTTTGTTGTTCTGTATGAACTTATTTTCGTAATGTCTTCTTTTGTCAAAATTGAACTTCTGTGCTACCGAGGATTTGAAAGGTGTAGGCTGCCACAAGGCCTCACATCAGCTGCCTCTGCTGTGGGCCAGACAAATTGATTTCAGCCAGTCCTCACACACCTTGCCCTCCGGACCCTTCACCATCTTTGTTGTCCTCTTTTGGACACTCCTAATAGCTTTATGTTCTTATATTGTGGTTCCCAAATCAGCATGCAGTGCTGGAGGTGAGGCTGCACAGCACAGAGCAGAGGGGGCAGCTCCTCCCTTTCCCTGGTGGCAGCGCTGGGCCTGCTGCACCCCAGGGCAGGGCTGGCCCTTTGGGCTCTAGGGCACACTGTTGGCTCTTGTTCAACTTGCCATCAGCTAGAACACCCTGATCCTTTTCTATGGGGCTGCTGTCTAGCCACTCATTCCCCAGTCTGTATGTATAGCTAGGGTTGCCCCTTCCCTACTGCAGGATCCACAGAATTTGTGGCACTTGCTCTTGTTAAACTTTGTGCATCTGGTGACTGCCCGGCTCTCTAACTTGTCTAGATCTCTGCAATACCTTTCCACCCTTTATGGATTCAAGAGTTTCTCTCAATTTAGTACCAGCAAATGTAGAGAAAATTGAGAAATTTTTTATACTACTAGTAAGGAGCTGATCCCATTGTATTAGGTCTTGTAAGAACTGTGCAAAAACTCCACTAGATAAGACAATATTAAGCACAAGCTGTATATTCTTGGCATTCTAAACAATTTCGTTCTTTTCTTCAGTATCTGAACGCTTTAGTGCAGTATTCAGCAAAGCAAGATTCCAAGCCAGAGCTGAAATAAACAGTCTGCTTGGTATCTTCCACATTTGATCCAATTATCATCTAGATCTTTTTAGAAAATGATTAAATTGAATGATCATGTCAGGATTGGGATGAAATTAGAGGAAGAAATGCATCAAGTAACTGTACTTGAGGTTTGTAGAGCTGAAACTAAATGGACATGGTCAGGTCCATATAGATCATGCTTATGGAAGTGTGACACAACTTATGACAAGTCATGTATCCAGCGCTTGTTTACTTGATCAAAATAGTCATGTGTGCTGGAAAATGTGGAGTGAAAAGTTAGACAGAGATTAATACTTGTTACTGAAGCTCATTTCAGAACCTTACTTATCAGTTGAATGCAACAGACTTTGTATTTTGTTCCAATAAATAAATAATTAGTAATTTTTAGTTTTGATCCTTCCTATGATTAGCGATGCATTGTGAATTGTATTGCTACTGTATAGTAGACTTGTAGAATTTCAAAATTGGGTGTACTTCAGGTGAAGAATATTCATGCGCTTTCCAAACAACTTTGGGTATGAGTCTTCCCAATTTTCCTGTTATGTAGTAAAATTATTTTCTAAAATAGGTCAGGTTGTGTAATCAGTGTGCATGAGGTTGCACAAGAATTGGGTTAAGGCATCTGGTACTTAGCTCTTATTTCTGCCTTTATTGTGATTGTCATTGTTCTGATGGCTCAGTCAATATGTTGTTTTTTTCCTTCTAACTTTAGTTAAATATCAGTGTCATATTGCTAACTTAGAGTGGCAATTTGTCAGGAAAAAAATAAGTTGATGGTAGGAAAGCTTCTAAATTTGCAGAGGTATGTGCTGTGAATTTCTGCAAATTCTGTGGTTTTCTGCGTAACACTAAACCCTATCTGAGTCGTAAGAGCAGCATCTAGTTACACTGGTCCTCTGCATCAGCCTTGTAGGCTGCCTGTTTTGCTGTTGCTGGACTATGATGACTTTCTGAGTAGTGTGCCTTCACAGCAAACTTGGTGATTTGACCAGACAACGTAGTTTTAGAGCATTGGTTTTTATGTCCTTCAATTAAAAAATTTTGGAGAACATCAGGCTGAGAAAATGCACTCAGGAGAAGTAGATCTTAAAGGTGCTGTGATTTTAGTTATTCTTGATAAGTATTCCCTTCTGTGTGTACAATATTAAGATCGTAGAATTGTAGAATACTTAGAGTTGGAAGGGGACCTCTGAGGGCCATCTAGTTCAACTCTGCTGCCCTGAACAGGGACATCACAGCCAGGTTGCCCAAGGCCTGATCCAGCCTCACCTTGAAAGTCCGGGGATGGGGCATTGACCACATCACTAGGGCAACCTGTGCTAGTGCCTTGCAAATTAGCTTTCCCTGTGGACCAGTTGCCACTGTAATTTCAGCAGATCTTGAAAATTTCAGGAGGCAGGCAGGCATTCACTATTTCTTTAGATAAGCTTCTTCCAGAATTTGGAATTGGCAGCAGTAAACATAAGCAAGGAACATACATCTGAGAGCTGAAAAACAATTACACAGGATTTGAAGTTCGCCAAGCTCATTTTCTTTGTGTCCTACCCAGTGTTATCTTTAAACATGCTGACTCTTCAGTTCCATTCTTCTTGGCTGATATAATTCAGCTATGGTAACACTTAATTCATTTTTCTGAGATATGAAAATATTTGTCTTCTAAAGTATGCTTCAAATTTCATTCAGATTTAAGGTGTTAAAGAAAACGTGGAGAACAGGATGATGAATGTGGGTGGGTTTGAATTTGGAGAGAGAGGATGTTTAACCTGGTGTTTTGAACTTCAGATTACCTGAATAGTGGAGTGCTTTGAGATTAGAGTGAGCTATCCTTTAGACCACTGTTTTTCAATGCTTTCTAGTCTAGAGCATGGCAAGATAGAGTGCATGAGCTTGAGGATGCCTTGTCCAAGGAGCGGGAAAACTGTCGCAAAATACTGGCTGAGAATGAGAGAGAAGTGGCAGAGATGAGAAATCAAATGCAGCAGCAGTTCAGTGACTACGAACAACTTCTGGATGTTAAACTGGCGCTTGATATGGAAATCAGTGCATACCGGAAATTGCTGGAGAGTGAAGAGGAGAGGTATGAAAGAACATGGCGACATGGTGACTGTGTGCTTGCTTGTCTAACTCTGTTAAAAGGCAGTTCTTGCTGGGTATGCATTCATTAAGCCCTTTACTACTGTTAACAAAATGCTATTCTTTGCATCCTTGTGTTTGATGCACATTTACTTCTAAGTCTTTGTGAGAGAAACTTTCTTGAGTATCTGACTGACTTTTCTACAAGGATACTGATATCATTCCCCTATCAAGAGTTAGCCCTGAGTTATTTGTTATCCAAGTCGCTTTAAGCATGGATTAATTTAATACTGTTATAGCTATTGTGATAACCTAATACATCAGATAGCTACACTTTCTACACCTGACCACAGAGTTCAGCAGCACTGAGAACTTTGACTTGGCAAGTCACAGTTATTTGAAATTGTGTATTTTTGGTGGTTTTTTTACTGGCACTCTTCCCATCTGAGCTGATTCTTCTGTGTGGGGATGAAATACTGATGGTGGTTTTGCCATTGACATTTTTGCATAAATTTCCTACCAAAACTTAAGTCTTTGTTAGAGTGTTGTGCAGTTGTTGTTTGTGGGCTTTTTTGGACTTACTACAGCTACCCAGGAACGCAGTAAATGCATGCAGATGATTTTATGACGTTAATATAGTGGTCTTCTGTACTTCATGTCCCCAAGCATTAATCAGCTGTTTGACAACATTTTAATTCTTTAAAGTAATTACAGCTTCAATTCTGATGTAATCTTTGTTTACAATGTTCCTCTACCTTTAGCTATGTAATTCTATGGGAACAGGAGAAGATGCAAAGAAAGTTTTTAAATGAAGGTAGAATAATTTGTTTTGTTTCCTTTTGCTTCCTCACGGAGCACTGGAACAGGCTGCCCAGGGAGGTTGTGGATTCTCCTTCTCTGGAGATTTCATGACCCATCTGGATGCCTAGCTGTGCAGCCTGCTGTAGGAGGCGTGCTTTTTCAGTGATCTCTAGAGATCCCTTCCAACTCCTACAGTTCTGTGATTCTGATTCTTTCTTCAATTTAGGCTCAGACTTTCTCCAGGCCCATCTTCTCGAGTGACAGTTTCACGAGCTTCATCAAGCCGTAGTGTACGTACCACCAGAGGAAAGAGGAAGAGAATTGATGTGGAAGAATCTGAAGCCAGCAGTAGTGTCAGCATCTCCCATTCAGCTTCTGCCACTGGAAATATCTCTGTCGAGGAGATAGATGTTGATGGAAAATTCATCCGCTTGAAGAATACCTCTGAACAGGTTTGAAAGTGCTTGTATCACATGTCTTTACAGTGGGTTGATGAGGTAGAAGGCTTTCTCAGCACCATATCACATCTCAGGCTTAACATGGACTCTGGAACTAAATCAGGCTGTAGAAAGGAAGGCAGTAAGAAATTAGTGTGTCACAGAATGTTCCTTCCAACCGATTTCTGGGTTGGTAACAACTTCCTCATTGTTTTTAATGGTTTTCAAGGTGCCAAAGTGTTGTGTCACTCTTTAGAGTTCTGCTTTGCCAAATGGTCTGGCTTTACAGTTATGATTATCATCGATAGCCTGAAGTCCATTTGCACTGTTTCTTATCTTCAGAGGTTTCTCTCTTAAGAAGGCCCAAAAGAAATAGCACTGATACAGAATGAAGATCTGAACGTCTGTGAAGGTCTAACTGACTAATTAGAGACGCTCACAAATACTTGTGTATGTTTTCTTTAAGTTATAGTTTTCCTTCCTTGGTTGCATCTGCAGTTTTTGGAAGGAGCAATATGTGCTCATGCCGAAACCTCCCCAGATTATTTTTCTCTGGATAGGTTGCAGTTTGTATCAGTGGGGAAGTGGGACCATATTTAAAGGCATTTCACTTCAAGAAATGTTTTGATTATTACTCGTGCTTTTGTTTGAAGGATATCAACTGTTGTTAAATTGGCCCCTCCCGAGATACGACTTCTACCTTCTGTTTGTAAGGGGGGAAAAAAATAATCCCGTGTTATGTTTAGATGTTTGTAAAGATGACTTTAACTTGCCCTAGTCTGTTAGGACCTCCCATTTTTCCCCAACCGGTTTTTTCAGCAACTTCCCTCTGCTTTGTACCATATGGGATTCCCTTCTATTATAGGTGACCTCTAGCTGCATGTTTGTTTTTCCATGGCTGAACCATCAGTTCTAAGTAGCCACGGATGATTCATAGTTACTGCACTTAGTCAGGTATATAGTTTTGAGGAACAATCTGTAGTGCAGTGTTGTAAATTGTACGTGGGAGTGATCAGGAGAGCTGGACAAAGTGTTGTAAGGTTTAATACTTGTGCATTTATCTAAACTAAGGTATAAAAAAAAACTCGATGCAAACTAATAAACACTAATTTAAAAAAAGGTTATGTCAGAATGGAAAAGTGGAATGCATTGAAATTTAACCTGGAATAAGAAAAGATCAGCTTGACTAAAACTGCAGCTATTTATGTGCTGAAGGGAAATTGAAAATTTTATATGCATCATGTCCATGTGTGTAAAATATCCTACATGTGTAATACAATAACTGCTGACAGAAACTTTTTCTCCTTTTTATTAGGATCAACCTATGGGAGGTTGGGAGATGATCAGAAAAATAGGAGACACTTCTGCTAGTTACAGATATACCTCAAGATACGTACTAAAGGCAGGACAGACTGTAACAGTAAGTTGTCAAGCTTCAGCTGTTCAGTTCAGACAGGCTTTAGGTCAATTCATGTATGTCAGTAATGTTTCGGTTTTGTCCTTCCCATACAGATATTCAGGAAAAAAACACTTATTTATATTTAGCATTCATTGTATCATCTGTTGGGAAGAGTAATTTTTAGTGAACAGAGCCACACTTAGAAATGTACTTTCTATATACAGCAATAATTTTGACTGTAAGTAGGTGCATTTGCATATTCAGAAGTGTCTGTTCATGTTAAAAAAGTAAGGATATTTTAATGTTTAAAAAAAATCTTTGGAAGTAGCTGGAGTGAGACTTTTTTGTTTTTCTTAACTGGAAGAGATTCAGTGGTGTCACCTAAAATGGAAGTGTATTATGTAAGACTAGCAAGTAACATTCATATGTGACTTTTAACAGATTTGGGCTGCAAATGCTGGAGTAACTGCTAGCCCTCCCACTGACCTCATCTGGAAGAACCAGAATTCCTGGGGCACTGGTGAAGATGTGAAAGTTGTGCTGAAAAATTCTCAGGGGGAGGTAAAGTAACTCAGATGTGTCAAACTTGCATTTGAGTATATTGCCACTCCAGCATCTAGCCTTGTAAAGATGATGGTAGAACCACTGTCAGTTCTTTGCACTTCAGTGCACGTGAGACTGTAGTAGAATTTTCTCCGGCTGCTTTAAACCAAGCATACTATGCACTTTTCTTGAACTTAATTGCAGTTCAGGGGTGCAGTGTTGAGAAAGCTTACGAATTTTATATACTCCCTTGTTTGCTAATAGAATGATTTGTTCTGATATTGCCCTGATGGGGAGTGCCTCAAAATACATTTTGAAGGTAAAAGATATTAGTAAACTTTTCAGTGCTCTGTTTTCTTGTTCCCATGAAAGCTGTGTTAATGAGGAGTTAGGAAAACTAGTGTTAATTTTAAGTAGATCAGTGACTATGACATGTAGCAATTGAAGTTAAATTCTAAAATACAAATTTCTTGTAATAGTTATGAGAAAACTTGACGTGTATTTTTAGGAAGTTTTTTAATTGTTAAGAGATTTAAAACTGAAGTGTTATGAATGCTGTTTATATACTTTCCATGTGCTGCAGTGCATAGACAAACTGTACAGTTAGCTGTCTGAACAGGTGGCATTCCCTTTTCTCAAAATATTATGAGTAGATAAGCATCAGCTCTTCAGAGGAGTCAATTATTAAAAATGTAACTCTTGCAGGAAGTTGCTCAGAGAAGCACTGTTTTTAAAACAACTGTAAATGAAGGGGAAGAGGAGGAGGAAGGTGAAGAAGTTCTTGAAGATGTTATCCATCAACAGGTATCTTGTTAAGACTTGTCAAGACTACTGCCTTAACAAATTTGCTTAGATTGAAAAAGAAAAGACAGATATATAAGCAGTGACTTTTTTACACAAGTGTAATAACTGTTTGGGCGTGGGTGTTCTTTTGTTTTTGTTTTGTTAAACCAGTAATTGAATTAAAACAAAACTGTTTTTAGAATTATTAAAATTAGTAGGAGGAATTCTTCATGTATTCCCATGATGGTGGACTATTCTTTGAAAAAATTTTGGCACTTAAATCCAGGATTTTTTCTTAAGCTTTCTGATACAATTGGACTGAGGGAAATCTATGGCCTTTGCCTTCAGTCAGTTCATGTAAAATTGTAGTCACTTACTTAGGGAACTTAAATCTCTCATTTCCTCTAGGAGAGAAAATGTCAGGCGTGATGAAAAAATGCAGCTCTAAAGGCAGAAGTGTGAACTTGCAGTGACAGTATAAAATATTTTGAAACATGAGAGGATACTCAGATACAGTGTACTGAGTAGTTTGCATTGAGTTTTGTGTTGTTACTGCTTTAACCGAATAGCTTTTCTAAAAAGACAGTAATTGTAGTGGACAAATGAGTCCCTGTAAGGCCAAGATCATGTAAGCATAGATTCCTTAGAGTTGGAAGGGACCTCTGAGGGCCATCTAGTCCAGCTCCTCTGCAATGAACAGGGACACTACAGCTAGATCAGGTTGCCCAGGGCCCTATCCAGCCTCACCTTAAAAGTCTGCAGGGATGGGGCATCAATCACATTACTAGGCAACCTCTTCCAGTGCCTCACCACCTCATTGTAAAAGACTTTTTCCTTTTATCTAACCTAAATCTACCCTCTTTAAGCTTGAAACCATTTCCGTTTTTCTGCCAGCACAGACTCTGCTAAAGAGTCTGTCCCCTCCTATCCTGTAGCTCCCCTTTAGATACTGAAAGGCCGCTCTCAGGTCTCCCCGCAGCCTTCTCTTCTCCAGCTGAACAGCCCCAGCTCTCTCAGCCTGTCCTCATAGGGGAGGTGTTCCATCCCTTGGATCATTTCTGTGGCCCTCCTCTGGATATGCTCCAGCAGGTCCATGTCTCTCCTGTACTGAGGACTCCATACCTGGGTACAGTACTCCAGGGGAGGTCTCACCAGCACAGAGGGGCAGGATCACCTCCCTTGGCCCACTGGTCACTCATCTTATAGGTATTTTGCTCCTTCAGCTAGAACTTATTTTTCAGTTAGTGTGTATTAATGTCAGTTAGGAAAATGAATATGGAACAGTAACTAAAGTTGTGTATGTAAATCTGCAGGAAAAAATGAAGAGAGCTGACTGCTTGAGAAATCATGTTTTTTGCCAGGCATGTTTTTGGCCTGTAACTGAGTTGTATCTTAGTGGCACTGAATATAGGTGCAAGCTTTTACTACAGTTATTCAGTACTGAAGTGCTTCCTGTGGCAGCTGTGGTTTCTGGGGTGTGCCCTTCAGCTAAAGCATTGTTAGCTCTTTAGCTAAGGAAATGTTAGAGTGGATTTTTTTAGATAAAAACTTTTGAAGAATTTGTATATGCTCACTACTGTATTCACCGGTTGTGTAATCTCAATGATGCTTTTAGCTATAAAGTCCAGTATGACCTTTGTGTTATTTCTGGTTGTTGTGACTTGACAAGCTACCCTCGGTAAGTATGGAAGTTGTAAGGTGTGAGATCTCCTTGGGGCACAGTAGGGTGAAATGACAACAAACGGTTGGTTAACGAGTTTATTCGAACAAGGGTAGTTTCAAATTTGCCTGGGGAATGTGATTATTGGTTCTACATAAGAAATGAAGTTGTAGTGGTAAGCTATGATGATTTGACTTGCATCATGTTCTAATATAACTTGAAAAGGGAGAAAGAGAGAAATAAAAATAAAGATACAAAGAGAGAGTCATCACTCTTGGATCCAGCAGTGTCAGGATTGTTCCTGCCATGGAGGATGTGCACACCTGAAAGGGCAGTCCTTTGCCTTTGTCGATGGTTTACGGGCTGGTTCGGCCTGGTTCCGTGACATAAAACCATGACAGCCTTCTATGTCTTTGTGGCCCTTAAGGAGAAGTAAAGTGCTTCTTCAGAATGTTTCAGAAATGAGTCTGGGGTCTCAGAGGTTGCCAGGCCTCCTCTAATGCTGTGGTCAAGGTATGGCTCTACCCCTGCACAAGCACAGTTCAAGGTTTAGTATACTCTTGGAAATGGGCCAGAGGGGCTTCAGTGGCTGTCTTTCTGTCTCTGCTGAAGTGAGTACAGCTGTAGGTTGCCACATCTCTTCCTTCCCCACTAAGTGTGCTTGTTGCAATTCAGCAAGTCTGCATAATCTTCACAAGATAAGGAAATCAGTCTGGAGGAATACCTGCCTTGCAAGGCTCCCTCCTCCAACTGTTCATCTCATTACTGTGGTGGTCTCCTTTTACTCTTCTACCAAGTATTTGGTACATTAACCCACTTGCTTCTCAGTCTCTTACAGTGGTGCCCATCTCCCATTACCTCACGTAAAAGGATATCTAGCATTCCTTTACTTTATAGGGTCAAGGCATTGTATTACAGCTCGCTTAGACCATACCAGCTAGTAATTTTATATATTGATAATATGTATGTATTATATTAATAATAGATATAATTATACTGTTTTTGATTTCTGAGTCTCTTGCTGTTGAATTTTTTCCAATTGTGACTTTTCTGTTCGTAACAGGGGAGCCCAAGGAAATCTGACAGAAGCTGTGCGATCATGTAAACTCTTTCCAGTCATCCAGGTTCTTCAAATAATTGTTATCATTGTATACAGAATAGCCTTCTCAGAAGCACAATGTATTTTTGTAGTTTCTTTCTGTGAGTTCTTAATCTGAGAGTCTAATGGCCTTAATTTCCTGACATTGAAAATGAAGTTTTGTAAAAGAAACTGTATCTGTAACTTGCTGTGAGGACATAAACTGGTGATTCTGAGCTCTGTGTACTGTTTGAAAATGACATTCCCTACCCCTAGTTTTATACGCCAGTCGTTTTTTAAATAGAAACTTCAGAAGTTTCTGCATTCTGGGGATTGATTTTTCTCAGACAACACCACTCCAGCCATCTACTGTTGACTTCTTTATATTTAGGTGCTGTTTGGGAAGGGAAAGGCATTTTCAATACTATGAACTCTTTTTGTACTGAAGACATTTTCGTATTACAGCGCAATCAAAGATAAACAACTTTCTTTTAGAAAATAGACTTTTTAAAAAAAAAAAGAAAAGGGGATAAACCATAAAATCAAGTAAGCACTCAACTCATGAAGGATGCAGTAAAAAAAACCTTTCTATTGCTACTTCGTTTGCTTAGGTTTCTTATTCTGAAAAGGGGATTCATGTTAAATGTGTTAGTTGTATTGTTAAGATAGTGTAATGGCATAAAATTGCTTACGTGGTTTTTTTGTAACAAAATCTGTTTTAATATTGATTGCTTTGCTTGTTCACAGTTTTTAGAAACAAAACCAAGTCTTCTAGAAATGTAGTCTGTTTCTATGGAAAACTGTAATTTTGTCAATGTGGAAAGTTCCAATTCTTTTTGCATTTACCTAATGTTTGAAAGCTTTGAGTAAAGAGTAAATAAAGTATCTCTGTATAGACACTTCAGATTAAGGTTTTGGAATTTGTTTCGTGATAGAACGGAGTTAAAAGTTAAGTGATCGCTAGTTATTTAGAACTGATAAGCTTTGAACTTAAAACCTGCATGTAAGTGGAACAGTGGCACTTGATTTATAAAGATTTCTCTTAAAATATTGAGGAACAAATTGACATTTGGAAAATGAATTCTTTGGACCTTTATTCAAAGTGTACATAACTGTTTCTGTAGTTATCTTTGTCTTGATCTGAAGGTTTTTTAATGGCCAGAATCATGGGAATTCATTGTGCTTTTTTGTTATCAGTTTCTTGAAAAACAGAGCTTTTTTTTTTAGCGTCTTTCATGTTAAATTAGTTTCAGTCCTGAAGAACTACACCATGACATTCTGAATTTGTGCCAACGGAAGTTAGAGTGGCCAAGGTTTATGTGGATGGACAGAGATTGGTGGGACTCCTCCTTTTGGAAGTAACATTGGCTTAAACAACTTCATTAGACCTGAAGTAAAATTTTATTTCATTTCCTATTTAAATGTGAGCATTTGTATTTATGTAGTATGAGTATTTTCGTATAATTTCAGTATTACTTCATATCCTGTAGTATTCTCATTACGTCTAACTGTTTTTCCTAGGAATAATGTTCTTCTATTATAGTCTGAGATACTGGTGTTACAGGGATTACCTGTATAAATGAACACTTACATTGTAGGAAACGGTTTATTCCATTTTTTTATTTATTTTCAAAACTAACAGCACAGACTAGCAGTACAATTCTGTTAGGTAGGATTGATAAAAGAGATTATTTTGCATGTATCAGTGTTCTTGGCTCTAGCTTTTTTAGAGCCTCCTTTTGTCACTGCAGAATGATGAACAGTGCCTTAACCTTTACGGGAGCACGTACCTAGGAGCAGCTGCTTGAGTCTTGTGAATACTCAGGTAAGCCAGCACTCTTGTGATAGATGGCAGTGGACAAGTGCTGATTTTTAGAAAGGTGCTTTAGAGTACTTGCATAAACTAGCCTAAATAATGTTAGGAGATTTAAAAGGGGGTGGGGGGTAAGCCTTCTGTATGTTGCTGACATTTAGTGTGGAAACATCCTACCACCAGATGGAGATCTTGTTATTGAACTATATTCTCAAAGCAAAACAAAAACCGCGGATACCTTTCCTACATTTCATATGAGTTTCACAATAACTTCAGAAAGTTTCTCTTTACTAGACTGAACAAAGTCCTCCTATCTCTTGACCACGGTTCCAACCTTTAATTAGTCTCTTGAAAAGCACTGACCTCAACCTTGAAAGATATGATTTTGTCAATATTGTTTTTTCCTACCCCTTAACTGTTGTAGTTACTGCCGTTATCTACGATTTTGGGTGAAATAAGGCAGATGGGTGGAATTCTTTAAAGGTACCAGACCACTGGAAAATAATCTTGTTGGTTTTTTAACATAACGCTTTGCAAAATGTGTTCTCATTTTCTGAAGGTCGTTAGTTAGCTAATGAGCTGGAGAAGAATGAAACAGTGTCCTAGTTAGCTGTAGACAGGCTCCTATTTCTACTTCTAGAGTAACAAGTAAAGATTGCTTTTAGGTACACTTTTAGAATTGGCAACACAGATGATTAAGATGTGATACTATTTTGTACCTGGCAGGTGAAAGCTGCTCATTGACTTGCTGCATGCAACTGAAAAAAAAACCCACAACACTGCTAGGAATATATCTGCTAACATACATTCTTCCTGTGAAAACCAGAATAAGAACTTTTAATAAGCAAGTCTTTTGACTCCTGCAGCACTGTTATTATATGACGAGTGTTCCTGAAGCAAGGTGCATTCCTATCAGCTGTTCCTAGCTCTGAAGAAGATTGAGTTTAGATCTGGTAATAGTAGAAGCAACTAACATTTAGGTCATGGTTGGTTTGTAGTGGACGAGTTCATAAATAAATGTTGGTGTAAGCAGTCTTAGCTGCATGCTACAAATTGCTGTATGTTTCATCGACATCTATCCCTGCTGTATGTGATAGAATGCAAGGAAGTGGTATCAGGGTGCTCCAGGGAGGTTTAGAGTGGATGTGAAGAAGAATTTGTTCGTGGAGAGGGTGGTCAAGTCTTGGAACAAGCTGCCCAGGGCAGTGGTGCAGTCCCCCTTCCTGGAGGTGTGTAAGGGACATATGGACATAGTGCTGAGATGTGGCTTCAGTGATGGGGCTTGTTAGGCCAGATTGATGTTTGAACTTGATCTTGAAGGTCTTTTCCAACCTAGGTAGTCCAGTGTTTGTGTATTCCAATAAAATATTTTCCCAAGTAGACATTAAAGCACATAAATTAGTAGCTATGTGTGACTGCATGTTCTATTCAGTAGAAGCCAAGCATTCGTTTGTCGACTTCTGTAGAAGCAGTTTTAGTGCTGTTCTTAAAATCTCACGAGAAACTTAGTTGTCTTAACCAACATTTTTATACTGATTTGAGGGTTTCTGGAGTTAAAAAGGTGTTTTTATGGGAAATTCCAAGTCTAGAAAGTGGTGCCTTTTTATATCCACTGTAAGCACTGTATGTCCTTCTGCTGCTTTTGAAGAAAAAGCAATGTGCTAATTGACTATGGAAAGTAAGTAGTTGATGGGAATAAAAACCTTAAAAGCTCTTGCCTGAAATAGAGCATTTTATAAATGAAACAGAGAGGCTATGTAGGATGAAGGAGAATATTTATTTAGGCTTTCTTGGAGCACAGCAATTAATATTAAGGAAACAGCGGGGCACTTAATTATTTATAATTCTCAACTAGATACAGGAACACAGCAAAAGTAGCTGCTTTTTATCTCTGGTTTTGCTTAGTGTGCATTTAGCAGCCTCCCTCTAGTTTTCTCTAATGAGTTTGTATAGATAAGAGAACTTCTCTGTATGATTAACTCTGAAGGAAGAAAACTTAGGTTTGATGGCATCACTAAAGGTACGTTGCATTTTATACTGATTATATGGTTGACTGCTTTTCATCTAGCTGCCAAAAAACATTTGGGTACAAAGTTTTGTAGCTGATTTGGTTCTGTTTTATGAACAGAAAAGATTATTGGTGAACAAGTCTGACCTAATAATTTAAGTCATGGACTGCAGTTACAGCCTTGGTTTTCTGTGCAACTGCAGCATCTTTTTTTTTCCTGAAGATGGTGTTTTTGCTTTTCAACAGAATGGAATGCCGTTGATAGCATATCAGCATTATCCTTAAGTTTCATTGTGAAAGTATTTTGTATGCTCAGGATAGAGCTGAGGGAAAAGTTATAATCAGTTTTATAATCTTTCAGCATCAAAGGGAGGAAGATATTTCTGCAGTGTTGCCACAGCAAGGTGTAAAAGACTCAGTGAAAGCTGGATAGAAGCTAAAAGCATTCACAGGTGCTAACAGACTTGGCAGCTGTTGACATGTTAACTTGGGTTTAAAAAAGCTTTCTTGTTGCGTCATGGGATAAACAAAAAAAGTATGGAATAACAGCAGTGAGTTGGGACGTAGTGTTACCATTGCTGTGTTATATACTGCTTACCCATACTTCAGACTTCATTTTACAGGCTTGCTAGGTGTTTATAAAGGTAGGGGCCTCTGTTGTGCGCTTTGCATTGTCAGTCAGCTTCAGAGGTACTTTGGATGCTCCCCAGCATTATTAGGCAGAAAATCCTTTTTTTAATGAAGCAGCTGTGTTTTAAATGGAGCTTGATCTCATCAACAGATGAAAAGCATAATTAGTTGGAGTTTTTAATCTTACCTTTGTTCTGTAGGGTAAAGCTTTCTTTCATTGCATAGCTGGTCCTCCTTGTAGCTTTTCCTATGTTCTTTCTGACAGCAGCTCCCTGGTATCCCTGCGCATCAAAGACTGTCTATGGGCATTGGCCCTGATGCCCATTGTGTGCTAAATTGTCCAATTGCCCTACGTGAGTTCCTCCTGGGGAAACAGTGCAGAGCTGTTTTTAATAAATACAGTGTAAATGGCAGTTTGAAATCTCAGTCTGGCAGAGCTATAGAGCCAAGTTAAAAACAAACAAACAAGCAAAAAACCCAAGGACTCATTAATCCTACTTATGCTGTGACATCCTTGCAGAAGGCTGTGGTATTTCTAAAACTTCGTTACAGCAGTTGTATAGTAACAGATATAAATTTCTGCTACCCACTGCATATATTCTGCCCTCCTTCTGCCTAAAGTGATGTATACTGCTGCTCTCACTGTTTTACTCTCCTCGGTATGAGTGAGAAGTTACATAGCTGCCTGCTGTTGAACCTTTTTCCCTTTTCAGCATCATAATTTTGTCACACATTACTTCTTTAATCTCACCTTAATTTTGTCTTTTTGATAGATCAGGCTTGCAGGGAAAAGTTACACAGAAGGAAAACCTGACTTTTTGCATTGCGCTCATACTGAATTGTAGTGGACTCTGAGCTTAATGGTATATACAGGGATGGTGGTCTATCATTAGCAGGCAGGGTGTGAAAGGAAGGAATGGATCAACGTGTGTGCATCTTTAGAGATGGGTTCTTGATTGTTTTGATGACTTAAGTTGCTGTTTTTATCCCTTTTGGCTCAAAGTACTGATTTGAATGTACTACCCTCTGTCGTTTCTCACATGGAAAAGGAGTGGGAACAGCAAGGCCAGCTGTGTGAGAGGAAAGCAGAACCTTGCTAAGAAGAAGGAGTGACATCCTATTAAAAACAACCTCCTGAAACTTTTAGTAGTTAATCTGTATTTTTGCTTAACAGACACTATTGTACAGCCAGGAGTTCTGGTAGCTGTAGATACAGCTTTCTGTATCTTATCAATAAATGTGTTGCTGCTGCTGTAGAATATCGGCTGAAATCCAGTTTTGAAATTGTTAATTGGAACTCAGGTTTGATATGGCAACAATGACTTGACTAATGGCAGAAAAGCTTCAAGAAAGCCTTTTGACTGCAAGACTTCACTGCAGAGCAGAGCTATAAGATGTTAATATCACCCACCTTCTTCGTGTTTTATGAAAGTACAAGGATGAACATCAAGTGCACAGTATTTCCATAGGTTTAGTGGAAAAGGCTAGATGTGTGTCTGGTCTTTTCTGTTGTTTTTCTCAAGAAAATCGCTGGCAGACTACCAGTAGTGTCTTTGCCTGCCATTTCTGCCCTGCTTGCTCGTGACGTACAGAAACTGGTGTAGCAATGTACCATGCTGTCTCTGGTTGCTTCAGGATGTCTTCTGCTTAAATAACTTTCTTGAAACCAGAAATGAAACTTGATCTAACAAAGGCCAGCTGTTTCAAGTCCTTATGTTGATCTGTGTGCAGATGACTTGCAGCTTGATTTGAATTACTGTCTTCCTCGTTACTTCTGGAATTCCAGATAAGCCCAGTTTTTTGTTATATAAAACAAAAAAATACCTCTGACTGAACTTTTTCATGGGGCAAACTTTCTGGTTTTCTTGCAACCTGGAACACTCTGCTTATATCCTTTTCAGTCTTCTGCCCAAATAGTTACTGTTCTTTAGAGAGAGGGTAATAAAACATAACACATTTTAAGCAGTCACATTTTTGTATACATTTCTTCAGTTTTGTTCTGGAAGAGAAGCAGGTATCCATTGCCAAATATATGACCAACTCCTGACCTTACAGTCAAACTAAAGAATACAGGTCTGTAGGTTCATAACTCTCACACGAAGAGCTGATTGTTTCTTGGAGTGAAACTACAGTTTTATGTCCTAATAAAATTGAGATTTATTCTTCAAATAACTGATTCCTTTATACTGTGAAATTGACAGCTTCAAGGAGTATTGATAAGCACCTTCTTTGTGGAATTATTTGGACAAGTCTAGCTGTAGTCATGTTAACAGATTTGTCTTGGTCTACTAAGTTTATCTCCCCCTAAAGCACAGCCCTAAGCTCTTCTGATGGTGAACTTCTTACTATGTGTTCCTTTTATTATTAGTCGCATCAGAATTTGGAAAACAGTGCACATAGTGGCATTACTGTCTACATTTAAAAGTGTATATATTCAAGAAACTATGCATCAATTGCTAATTCTAGCAGAATTTGTTAATGAAATGTTATTTCATTATTTCTTGTTTAAGAAAAGTTTGTGTGTAAGTGTTTGGTCTCTAAGAGCACAGAACTGCTGAGTGAATTGGACGTGAAACCAAAGGGGAAATAGGTAATGCCATTCAACAATACAGTCTAGCGTTCAGACTCCAAATACAGTTGAGTTACCACTGTAGGTTGTGTTTTACACATTCTAGAAAAGCCACTGTCTCACTGCTACGAGAGGCCAGGGTTTACGTCAACTGCTGAATCCTACCTGATGAACTATGCAAGCCTTCAAGTAATGCTCATTATCATTCAAGATGAGTTCCTGCTTCCTGAGACACACCTAATGATCTCATTCATTATGTATGTGGAGTTTGCCTTGCAAAATTAATTTATACAATTAGGGTTAAATTCACCTTGATGTAAACACAGAGCAGGTTGGCTAACTGGAATTCTCACTGGCACAATAGTAGTACAGAATGCAATGCCTCATTTGATGCTTCTGAGGGGAAAAAGTACAATTTTTGTTCCCTGAGTTTTGCTGCGTTACTTAATAGAGTACTTTAAAATAGGAAGATTATTGCAAGTTGTGTCACTTCATTCTTCCACGTATTCTAAATTTATTCATGAAGAATTTTCTTATAGGAACTTCCCTGTAAAACAAGAAATGGATGTCTTCCACTCACAACATCGTGTTTAAGTAACATGCCAGCATGTAGAATTCATTGCACAAAAGCATTTTAATAATCCAAAATGCTGGAATAACATTTTAAATA
Source organism: Pavo muticus (assembly GCA_016647715.1). Taxonomy (NCBI): domain Eukaryota; kingdom Metazoa; phylum Chordata; class Aves; order Galliformes; family Phasianidae; genus Pavo; species Pavo muticus. The sequence goes on from JACDJE010000111.1 coordinate 246,334, forward strand.
AAATTAATTGGGGCAAAAGAAAGAAAAAAGCCCTGCAGTGTAGTTGATGTGATTCAGGAAAAACAAAGTACAGTACTGGTTACTACTGTAGGAACAGAACAATAAAGCATTCTACATCTGTTTTGCATTGTTAATTTTCACAGTTTATTTTAAACAATAATAGAAAAGTTTGCATCACTTGATGATGGAAGTATTAACATGAGCTTCCACACAGTATCTGCTAAGTAAATGCATTTGGCAGCTTAGCAAATACTGTATGACTGTGGCGCCCACCATTCGAATTCAAATAGCGATTTCCTCCTTTGTGAAGAGTTTGTGCATCTGGATAGCACTCTGCTGGGTTCTGCATGGTGTCAGACTCAGTGAGTTCAAGGCAAATGTTCTTAGTGCACAGCCCCAGAGCAGAATGGCCCCAATCAAACGATTGTCTCCTTTGAGTTCCTCTTGACTGATGGCAGGCCCAGCAGGGACTGCTGGTTGGAGGGGATGTTGGCAGACTTGGGGATGAGGAGTATCACCCGCTGGTTGGTCCGACGCCATTCGTTGTATAACCTACAGTGATACCTAAAAGATACCTGCCGAGAAAGGAGACATGCTGCATTTAGTATCACTCCATTCCTCTAAGGAATTGGTGAGGAGTTGGGGAACACACCTTCAAGTGGGACAGAAAGCCTATAAGCAGCCTCACTCAATAGGATAAAATTGGCAAAGATGAAACCTAATGGATAGGGGGCTTGTTCCCCAAGCTTCCACAGCAGAGGAGAAGAGCAGCTTCTGCCCTACTTTTGCTGCTACACAGTTCTCATTCCTTCTAATGAAATGAAAAACCAGACATCCTGCCTGTCTTTCTTAAGAGCTAGAACCACTGGTAGCCATTTATAACCAGATGAATTTGGGTTTGAGGTTGTTAAGCTGATGATTTCTGTAGCTGGCTGGATGGAGAAGGCTTGTGTGCAGACACTAACAGGGCCATATGTTCCACCTCGTAATGCTTTGTCGCTAAATGTATTGAATTCAGGATTGCATAGATACCACGAGGTGAGTGTGACCGACTTCCAGCATGCACTGTCTCAGAATCAGTGTCTCAGCCAAGGTTGTCTTTTGAATTTTTTTTTTTTTTTTTTTT
>JACDJE010000111.1:248148-273006 GCA_016647715.1 Pavo muticus
TCTGTTTTTTTATTAGGTCCTAATCCATCCGTCTGCTGCTAACAAGGGAAACCAACAGAGCTTTTTCTTCCCGAGCAGTTGCCCAAGGACAGCTCTTCCCACAGATAAATTAATTCCCCACTTTTCCTATCTCCTCTCCGCCTGAAGGTAAAGCAGTCTATGCCTTCATCTCACATAGGAACAGCCTATATGTAAGAATATGAGAAATCTCTTTTAAAAAGGCACTGTAGTATCAGCAGAAATAATGTGGTAGAGAGGAAGCAAAAAATAAAAAAAAATAATTTAAAAAAAAAGCACAACAAACTAAACAAAAAAACTCTACAAAGATGAATGCTATGCCTCAAATACGCGAGTAGGAGTTCAGGCTGAGCTCTCCTGTAGCATCGTATGTGATTCTTTGAGAAAGAGCAAGATTGTTACTCCAGGCTTTAATTGCTTGTCTGCTTAAAGCATTTCACAGGATATCGTAGTTCAGTCTGACAGCCTGTTTACAGTGGGCTCTTGCCTGGAGGTGATTTCCCAGTGATGTCAGCTGCTCAGTTTCATCAAGAGCATCCAAACCAGTGCTCCTTGCCCCATGCTGCTACTCTGGGGTGGAACTCAGACACTGCACCAACAATGCCTGTTCCTACACTGGGCCTTGCCACACAGAGGTTCTTTGTTCACCTCCTCAATACTATAGAGGGGGGAAGCATTTGTCTTTCTAATTTGGGTTCACTTAGGCTACTCTTTGTGTTTAACCAGCAGTTATGTGGCCAATCCTCTTGCACCCAATCCTCTGCTTGGTCTCACAGAAAGGTCAGCCAGGTGCACGGAGAGGTGGAATGTGGCCCTGAATCCTTAAACAGAAATCAGTTTTTTTCTGAAGGTTTCATCTTCGGCAGAGCAGGACTTTTCTTTCTTTGGGATGTGTGTGTGGGGGTGTATAGATCAGTTGCAGTGATTAACTGAGGAATGGTATAAGCGTTTTATGGAGGACTTGGCTGTGACCTCCCTTTTAGTGGAAGGGATCAGACAGCTTCTTGGGTGCTAAAAATAACCTCTCTTCCATTTTCTGCACACTGGGATACTGTGGTGCATAAATAACCTAAGTGCCAGCTTTTGCCTACAAGAGAATAAGCTGATTTATGGAAAGTAAAATTAAATATTAGTTTTCTTAATTTTCCCAGGACCTAGAGAAGCATTATATCACAGGTTGTGTGTGATTTACCTAGTAGCTCTCAACATGTTCCCTGCATAGCCATAACTAAGCAAGCGGAAGCAATTCTCCCATCTCCTCAGCACTGAGAGGGAGGGTGCAGCTGAGGGTCTGCACATCTGGCACATCCCTGGACAAACATGGGCTGGGGCTTTCCTGCAGGAGCACTGCACCTCAGGCTGCTGAGCACACGGGTGGAGCGTGCTCTCTGCTAGTTGTAAGGTAGTTGCTGTAAATCTTGCTTTTATAAATCTGCCTTCCACCACTTGAGCTTGATGACTTAATTTACAGACACATAAACCTCCTCAAAACTCTTCCAGCACTAGTGCTGAGAGGGAAATGAGGACACCTTCAGTACTATGGACAGCGCCTGAGCATCCTCCCCACCACATCCTTCTGCTCCACCGATCCATCGCTCAGCTAACTCGGTGCTGGGCAGGAGGTCCATGCACCCCACAACTGCAGGAAGCCACGTGCCTGTTCAATGGATGCAGTGCTTCATTGTCCATCCACCTCCTGCTGGGCTCTGCGATGGCTCTGATTGAATTACATCTTGCACAGCTCAGTGGGCATTAAAGATGTTGTGCCTCAGTTAAACCAGCTGAGTTCGGAGATTGCCGAACTGCTCTCTATCATCTTTGACAGGTCTTGGAGAGCAGGAGAGGTGCCTGAAGACTGGAGGATAGCCAGTGTCACTCCGGTCTTCAAAAAGGGCAAGAAAGAGGATCTGGAAACTACAGGTCAGTCAGTCTCACCTCTGTCCCTGGAAAGGTGATGGCACAGCTTGTTCTGGATGCCATCTCAAGCAATTGGAAGAGAAGAAGGTAATCAGGAATAGTCAGCATGGATTCACCAAGGGAAAATTGTGCTCAACCAACCTCGTAGCCTTCTATGATGGTATCACCATGCTGCAGCACCTGCCTTGAATTCCTCCTCACTGCTTCCTCTCTCCCTCTCACTATCTTGCCCAGAGTTTGGGATTTGAGAAGTACAGACCTCAAATGCACAGCATCTTTTTGAATTTCCAGAGAACTTAACAGACATGGAATCAAGAGATTTCTGAATGTAAACGATGCTTTATGCAATGCTTCACCCACTCTACAGCACTCTAGAGTGGTAGAGGTGTAATTAATTTCCTGCTCTACTCTTTCCCCCATCCCCATACTCACTAGGGTCCAAAAGAGGTAAATGGTGAAGAGTGCAACAGTGAGTGCAATGAGGCCAACAGCTTCCAGCCTACTACTGAAGTGCAGGTGGTCCACAGCTCCCCGCAGGCACAGCCAGCCAGAGACAGTCGCCAGTGGGGTGATGAACAGGAAACACACCATATCCCCGAAGAAAGTCCGCTTCTCATGCTGGGGACCTGGGTTCCTCAGCCACTGCAGGCAAAGCACAGACAAAGCAAGTGTCAGCTAGCATAATGCGTCTTCTGGCAACTCCAGTGCAAAAAACTACTTGTTACTGCTTTCTGTCCTATTTTAAGATATATATATATATATATATATATGTATATATAAATCTGCCAGTAACACTAGCAAAGCCATTTTTAACTTGCCTTCAGATATCTGCATGCAAACAGAGGTGAATGCACACAAGGTTACTTTTATTAAGAGGATATTAATCTTGCAAAACAGAGTGCCTGAAAGTCAATGGCTGAAGCGAAGGCTGATTGAACAGCTATCAGTCCTGCACACCCCTGTTGCTATAAACAGGATTTCAGATAGCAGAGGTGAAGGAAGTTCAGCCTGGAACATCACACTGAGGCCTTCTAATTTAAAAACCTCATCACTCAAGTCAGTGTTTAAACAAGATGACTACTGAGCCATGCAACCTTTGCCACTGTAAGATGCAGGTTACTCTCTGTGACTGCTGCAGCATCCTTGTTTTCCTTTTCCTCTCTGCAGATAGGCACAGTACTGCCAAAGATAGCAAACATTTCTGCTGTGGTGCCACCCAAAAGCCCCAGCCAGCAAAGGGCCATACGCCAGCCCCGGGCCTTGCATTGCACTCTGGCTGGTAGCGCTCTCATCCTCTGCTCTCGGTGCAGCAGGAACCATGGCCACGGCAGCAGTGATGCTCACCCAGGCATCCCAACCTGCTGTTTTCAACCCCCACTTCACCTTTTTCCACTTTACCCACTACAGGAAAATAAATGCAGCACATATCTCTTCAGCTGAATATGGGGTAAAACAGCAGCCACAGAAGTGAGCGCATCCAGGAGCAAGTGGCCGCAGACCAGACTCATTTTTCAGCATAACTCAGGAATTCAGAGGAACACAAAAATATACTTCTAAACAATTTTTTGGCAGGCTTTCAAATCACTTATTTTAAAATAACAGGATCACAGGATCACAGAATGGCTTGAGTTGGAAGGGCCCTTAAAGCCCACCCAACCCCAACCCCTGGGCTGCCCCCACCAGCTCAGCTGCCCAGGGTCCCATCCAACCTGGCCTTGAGCACCTCCAAGGTTGGGGCACCACAGCTTCTCTGGGCAGCTGTGCTAGGGCCTCACCGCCCTCTGAGTAAAGGATTTACTCCTAATATCTCATCTAAAGTTCACCTCTTTTAGTTTAAAGCCATTCCACCTCATCCTATCTCTATCAGACCATATGAAAGTTGTTCCCTGTCCTGCTTGTAAACATCTTTCAAGTACTGGAAGGTTGCAGTGAGGTCTCCATGGAGCCTTCCCTTCTCCAGGCAGAATAAGCTCAGCTCCCTCAGCCTTTTTTCAAAGGAGTGGTGCTCCAGCCCTTTGGTGTTCATCATAGCCCTCCTCTGGACCCACTCCAGCAGCTCCACATGTTTCTTGTTCTGGGGGTCCCAGGCCTGGATGCAGTACTGCAGATGGGGCCTCACAAGGGCAGAGTAGATGGGGACAATCCCCTCCCTCTCCCTGCTGCCACCACTCTTTTGATGCAGCCCAGGATACTGCTGGCCTTCTGGGCTGCAAGCACACACTGCTGGCTCATGTCCAGCTTTTCATCCACCAGGACCTCCAAGTCTTTCTCCACAGGGCTGCTCTCAATTAGTTCTCCTCCCAGTCTGTACGCATATTTGGTGTTGCCCCAACGCAAACGCAACAGCTTGCACCGTGCCTTGTTGAACCTCCTTAGGTTCATGTGGGCCCACTTTTCAAGCTTGTCTAGGTCTCTTTGGATGGCATCCCTTCCTTCTGTTGAATCAACTGCACCACTGAGCTTGGAATCATCTGCAAACCTGTTGAGAGAACACTTGATCCCACTGTCTGTGTCATTGGTAAAGACATGGAAGAGCACCAGTCCCAAGACTGACACCTGGGAGACAGTGTTTGTCACTGGCCTCCACCTGGATGTAGGGACAAGGACCACAGCACTCTGGCTGCAACTATCCAACCAATTATTTATCCAGTGGCCATCCAACTCTTCAAATCCATGCATTTCCAATTTAGGCATGAGAGTGTGGTGTGAGGCCGTATCGAAGGCCTTGAAGAAGTCCATTTAGATGACATCAGTTGCTCTTCCTTTGTCTACGGAAGCCATTGCTCCACTGCTGAAGGCCACTGGATTTGCAAGGCATGAGCTGCCCTCGGTGAAGCTGTGCTGTTTGTTTCACATCACCTCCTTGTCCCTCGTGTGCCTTAACGTGTCTTCCAGGAGGATCTGCCCCACGATCTTCCCAGGTACAGAGGTGAGGCTATTTAGCCTGTAGTTCCATAGGTTTTCTTTTCTCTCTTTGTTAAAAATGGAAATAATGTTTACCTTTTTCCAGTCATTGGGGGCTTCGTCTGAGAGCCATGACTTTTCAAAGACGTTGCAGAGTGGCTAGGCAACCACATCAGCCAGTTCCTTCATGACTCTGGGATGCATGTCATTGGGCCCCGTAGACTTGTACACATTCAGTCTCATGAGGTGGTCTCAAACTTGCTCTTTGCATACAGGGGTCACCCAGCAAACTCTGTCACTGAGAAAGCTGAAATAACCAACATCAGTCAGAAATAATCTGCTTTAGCATGAACTTCCTGTAGTATCTTTGAAGCTGCCATGTGGAGTGACATTTTTGCTAGGGATAGTATGTTGCTGTGAGGCACTTGGCAAGCATCAAGAGAGCAAATGTAGGCATTTCTCTTGATTTCAGAGCTTCTCCAGGTTGTCTGGAGTCGTTCACTTCACTGCAGGCTGTTTGCCAGTATCCCTTATGCAGTGCCTATTCACGCGTTACCAGTATATGCGCATTCCCCTCAGTCCGAGGGCTTACAATACTGCAAAATCCAATTCAAAAAGTATGCCATGATACTGATCCCCCCTTCCCTGCCACATGTTAGGTGTGCAGAACCTCTGTGCAGTCTGCTGGATACAAGAGGTGTACAGCATGAGAGCTTCACATGGAGGTCTGATGCGTGGCACGTGCCTAAGGCTGCCTCATCTCAAAGGGAAAAAAAGCTGCTGTGTTTGTCCCCCACTGCCAGGGGGAGCCTGGCCACAGCTAACCCAGAACCTCTAGGCTGAAGCAGCAGAAACTCTAGATGCTGGAAGAAAGGTGAGTCTGGGAATGGGGTTGGTATAGGGAGACCTGACATTGCTTGTGACAAACAAAAACAAAGACAGTGGAATCAAACTGCAAGTGACTTTTATGGACCGTTCACGTTTAAGTAGGATTCTTCCTTCAGTAAAGCCAGTTTATGGTTCTTGTGACCCTGCAGACGTGTGACAGTAGTCACATGGATGTTTTTGCTGTGCTTAAGCACAAAGAGTTGATAAACTTTAACTGAGTACTAGGTATCATCTTCGCTTTGATTTCTACATTGCAACTATATCGCTTCCCCTGACTTTCCTCCTGAAACGTATCCAGAACATGGCACTACAATGTACTTATGTCCAGCAAAATGTTAGAAAACAACCAGACGCACCATCAGTGTGGCGTAAGAACTTTTAAGACGAGCTAGTATTGCTTATAAGCTATTTGCGTGTTTTAAACCAATCAGGATTTGGTATCTATTGGTTCATTTTTTTTACTATGATTTTTATTTTTTATTTTTGCGAGCAAAGAAGCAAACAAAAAGCACTTCATTAACAATATAAAACCCGTAAGTAAAACAGCATGACTAGCAGAAAGAATAAAGCCAGATAAACATTGCAGTATTGAGGAGAAATTGCCTACATGTTTTTGCCCATCTATTTCTGTCTCTAGAGCTCATCCTAGAAAAGAATGAGAGGAAGCAGTTAAGCGAAGCATGCTTTCTGATTTAAAACTTCCAGGATCTTTACGCTGAAATATGAGTTTATTTTTTGTGTTAGGCTCTGAAGCATACTTTTTTATCTGCTGTATTTCTTTTTATTTATTTTTCTTCCACTCAGTGAAGCAGATCATTACCAATTGATTTGTTGCGTGCAGTTTGTAGAGGAATTGCTCTCCAAATCAGAAGGAAAATGGTGACTTGCTGTAGGCCCCACTAGGAGCTGGGCTCAGTGATCCTTATGGGTCTCTTCCAATCAGGATGTTCTGTGATTCTGTGAAACCTTCCATAAATCTCAGAGCACAGAGAAGCCTCAGCTTTCAGTGCAGCATGGTTGTGCAAAACAGGTTGAGCTGTTTTGCCTGCTTCTGCAGGGAAGAGGGTTTGCACTTGGGATTGCTGCAGCATGTTTTAAAGATGGGAACAGAGTACAGATGAAGCACTGGCAACAGGGAAAGTGCCCATGATCTACTAATATAAATAGTTGGAAAAGGAGTTTATTTAAAAAAAAAAAAGCAAATTACAGCCTTAAACGAATGGGTAAAGGGACAGCACTTTGGAGAAGAGTGCGCCTGAAGGTCTCGAGGGTGTCACAGGGGCCTCTCGATCAGACTGGCATACATACATATATATGTCCTGTCTCCCTTCTTGACCCTAAAAATACCAAATAGGAAGGGGAAGGTGGGGGAGATGCTTTTGTGTCTACTTGTTCTCACCTGCTGAAATGCCCCCTCAAGGTCCAAGTCACACGGGCAGAATTTGAAGCAGCCTTGCAGCCTTCTGGTAGAAGTGTGTTTGAGTTAAAGTGTTACAAAAAGAAATAACAATTAACCTTGTGACACATAGAGTTTTAAAAACATGACCTGTTCAAGACTGCCTTTCTGCCCCTAGAATACCCTACTGTATTCACTCCTAGTGGGAGAGTCCAGAGATCAAAACAAGCTGCTCGCAGTCCTGTAAAATAGACAAAGTAGTTAGTGTTCTTTGCAGAAAAGCTTTGCAGTGGTTCTTGACTCTCTGAAGAAGAGGAGGCTGCTCTTTGCAACTCCCTGAAAGGAGGTTGTGGCAAGGTGGGAGTCAGCCTTTTCTTCCAGGTAACAGCAATAGGATGAGAAGGAATGGCCTTAAGTTATACCAGAAGAGGTTCAGGTTGGATATTAGGAAAAAATGATTCTCAGAAAGGTTGGTAATGCAGTGGCACAGCTGCCCAGGGAAGTGGTGGAGTCACCGTCCCTGGAGGTGTTCAAGAACCGTGCGGATGTGGCACTGAGGGATGTGGTCAGTGGGCATGGTGGGATGGGTTGGCGGTTGCATTTGAAGATGTTAGAGGTTTTTTCCAACAGTAATAATTCTGTGATTCTGTGACTTTCCAAAGCATGAATCTTTCTCCTAATTCTGGAAACAAGAGTGCAAACAAGATCAGCACACACTCCTGACTCATGTCCAGTTTTTCACCTACCAGAAACCTCAGATACTTCTCCATAGGGCTGCTCCCAATAAGTTCTTCTCACAGTCTGTACACATATCTAAGATTGCCCTGATCAAAGTGCAGCACTTTGGTCTTGGCCTTGTTGAACCTTACTGGGCTCCTGTGAGCCCATTTTTTAAGCCTGTCCACGTCCCTTTGTATGTCAGCCCTTCCTGCTATTGTGTCAACTTCACCTCCAGCAAACTTGCTGAGGGGGCGCTTGATCCCATTATCTAGGTTGTTGATAAAGATGTTGAAGAGCACAAAATCTTAAGTATAAAGAGCTTCATAACTACTTTGTACATCCACAAGCAACTTCAGGTGCAAGGCAAGGCACTCTTTCAAGAGGGCTGTTCAGTAGCGTTCCTTCCTTTCCAAGCAGTGCCAGAGATTTGACATTAATGAGTGCACCCCACGACTGCAGCAGGGCAGGCAGAGGGCAGGAGCAACACACTCAGCTAAGCCCCAGGTGTGTGTAGGGAGGAGGGTTAGGCCCACATATGAGCAGGGTATTACTGTACTATAACTCTACAGAGAACACTATAGAGCCATGTGTGAAAAACTTGCAAACGCTTTCCTTGGAGTCTTGTTCCATTTGTTTAAACACTATACCAAGGGTCCATGCAAGACAGTTTCAGGGTATATTCAGTTGCTTCTAGACATGACTGATTGCAACCTCTCCTTGTTCAATTTCCATGAATCCCTGTAATGAGAAACTGCCAGGATAATGAGAGGAACTCAACAAGCCTGGCAGCAGGGATTCTGCTTTTACAAGCAGCTGTCAGAAGCGTTTGTGACATGCATTTGTTTAAGAGGTAACCTGGCAGAAAAATGCTGAGCACCTGCTCTGCCTCTCAGTCTCCACAGAGCAGCAGCTGCTCACCAGTTTTCCAGCACCTGCATACCCCGGTGCCAGGCAGGAAAGAGGCATGGCTGCCCCCCAAGTGTACTCAGCATGGTTACATTCATGGGGCCAGTAGAACCAAGGTGGCACAGCTGGGCAAGAAATGCCATGCATCTAGGGAGAGGAGAAAGGCAGGAATATGTCCACGTGGCAAGCACGCACCTTCAGTATGTTTGTAGATGATGACAAGCTGGGAGGAACTGTCAATTTGCATGAGGGTAGAAAGCGCCCTCAGAGAGGTCTGGAAAGGCTGGATCAATGGGCTGAGGCCAACTGCATGAACCTATGAGCTTTAACAAGACCAAGTGTTGAGTCCTGCACTTCAGTCACAACACTGCAGCCAGCAGAACATGGGCCAGCAGAATGCTCAGGTGGCCAAGAAGGCCAATGGCATCAGGCATGTCACCTGGGGAGAATACAGGGATGGTGTCCAGACTTGCAGAGGGGATTGGGAAAGCCAAGGTGCAGATGGAACTGAACTTGGAGAGGGATGTCAAAAACGACAAGAAGGGATTCAGGGATTCTATAGGTACATTGGCTAGAAGAGGCACACAAAGAGGGTGTACCTCCTTTGGTAAATGTGAAAAGAGAATTCGCTACAACAGATACGGAGAAGGCTGAGGTACAAAATGAGTTTTTTGCCTTGGTCTTCACGGGCAGCCAGGATTCTCATATTTCTCACATCCCTGAAGCTTGCATCCCTGTGCTTCTAAGTGGGAACTGGGGGAGTAAATCCCCTCCTGCTGTAAAGGCAGAGCAAGTCTGAGACTGCCTCGGAAGAGTGAACATATACAAGCCTATGGGGCCGGATGACATGCACCCGAGGTTCCTAAATGAGCTGGCTGATATGGTTGCTGAGCTGCTCTCGATCATATGTGAAAAGTTGTGGCTGTCAGGAGAAGTCCCTGGGGACTGGAAAAATGGAAATGTCACTCCCATTTACAAGAAAGGGAGGAAGGAGGACCCAAGGAACTACAGGCCGGTGAGCCTCACCTCTGTGCCTGGGAAGACCATGGAACAGATCCTCCTAGAAGACATGTTAAGGCACATGAGGGATGAGCAGGTGATCCAAGACAACCAGCATGGCTTCACAAAGGGAAGTTCCCCTGTACTCAGTCCTGGTGAGGCCGCACCTCAAGTACTGTGTTCACTTTTGGGCCCCTCACTGCAAGAAAGATACTGATGCCATGGAGCATGTCCAGAGAAGAGCAACAAAGCTGTGAAGGGTCTGGAACATCTCTTATGAGCAGCAGCTGAGGGAGCTGGGATTGTTTAGTCTGGAGGAGATTCAGGGGAGACCTTATTGCTCTCTACAGCTCCCTAAAAGGAGGCTGTAGAGGTCAGTCTCTTCGTCCAGGTAACAGCGATAGGATGAGAAGGAATGGCCTTTAGTTACACCAGAAGGACAAAAAGTCATGTCCTCATGTTGCAACAGGGGAGGTTCAGGTTGGATATTAGGAAAAAATTATTCTCAGAAAGATTGGTGATGCAGTGGCACAGGCTGCCCAGAGAGGTGGAGGAGTCACTGTCTCTGGAGGTGTTCAAGAACCGTGCGGATGTGGCACTGAGGGATGTGGTTAGTGGGCACACTGGGGATAGATAGGCTGCTGGTTGGACTTCGCGATCTTCGTGGTCTTTCCAACCTTAATGATTCTATCATTCTATGAGTTTTCCAAAGCACACATCTTTCTCATAGTTCTGGAAACAGGAACGCAAACAAGATCTTCTAAGTCTTTTCCAACCTTAATGATTGTATGATTATATGATTCACGCACATTAGGGCAGATGTTGGTTCCCCCACCCTGTGACTTTCACAATGTACAGTACAGTGTGCCTGAATTAAGACAGCATTTGGTGGTCTGCAGATTAACTTGATTGAAAGGTTGAGCATGCTTCATATCCAATGGCTTCCAGCACCACTTCTGGAGTGGTCTGACTCATGTGAACAAAGAACGAAAACTAAGTAACTCAGATACAAGAAGAGGCCAGGACAGACAAGAGTAAATAACAGTTATATAAAACCATTAGGTAATAATTAAAACCTCGAATTTTTATAGTCCAATTTTAAAAGCTGAAGTAATTTCACTGACTATTTCTAAAATGGAAGTCCAAAGTTCTCAGGGGAACCTGCTTCAGCAGGGAGCTGGACCAGGTGATCTCCACAGGTCCCTTCCAATCCCTATGGTTCTGTGATTCCGCAAACAGTAATTTCAATGGCTACACAGATTTCAGCACAGCATGCATTTTAATCTGGAAGTAGCGCACACACATTTTCAAACATGCTCCTGTTTAGATTCTAGGTTTCAGTCTTTTGTTTTGAAAATGTGCACTGTCAAGTTACTTTTTAGCTAAAAAGCCAAGTCAGCAAATCCTTCTGTGAGAGTGAAACCCACGCAACAGCTCCAGCAAAGTGCTGAGCTGATTAATTGCTCTGGCAGCACAGTCGGGATTGCCGTGCTGGCAAAGAACAAGGCCATATGCAACTGTCAGACCTGCACTATGGCACTCTGAAACCCTTCCTATTAAAATGTGTCAATGTACTCAATCACATCTGCAATAAATCAAGACTTCTAGCAATAATTTCAATTTTTGAAAAAAAGACAGTTTATAAAAGGGTCACGTTTGAAGCTAAACACTGGCCCAGCTGGCAGTCAGTGCCATCAGCAAGTGCCATCTTGAAGTGAACATCCACTACTGCTGAAGATATGCAGGTGGAGAGCCAGAGCAAGAAGGCACAGTGATGGCAGCAATGGTGCATGGCAACATCCCTGGGCAGACAGCCTCTTGCTAAGAAGCATGCTGAAGACTGCAGTACTGGGGAAAGCTCCCTGATCTGGTCTCCTGCATTCAAGGAAGGATTCTGCTTTGGCTGGAACAGAGAAGGAGCATAGATGGGACTGAGAGCCTTTGTCACAAGAGCAGACTTCCGAGGTTCTCTCAACTACCCCAGCAAAATCATGCCTATAAGTGCACCTCAGGGGTGGCCAGGAAAACAGGAGAACTGACAGGGGATGTCAGTGAAGGAGAAGGGCTACTTAAGCTAATGGACAATGTTGGCATAAGAACAAATAGCTAATAATTGGTCATAAATACATCTAAGATAAGAAACTGAAAAAACTTCCCAGCTTTCAGATGTTCTAGCTCTGGAACAGCCTCCTTAGAAGAGCAGAATAGGCTAAAAACACAGATCATGAAGGAGGCTGTTTATCTTTGAAAAGGGTATCAGAGGTACTGCATTTGTCACAAGGAAACACTGCTAGCACGTCCAAAGTACCTCCACCTCATACACATAGTGCACGCAGAGGACCTGCTGCAGTTACATCACCAGGCAGCGCTGAATTTGAATGACTGCTCACCTCAGAAAGACAAAACGTAGCTCCTGACCTTCATCAGAGCATCTCCTTGCTTCTTTCAGCTGAATGCCAACTCCAGCTCTTCAGAGCTTGATGTGGGCTTGCAGCAGTCCCTGGAAGACTTCTGGCTTCCCAATTACTGGCTTCCCAAACTTCACTTAGGCTTAAAACTGCAGACAAAACCAGATCTGTCCCAAAACCCTTTTAATACACATATACTAAGATGTGGCAGAAGCCTTCCATCTGAAGAAGGAAATAACAAGAACAAGCAGAAACTGAGGGCACATTTGAGAGGCTCTGCCTTGGCATTTATTGACCCAACTACTATGAGCTGCATCAGCAAACTTTCCCAAAACACCTCCAGGAGTCAGAGGTATTTCACCAAGTGCCCAGTGCTAGGAGAACTCACCTCATCGGTCTCACTCCAGTTGAATGACATACAAAAACTAAAGCATTTGCTTTAGTGTTTTCTGAGTCAGATTCTAAGGCCACTAGCAGTTTCTACTGGGAAGCCCTTTTTTGTTCAATATATTCTGCTTGGAAAATTGATTCTGGAAAATATGATGAAAATCCCCCACCCTGCCTTTTTGTTAAAGGTATTTATAGTGTTATCACATCTGAGGCTGGGGGAGAAGACTGGAAGGAACTGTTTCCCTTTGAGCCAAAAATAGTTTATTACACATCAAACATGCCAGTTCATTTCATTTCATTCTTTTCATGCTGATGGCTTCACAGTGAATCTCAGTGAAAGCAGCCTACATACAAGCAGAACTAAGAGCAATTACTGTCATCTCTGGTGTTACTCCGGCGGTGCCCAATGGGAGAGTTTTCTTTTGGGCTTTATGTCAAGAAAGGCCAATACTGCCTGGTTTTCCAAGAGCACTTCTCTTGGATGAAGGATATTCAGACTGGATATTAGGAAAAATGATTCTCAGAAAGATTGGTGATGCAGTGGCACAGGCTGCCCAGGGAGGTGGTGGAGTTGCTGCCCCTGGAGATGTTCAAGAACTGTGTGGATATGGCACTGAGGGACATGGTTGGTGGGCATGGTGGGGATGGGTTGGTGGTTGGATTTGAAGTTCCTGGAGATCTCTTCCAACCTTAATGATTCTACCATACTTCTAAAGACCAAGATGACCAGTTAGGCAAAAAATATACAACAATTTTATCTGAATAGGTAGGTGGTTCTGTTCAAATACTTTTTCACTTGAAAATTTTTGTTTTAAGCTTTTTTCTACAGGATGTTTGGAAACAGAGCTTACCAGTATGTAACTCAAAATGTCCCCCAGACCAGATTGGTACCTATATTTGTTTCCAGTGTAATTAAACGTTTTGGTTCACTCAAAACTTTTTTAGGTAAATGTTTTACCAAGGAAAACAAATATTTCTCAACCGAAAAAAAGAATTTCTATTTCAGGTTTTTTTCCTGCTTAGGTCAAGTATCAGTTACTGGCGCAACGCTACTGTCTTCAGTGGGCTGCTCTTGGAAAAGCCATGGTGACAGCCAGTATAGATGCTCCTTCAATCCTAGAGACAGAGTTTCTAGCTATGTGACACCTGAAAACTAAAGATTTGAGCTCTGTAGTTTGCTCTGCCAACATTATGGCCTGCTCATACCTGAGTCAGCACCTAACCCTCATTTTAACTAAAGTTTCAGGGAATATTTTCATTGCTGATGTATGAATAAGCCAAAGATAGTTTTCTGAAATAACAAAACAATCTCACTTGCGTGTTTTCACACGTGGATAGAATAAGAGGTTTACTGAAAGGGTGGTACAGGATACAATTTAAATTATTTTGTTTTGGAAAAAAAACCAGCAAACCTAAACATAAGCGACAGTGCAAACAGGAACTAACTGTGGGCTAGAAGTAAGCATGAAGCAGAGTACTGCAGGCTGTAGCTATCACACCACAGCAGATTCTGCCACCTGGACCTTTCAGCCTGTCAGCTGGAAAGCAGGAGTGTGATACATAGTGCTCCACCAAGCTGTGATAATACAAGTGGCTGGCAGATGTGGTGTTCATTTTCTGGATTATACAACGTTAATATCTAAAAACAGGATTCATAATTTTATCATAGCAAAAACAAACAACAAAGCATGCTAAGCTTACAAAATCAATGACATTTCCTGGAGGTCCAATTAAACAATATTGAACCTTGTAACATTACTTCTGTTCAGTTTTCCTATTACCCACTTCTAATTTATTTAATTATATTTCACATGATACTCCTAACAAGTACAAGATTCCAAGATGTGTCAAGAAAAAAGATGTTGATACTGGAGAGAAGCAGTATTTCATTTTATCTGCGTGTTTTGTAAAGCCACCATTCCATTTTTGTGTGAATGTCTCCCCAGTTAGGCAAAAAAACAAAAGCAATCAAGAAAATCAACCAACAAAAATTATGTTTTTAGATTTTAAATCCAAAGTGAGGCAGATTCGCTATTTGCAACACATATTGTCATACACTGCAAATACCCTGATCCAGTCAATGAAAGCTCGGTAGCCCTCACAGAAGTCAGGTACATTGAAACATTTCATCTTAGCAATTTTCTTGGTAGAAGCAGCACCCTTTGACTGGCTGCTGTGGGTGGTATCTGCTACCTGCAGGAAGGAATAGCTGCCTGCAGGACAGAGATAATGACACGGTGGCCCAGAACTGTATTACAGAACCATGATGTCCAAAGAGAAGTCATCAGTACTATCCAAAACACAAATAGCTGCACCTTTGAATACTCACATTGTCTTCCCTCATCTTAACTAGTCCTTCATGAATAGTGCAGCTGCTGCTTCTCTGATTGCTCATTTCCTTTGTCCTGTGAACTATCCTCACCTCTTTCCCACTAGTCTTTAAATTTAGCAAACAGCAGTCACAGATGTGACCCACAGTGTAACTTTTACTTTTCTTCCTCACGGTGTGAGGGGCTTTGTGTTTGTTTGTTTGTTGGCAGTGGAGCTGATCTTGTTTGCACTCTTGTTTCCAGAATTAGGAGAAAGATTCATGCTTTGGAAAGTCACAGAATCACAGAATTATTACTGTTGGAAAAAACCTCTAACATCTTCAAATGCAACCGCCAACCCATCCCACCATGCCCACTGACCACATCCCTCAGTGCCACATCCGCACGGTTCTTGAACACCTCCAGGGACGGTGACTCCACCACTTCCCTGGGCAGCTGTGCCACTGCATTACCAACCTTTCTGAGAATCATTTTTTCCTAATATCCAACCTGAACCTCTTCTGGTATAACTTAAGGCCATTCCTTCTCATCCTATTGCTGTTACCTGGAAGAAAAGGCTGACTCCCACCTTGCCACAACCTCCTTTCAGGGAGTTGCAAAGAGCAGCCTCCTCTTCTTCAGAGAGTCAAGAACCACTGCAAAGCTTTTCTGCAAAGAACACTAACTACTTTGTCTATTTTACAGGACTGCGAGCAGCTTGTTTTGATCTCTGGACTCTCCCACTAGGAGTGAATACAGTAGGGTATTCTAGGGGCAGAAAGGCAGTCTTGAACAGGTCATGTTTTTAAAACTCTATGTGTCACAAGGTTAATTGTTATTTCTTTTTGTAACACTTTAACTCAAACACACTTCTACCAGAAGGCTGCAAGGCTGCTTCAAATTCTGCCCGTGTGACTTGGACCTTGAGGGGGCATTTCAGCAGGTGAGAACAAGTAGACACAAAAGCATCTCCCCCACCTTCCCCTTCCTATTTGGTATTTTTAGGGTCAAGAAGGGAGACAGGACATATATATGTATGTATGCCAGTCTGATCGAGAGGCCCCTGTGACACCCTCGAGACCTTCAGGCGCACTCTTCTCCAAAGTGCTGTCCCTTTACCCATTCGTTTAAGGCTGTAATTTGCTTTTTTTTTTTTAAATAAACTCCTTTTCCAACTATTTATATTAGTAGATCATGGGCACTTTCCCTGTTGCCAGTGCTTCATCTGTACTCTGTTCCCATCTTTAAAACATGCTGCAGCAATCCCAAGTGCAAACCCTCTTCCCTGCAGAAGCAGGCAAAACAGCTCAACCTGTTTTGCACAACCATGCTGCACTGAAAGCTGAGGCTTCTCTGTGCTCTGAGATTTATGGAAGGTTTCACAGAATCACAGAACATCCTGATTGGAAGAGACCCATAAGGATCACTGAGCCCAGCTCCTAGTGGGGCCTACAGCAAGTCACCATTTTCCTTCTGATTTGGAGAGCAATTCCTCTACAAACTGCACGCAACAAATCAATTGGTAATGATCTGCTTCACTGAGTGGAAGAAAAATAAATAAAAAGAAATACAGCAGATAAAAAAGTATGCTTCAGAGCCTAACACAAAAAATAAACTCATATTTCAGCGTAAAGATCCTGGAAGTTTTAAATCAGAAAGCATGCTTCGCTTAACTGCTTCCTCTCATTCTTTTCTAGGATGAGCTCTAGAGACAGAAATAGATGGGCAAAAACATGTAGGCAATTTCTCCTCAATACTGCAATGTTTATCTGGCTTTATTCTTTCTGCTAGTCATGCTGTTTTACTTACGGGTTTTATATTGTTAATGAAGTGCTTTTTGTTTGCTTCTTTGCTCGCAAAAATAAAAAATAAAAATCATAGTAAAAAAAATGAACCAATAGATACCAAATCCTGATTGGTTTAAAACACGCAAATAGCTTATAAGCAATACTAGCTCGTCTTAAAAGTTCTTACGCCACACTGATGGTGCGTCTGGTTGTTTTCTAACATTTTGCTGGACATAAGTACATTGTAGTGCCATGTTCTGGATACGTTTCAGGAGGAAAGTCAGGGGAAGCGATATAGTTGCAATGTAGAAATCAAAGCGAAGATGATACCTAGTACTCAGTTAAAGTTTATCAACTCTTTGTGCTTAAGCACAGCAAAAACATCCATGTGACTACTGTCACACGTCTGCAGGGTCACAAGAACCATAAACTGGCTTTACTGAAGGAAGAATCCTACTTAAACGTGAACGGTCCATAAAAGTCACTTGCAGTTTGATTCCACTGTCTTTGTTTTTGTTTGTCACAAGCAATGTCAGGTCTCCCTATACCAACCCCATTCCCAGACTCACCTTTCTTCCAGCATCTAGAGTTTCTGCTGCTTCAGCCTAGAGGTTCTGGGTTAGCTGTGGCCAGGCTCCCCCTGGCAGTGGGGGACAAACACAGCAGCTTTTTTTCCCTTTGAGATGAGGCAGCCTTAGGCACGTGCCACGCATCAGACCTCCATGTGAAGCTCTCATGCTGTACACCTCTTGTATCCAGCAGACTGCACAGAGGTTCTGCACACCTAACATGTGGCAGGGAAGGGGGGATCAGTATCATGGCATACTTTTTGAATTGGATTTTGCAGTATTGTAAGCCCTCGGACTGAGGGGAATGCGCATATACTGGTAACGCGTGAATAGGCACTGCATAAGGGATACTGGCAAACAGCCTGCAGTGAAGTGAACGACTCCAGACAACCTGGAGAAGCTCTGAAATCAAGAGAAATGCCTACATTTGCTCTCTTGATGCTTGCCAAGTGCCTCACAGCAACATACTATCCCTAGCAAAAATGTCACTCCACATGGCAGCTTCAAAGATACTACAGGAAGTTCATGCTAAAGCAGATTATTTCTGACTGATGTTGGTTATTTCAGCTTTCTCAGTGACAGAGTTTGCTGGGTGACCCCTGTATGCAAAGAGCAAGTTTGAGACCACCTCATGAGACTGAATGTGTACAAGTCTACGGGGCCCAATGACATGCATCCCAGAGTCATGAAGGAACTGGCTGATGTGGTTGCCTAGCCACTCTGCAACGTCTTTGAAAAGTCATGGCTCTCAGACGAAGCCCCCAATGACTGGAAAAAGGTAAACATTATTTCCATTTTTAACAAAGAGAGAAAAGAAAACCTATGGAACTACAGGCTAAATAGCCTCACCTCTGTACCTGGGAAGATCGTGGGGCAGATCCTCCTGGAAGACACGTTAAGGCACACGAGGGACAAGGAGGTGATGTGAAACAAACAGCACAGCTTCACCGAGGGCAGCTCATGCCTTGCAAATCCAGTGGCCTTCAGCAGTGGAGCAATGGCTTCCGTAGACAAAGGAAGAGCAACTGATGTCATCTAAATGGACTTCTTCAAGGCCTTCGATACGGCCTCACACCACACTCTCATGCCTAAATTGGAAATGCATGGATTTGAAGAGTTGGATGGCCACTGGATAAATAATTGGTTGGATAGTTGCAGCCAGAGTGCTGTGGTCCTTGTCCCTACATCCAGGTGGAGGCCAGTGACAAACACTGTCTCCCAGGTGTCAGTCTTGGGACTGGTGCTCTTCCATGTCTTTACCAATGACACAGACAGTGGGATCAAGTGTTCTCTCAACAGGTTTGCAGATGATTCCAAGCTCAGTGGTGCAGTTGATTCAACAGAAGGAAGGGATGCCATCCAAAGAGACCTAGACAAGCTTGAAAAGTGGGCCCACATGAACCTAAGGAGGTTCAACAAGGCACGGTGCAAGCTGTTGCGTTTGCGTTGGGGCAACACCAAATATGCGTACAGACTGGGAGGAGAACTAATTGAGAGCAGCCCTGTGGAGAAAGACTTGGAGGTCCTGGTGGATGAAAAGCTGGACATGAGCCAGCAGTGTGTGCTTGCAGCCCAGAAGGCCAGCAGTATCCTGGGCTGCATCAAAAGAGTGGTGGCAGCAGGGAGAGGGAGGGGATTGTCCCCATCTACTCTGCCCTTGTGAGGCCCCATCTGCAGTACTGCATCCAGGCCTGGGACCCCCAGAACAAGAAACATGTGGAGCTGCTGGAGTGGGTCCAGAGGAGGGCCATGCCCAAGGGACATAGAGTTCTTTTCAGTGTTTTGTAATTTTCTTCCTGCAGCCTCCTGTGACCCAGTTTGAAAGAGCAGGAACGAATAGTAGTCCTTCAGGTTTACCATATCTAGTAGCCTGTTCCTGACACCCCAAATGTACTGAAAGTGCACTTTTTCTATCATATTCCATCTCTTACTTTATTATAACAATATACCAAGTTATCTCCAGTGCAGCTGCTGTGAACAAGTTCATGAGTGGCTGTGAAATAAAAAAGTCAAAGGCAGGGGAGTACCAGCCCATCCACTGAGCCAAAATCCCTCCAGAAGCAGGGACATGTGGAGGGAGTGCAACAGCTCCTGGTTAGCTGTCAACCCCTATCGCTCCACACCTACCTGCTGGTACCACACTAGCCACTTGTATAACTAACCCTGGGAAGTGCCTAGCAGCAAGTGGTTCTCACCAGTGACTGTAAAATCACACAGGGCAGCACTTCTGACACAAAGGAGACCAAAGGTATGGAGACAAAGAAGAAGGTAAAGAAGAACAATGCTTTCTGCCGAACAAGCTTTGGTAAATACCCAAGGAGATGAAAAGCCTGCATACCCCTGCTGCATACTTCTTTGACTTGGTGAAGAACAACACACAGAGCACTTCTCCCAATGCATCGGGGGCAAAAGGCAAAAATGAGAGGGTGATAAACAGGTATCAAAACCAATATCAAACCCGTTTTCCTCCTGTATTATTCTGTATGTCCCAGCATCAGAGAAAGACACAGGACCACAGCCTTCATATGTTACTACCCAGAACCATGGCACGATGCCTTGAGATAGAAAAGATAGAGGGCAACTCACACTTCTTGAAGACTGAACAAATACTGTCCCAATCATAAAACCATATACATAGTTAAGAAACACAATTCTTCTGAGGAAAGGAATCTGGGTTAAAAGAAAGTACATCAAGAATGTCCAAAACTTCAAAAACACGAGTTTGGGAAGATTGACTTTCCTGACTCTACTTCAGCACACTGTACATTCACGGAGAAGTGTTTCTCAGTCAAACAGAAGCATGCGATGTGGCACATCACAGCTAAAGGAAAGTCTCCTATGAGAAGTACATACCTCGGAACTCATTTGACCAGAGAAAAACTTATGATGGAGAAAAGATATAACAAATAAAAGACAAAATGAAGGTCAAAAGCAAATTTCTTTTGCCATAATTTACAACAAAAAATCCAGAAAAAAAAGAAGGCTGCTGCTCATAATGTAAGTTGGGAGGAGAAAGCAAAGGTGAGATTCCTTCATTTTTGCATCCTGTGTACAAATAATGCAGGAGGCAGGACACAGCTGTAGAGACGTTCCCTTTATCTGAGCTAAAGGTGTCCCACTTAAGGGCATGGGCACACATCCTTAGCATGAAAATAAGCAGTTGCTTAAAAGAAGGCAAAAAGCCATCTTGCAATAAGTTTTCATGGATTAGTTGCTCTCATTTAATAATATATTCATGACAAACTGACACCATGGTCAAGGGAGAAACTGAATGGGTCCACTAAACTGCTCTGACCAAATAACTAAGTGCAGCAAGAAATGTTCTGCTGCTTACATAATAACATGTACAGGAAAGGAAGGATGATGGCTGAACAGGCAGCCAAGCCTCTTTCTGCTCACTTCATTTCAAGCCCACTACTGATGCAGCAGCTCCTGGGTGCTAACAGCATGAAAGCTTGTTGGGTATGACATTTCTGGGTAGAGCAAGTAAAGTAAATCAATTTGTTCCCTTTGAGACCTTCTTCACTCACTTATGGCTACACCCCATTAGAAGCAGCAACCAAACAAGCGAGGGGAATTTTTTTCTTTTTTTTGTCCCCTTCAAGAAAGTGAACGGAATTTCTTTCAACAGGCAGAAGCAACTCTTTCTTTCTTTTTTTTTTTTTTTTTTTTTTTTTTTTTCTGAAGAAAAATCTCTAGGAGAAAAGGTGAGTATGATGATTGATTGCTTCAAGCATTTTTGTCCTGGTTGTCACTGACCAACGAATGGGATGCAGCCTCTGCAGGAGACAGGACCTGATGAGGAATTACTGGATATGCTTGTCTTGGCTATGCTCTATTAATGATTTTATGAGTACATCAATCCCTCTTGACCTCCTAAAATGCATTGGTAAACTCATCATTCACCTCCACTGAGAGGACCATTTACCACTTCCATTATCTAGTTCCAAGGAACCTTTGGAAAACTAATTATACTACTAAATGAAGAGAACTTTGACCCTGATTGTGCCTCACATTGTCAGCTGTGCCAGCACTTCATGGGTGGGAAATAGCTCTGAGAGCTGATGGTACTTGCTTTATTTGTCATCCCATCACCCAAACATACAAGCACAGCTCTTATCCACACGTAATGGAGTTAGAAGCAGGTGGTCACTCTGGCTTGCCATTAGTCCAAGATTTACAGCAGGTTTTTGTGAGTTTGTCCTGATACATCTGATAATCATCCCTCCACGCCCTGTTATTTAGGTAACACAGGGAGGAAGACAGGATAGTGCTGAAGGGCACAGGTAAATGAGAGGATCTGGCAACCTGAACCTGGTTTAGCTGCACATTGGGAACTTTTCAGCCTGGCTATAATTATTTGCCTGGGGAGGTTTGGGAAATACAAAGCACCGCGTGAAATAGATTAATGCAAAGTTTGAGTGCAAACTTAAATCACAGTAATAGAAGTCTGGCTTCTTGAACCTGCTTAGGTTTGTCTTCTTGCACACATCCCATCTCAGTCACTTTTTGTCTTTGATGCTCTCAGCTTTGAGAGAGTAAGTCTGATTCCTTTCTAAATCAGAAACACACTCCTTCTGTAAGACTGCAAAGGAATGTAAGAGAATCAGTTGCTGCTTTATCACAAGCCTTTCTCCAACTGCCAGTAACTGCATTAAAATACTGTGGTGTGGATGTGGTGGCTGAGAAGCAAGAAAAGATTGGACAGTAAAGAGAAAAACTTCAGTGAGCAACGTGTGCCATATTTCAGAAATGTCCCTGCACGTAATTCCCACTTGCCTGAGGAAAAAAAGGCAGCTTTTAAGTTATCGTATCATAAGTTATCATATATCATATTATAATAATACTATTGATTTTTTGGCACAAAGAGGCTTGCTTCTGCAGAGGGTGACTGAGCAACCAGGCTACCCAGCTTAGGTAGGGTTGGCTTTCACTTTCAGAATCTTCAGTCCCCATTACCTGAGATAAGTCATGCTCCGTTTGTACAAAGCCAAGGCTCAGGAGCAGCCACTGTAAGGGAACAGCTTGATGAAGATGGACTCTAAAATCAAACTGCTCAGCACCCTCTCAGCACTGCTTATCTTTCTTTTTAGGAGAACAGTTCAGGATGGCAACATCCTTGCACCAAAACCACACCAACAAGCAAGCAAAAACAGTTCAAGCCCGGCTCAGGGCATCTGGCTGAAAGAAGAGCTCCCACATCTCTGTTTTTGTGGATCCTAAGGAAGAATGAAGATATGCTCAGATTCAGACACAAGTGTGAACACCTAACTTCACCCAGCCTGGAGCAGCTTTGGTGGTCTTCAGTGAGAACTGCTCACTCACCACAGCCCATGCTCTGACCCACATCCCAGCTGTCAGCGTTGTCCTGTATCATCCTACTTGTGAACAAGAGCAAAACAGAACACCCTCTCCCTCATTTTCAACAGCATTAACTAATACCTATTCTGCTACAGTTTGTGGTAATAAGATAAGCAAGAAGGACGCTTTGCCCTCAGCCCAACCTTAGCATGCAAGTACTTGTGTCACCACCGCTACGGTCAGATACTTCACATCGCTTCTGAAAATAGTTATTATTTGTAATTCACTTTTAATTTCAGTGAAAGCCATATTTTTTTTTTTCCTCCAAAAGCAAACAGAGAAAGAAAAAAATCATTAACATGGTAGACATAATGATTTTGGCTTTTTTTCCGCCCTTTTCCTGGAGATGCAAAAAAATCTGGCAAGCTTCATGCAGCCACTAAAACATCGTCCACCATAACTGACTTTTAATTGATAAGGGAAGAACAATTACCCAATTCACGGTCTGGCCTGGTACCCAGGCAAGAGGAGGCTAAAAGGTCACTCCAGAACAGCTGAAGATGCCAGACACTGCACAAAAACAATTCCTTCTTGTAGGCTCAACACAGAAGCCAGGTTCCTAAGGCTCCTGGATTTGTTTTGTCTTTTTCAGAAGCAAGAAGAAAATAGTTCCTGACATATCGAATATTCTGAGTACGTGTAGAAGAAACCACCACATATCTATGACACACCTCTCACCACCACCCTGGCTGCTGTACTCTGTACTCCCCACACAATGCTCCCCGGACCTTCGCTTATGTTTATAGCAAAGCAAAACCATCAGTCAGGCTCCGATGCTCCTGCCCTTTCCTTAAGCTCCTGCCCCCACCCTGCAGAGCCCCAGGCTTCCAGCTTGCTCTTGCTTCAGCAGAGCAGCTGTGTGATGCACACATAAAGTAGACATGATGTGCTCATTAGGGCTGAGTTTTGGAGGATGTGCCCCGCACACTGACCTCTACCAGTGGCCTGGGTTTGCGCTCCACTGCAAACCTGAAGTGGCAGAGCTCGCAGTAACTAGTGTTGGAGGAGGACAGCCAGTGCTCCAGGCAGCTACGGTGGATGGTCCCCAGCGTCCCCATACACTCGCAAGGAGAAAGCAGGTCTTCCTGACTGCTGCCCTCATGGCAGATCCTGCACATCGGGCGGTCATTGAAGGGACTGCTGTGAGAGGAGAGACACACTGCCGGTCAGCACACAGCCCTGCCGCCGGTCAGCACACAGCCCTGCCGCCGGGGACACCACGAATTCACAACGCAGGAAATGTTTGCAGGGGGCATGCTTTGCTCTGTGGTCGGTGCAGGAGACTGTCAGGCTACAGGCACAGGCATGTGCATATACTTACTTGCAGTGTCTCTTCTGTGGGGGTTAAAAAAGGGATTAAAAAAAACCATACAGCGCTGGCAGGTGAGAGAGTCATGACGGATGAGGGAGCAGCTTCGTCTGCAGTGAGGGCACAGTCACTCACCGTTCCTCGGGACAATCCCCCACCTGCTGCCCAAGAGTAAATAATAGCAGCCTGGGAAGGGAGTGCCGTGTCCAGCACCTTCCTCCCGCGGCCATTTCTCCTGCATTCTCTCTCAGCATCCCAGAGAAGCTGTGGGTGCCCCATCCCTGGAGGCACTCAGGGCCAGGCTGAATGGGACCCTGGGCAACCTTGTCTGGTGGGTGGCAGTCCTGCCGATTGGATGGGCTTACAGGTCTCTCTGAGCTGAAGCCATTCTGTGATTCTACGATTCTATGTGCAAAGGGTGCTTCTCCTTCTAGAGAAAACCTAGGGACTCCGAGCGTAACCAACTGTATTACGGAAGAATCCCTCTTCAGGGGGCACGGCGGCTTCCCGACGCTCGGGCTCCCCCCGCCGCAGCTGCTGGCCGCGCCTGGCGCGGCTCCTCGCAGCAGAGGTGCGAAGAGGACAGCGGGGTGCACCGAAGCGGGGCGGAGCGCGCAGCTCTGCGCCCGCCCGCTCCCCACGGGGACGTGCAGAACCACCAGGTTTGAAAAAGTTATTGCAAGTAAAGGGGGAACAGCCCTTTCGGGCCTCCGGGTCACCCACGCAGCAGCAGTGAGCAACTCCACAGCAGCGCGACAGGTCGCGTGCCGTCGAAGCCCGGGGCTACCCCCGTCCGACGCAGCTTTCCAGCTCTGCACCGCGCAGCCGTGACCCCGCTCCCCGCCCGCACCCCGCCGCTCGCTCCCCACGTTCCCTACCTCTGCGTGGCGAGGGTCCGCACCACGGAGGAGAGCAGCTGCCCGTCCTTGGCCGCCACCTGCATGACATACCGCGGCCGCCCGCTGCCCGGGCCAGCC
>JACDJE010000111.1:273214-298919 GCA_016647715.1 Pavo muticus
CGTCTCCGCCCGCCGCTCCCCGCCGCGCCGAGCGGCGGAAACGCTGCCGCGCCGACCCCCGGCCCCGCCGAACCGCAGCCGGCAGCGAGCATGATCTCGGCTTTGCTCTTTCCCTTTGTGCTCAGGAGGCTGAGCCCTTCTCCCTCTTCTCCTTCTTCTCCCCTCCCCGAGCGCTGCAAGGAGCGCACAACCTCTGCCGTGCGTGCCCTGCACCTGGAGGCTGTCCCAGCCGCGCGCGAGGAGCCGTGCGGGGAGGGGAAGCTGTGCGGGGAGGAGAAGCGGCCGCGCAACCCTGCCAGGACCCCGCACGGCCACCCGGAGCGCAGCACCGCTACCCGCAACCTGCGCCGTCTCGCGGAGCCGCCAAAACAGCGTTCGGGGGTGACCTGTGCCACGCGGTGCGGTGGAAATCACAGCCTGCCTAGGTCCTCCGCTCCGCTCCTTTCCCCATCGCTTCGAGTATATTTTATGCGATGTCCGGGTGGCAGCTGGGAAGCAAGTGGTGACTGCTCGGTCAGCACAGAGGCTGGGAAGTGAAACTCTCGGTGCCTTCGTGTGTCGCCGCTCGCAGGTGTACAGCGAGAAGGCTGCGTGCCTGCACGTGCGGGCGGACTGACTGCCTGCGTGGGGAGAAGGCTCTGAGCACGGCTCCGGGACGCGTGCCACAGAGCCAGACTGCCGTGGATTACCGCTGTGACAGTCACGCTGCAACCGGGCACGTTCCTGTCTGCGCTGCCTCTAATCCTCCAGGAAAACGCTCAGCCTCAGGCACCACTCCTGTTTGTACCGCACCGCAGTGGGAAGTAACATCTTCAATAACTAGACGCTCATTCACTCTTTAAACAAAGGTGTTTCCTTTAAAAGAAATCCTGTAATGTGAGCAAATGGCACCGCTCCCTGCAGCCTCCTGAACGGGAGACTGTGGCGGGCAGTCTGTGTGATGTGTGAGGATGTGACAGGGACGCTAGACAGGTCGCAGGATGCAACTTTTCCCGTGGGGTCTTGGATTCTTAGAAAGGCATCTAAAATAGGAAAGCGTCCGTGAATGTGCACGTTGCATGGGATTCCTGTCGGTATTTTCAGACTGTGTACAACCTAGAGGGAAAGCTGCAGGCTGATGCGCCGGCTTACAGAGGATGTAGCATTCGAAGAACAGGGAAGAAAGGCAATAAGACTCTGCCCCTCGTTTAAAATGAGAATGAGGCAAATGGTTGATGTCAAAACCGTTAGCACATAAAAGATGCAGACTTTGTAAGAGAGGAGGAGCCACAGAGCTCCAAGGAGAATGGAGGAACATCTATATCAGCAACACTGTAGTTTTGAAGTCCGCGCTGAGACTGTTCAACAAGAATACCCAGCCGCTGAGGATCTGCTTCATTAAACCTAAAAAGCCCAGGCAGTGCAGACCCACGCTGCAGTACTATGTATGTCTTCTCTGGATGCTTCACTGACCTCATTAAGCACAACAGTGGGTTTATCGTTGCGTATAGAGTGACCGCCCGAGGTGTTACAATCACATCTATCAGCTGCTTCATGAGTCCAGGAGCATTTGCCAAAGCATCCGATGATGCAACTAAATGCAGAGCTTTAGAGCATGTCTAGCATCCCAACAGTGATGTTAATTCGAATCTCTGAGTACAGCACTGCATCAATATCCAACCTTGGAATAGCAAATATACCTGACCAATTTCCAGTTAGGTTTTTGTTTGTTTGTTTTTGGTTTTTTTCTTTTTTTGTTAAAGAATGTTAGAGACTATAAAAACATTTTTTTCCCTCTGATTTCAGAAGAATGCAGTGTTAAACGATGGAAGCCAGATTATCAAGTGTTATTTCAGGTGCCAGAAAACTGAGAGAGAAGATGTTGGATCTGGTGTGATGGACACATGTTTGAAGATACGTAGTAATTAGCTCTTCTTTCTTTTCAGTTACTACGCCCACTCCTCTTGCACATCTCTTGTCTATCCAAAACCTATTTTAAGACTGCCTGATGACAGCAATATTTATTCCATTTTTTCCTCATCTTATGTTTCCTACTTTTTCTTTGCTACCAGTTTCTGACTCTCTCTTCTCACTTCCATAAGATGAAATGTGAAGGTGACAAAGTCCAGCTGTCTCTTAGAGTGACCTTCCCATTTTAGCTCTGTCTTCCATCTATCGCTGTATGCTTATGTGGTTCATGGAATATTTCTTCTCTTCACCTTCTTGTACAATCACTTTAATCTCTAAAAATCCCCTTTTCCGGGTCATTTCATGATCACTAACTGAGACATCTCGCTGTGTTGTATGTATATATATGTAGGTTATATACTATATGTATGTGTAAAGATTTTGCATGTATTTTGATTGTACTACAAATGTGAAATTTAAGGGGAAAAAAAAAATCTGTGAGATTCTTGGAGCTGTTCAGTGTCCTCTGAAATTTGAAATTTCTGGTCTGAAATAAAACAGTGGATGTCCTCCCGAAGGAAGTACACATTAGAAAAACATTCTTCTAGTCGCCAGTTAAAATGCCCTCCTGGTGTTTTTTTTTCCATCCACTTCATTCTTGGGTTTATGGACTAGTTTAATGTACATTCCTGCTACTTTTGCATCCGGTGCTGTTATTTGCAAAAGTGAAAAGTGCAAGTTATATCAATCCACTTCCTTCTTTATTTCACACAATTACAGATTCAGGTGATCGCAGTAGTCTGCAGCCCCACCAACCCTGCAGGCACTACATGTATATTCAGTAAATTAAATCCAACCATCACTGCGAAGCAAGGAACTGCAGCGGGGAATTGAGATGCAGTGTGCTCCAAGCAAATTGTCTGAGGTCGCTGGTGGAACTGGGTAGAAGGCTCAAGTGCAACCTACATCCTCCTCCACGTCATAATTTATTGGATGTCATTCCAGAGAATGTCAGTGATAACTTACTTACTCTCCTTCTTCAGTCCCAATCCACTGGATACTACCTCCAGTGTTAAAATATAGGCCAACATCTTACTCTCTTGCCACACTCTGCCTTTTCGCCCCTGCTGCTTGTTTTGGTTTTTATTTCTTAAATAATTTCAACGTCTGAGCTGCTTTCTAGGGCTGTAGTAGTTATTAAGAGGTATCTGGAATATTTTTCCTCTTGGCATTACATGAATTAATGGAAATACGTTGGAGAAGTGGCTTAGTCCCCTAAAAAAACGTCGCCTAACAATTGCAATCTTTGTTTCAGAGACAGGCTGCTTCTGGGCTTTGTCAGCTGCCGATTATTGCTAGCAGCATGCCCCCTCTGAGCTCATCAAATACTCCTTTATATGCTGCCTAGTGCATCTTCTTTCCCATTCTTATATTTCTTTGTAAGAAATTTATGACTTCTGTATCAAGAAAAACCATGAGACTAAAAAAAATTGCCTTTGAGCAAAGCACTGCCACTCTTTTTAAATCACACTCAAACAGGAGATGTTGAAATCTAGCATCACTACGCAGGAAAGGATTTTTAAGAAGAAGACATCTGCATTTGCAATTAGCACCAAAAACTGGAATCCTTACTGAACTTTAGCCTATTGTATCTGAACCGACCTCATTTCCTAAAGCATTATCATGCTGATGAGTTAAATTATCATAACAGATTTTTTTAAGCAGTGATTTTCCACTGAAGCTGCAAGTGGTTTTGATTTGCATGAGGCAAATAGATCTTACACTTCAAATGGTAGGATGCAAAAGCTAAATAAATATTCACACAGTGCTCCTGTGTGAATTGCTTGCTTTTCTTTTTGCAGCACCTTTCTACAAATAGCACACAACGCATCTCGTAGTCATATAGTTCCAAATCTGGAAATCCATTAACTTTTTTTATACCCTAATAGTTTCAAGACTTGCAACCCCAGCATGCATCAGTCAGTGTCAAAACTTAGGAGATCCACGAAAAACAAACACCACATTCTTATCTGGAGAATTTTTTTTCCTAAGAAATACAGCATTATTTAAAATGCAACATTTGGAGACGTATTTTTACTTCCAATTTATATTATTAAATTTGAGAAGACTATTTCCCTTTCCACTCTAGCTGCAGCCCTGTGTTCAGTACTAAAATTAACACCCAGTATCAAGGAGAAATGGCATACTGGCAGAGATTAAGGAGAGACCAAAGCACACACTGTTTTTGTGTGAATTGGTGGGGCCATATCTCCTACCGTGGCCCATGGCTACACCTCGTCTTGCCCAATGGTCATGCAGGAACAAACCCATCCACGTTGTTGTACTGTCTGAGCAATCTGACTGCCAGCAGAGTCTGGCACTGACTGAACAGCGACTTGTGCTCTTGGGTGGATCTTGGACATCAGCAGACTTGGATGGCAGATGCAATTCTGCATCACGTTGCAATCTGGAAGGTACAGTTTGTGTAGAAACATCTTTTGCCTCTATTTCTCCTAACAATCTTAGTTCAATACATTGGATTGCAAACTGTTGCAGTCTGATAAAAACTACTGGCACAGAAGATTGTCTGTGATACTTTTATTAGGTGATGGTGGACAAAAGGCACACATCTTTCCCTCTCTGAAGTTTATACTGTTGCCTGCCATCTTGCTTCTTAAGACAATCTCTTTTTTACAGTAGTTCTCAATAAAAACATGTCCCTCTTCAAGTTACCCCTGTTTTGCACAGTTTGTTTGGACATGAACCAGTACCACACAGAAGAACTCTGCTTCAGTTAAACTACTGTTATTTGTTTAGCTATGATTATTTGAGCAGTGTTTGTAGCTGTAGATTATATCATTTGGAATGTAGGTATATCCACACTTCTTTCAACTGGCAACCATCCGATGATTTAGGAACGGAAGACAAGAACCTTGTGCCATACAAGATGTCAGAAGGGCGCACACAGCCCAGGCTCCCAGCCAGCTACTAGAGTCATAGAAGTATAGAAGCATAGAACAGTAAAATTGTAGAATCATATAATCGTTTGAGTTGGAAGGGATCTTTAAAGTTCTTCTATCTACTCCAACCGCCTGCAATGAACAGGGACACCTACAGCTCAATCAGGTTGCTCAGAGCCCCGCCCAGCCTGACCTTGAGTGTCTTCAGGGATGGGGCTATCCTCTGTGGCGTGCCTTCGGATGTGCCTCCTGATCCCAGCCTATCAGCTACTCTTTCTTTTTCCTCCTGAACTCAGTTTCAGCCCTGTTGTGTAATCCTGTGTGCACCTGTACTGTTCCTTAAATAACTGAGACCTAGAGCAACTAAGACCAGGAGTCATAATGGGAAAGGCCTGCCTTCCTGCAGTTTCAGTGGATGCAAGTGTTATTATAAATAATAGACTTTGTTCTGTTTGTTCAGAAGTAATAACAAAAAGAAAACAAAATGAGGTACAGAAACTTTCTTCAAAAACATATGAATCCCATAGGAAGGACACCCACAAGAATCTTAAGCCCTTCGTTATATACAATTCATTTCTACGACTTGAGAAAATGAAACAACGCCTACGTCTGACAAACGTGTTGCTTAGGGTAGAGGAAGGCATGTAAGAAAATCTCAACTGCTGAGCGCTCACTGGATTCCAGCTATCACTGAAGTGCACTACTGTACACGGTAGTTCAGGAGCACTGTGATGATGAAACAAAACTGAAAAACAACCATTACAACCTTTCAACAGCATTCATTTTGTAGCAGCTACAATAACAACAAAAAATACCACAGGAGCCATGAGAGACAACTGAGAGTGTTGCAAAAGGAAGATGTAATGCTTGTTTACCTGTTGAGGAGGGCAAGTAAGCTTTACATTCCTTGCAAGATTTCACTGTAGAGCATATTAAAAAATAGTAACTAGTGCAATACTGAATTTTACTGATACTCAGCAATTTCAGGCAGGGTGTCCCAGCCCAGAGTTTACTAATTCTTCATGCTATAGATAGCATAGCATCCTATAGATTACATTCTCAGTTGTACTGACTGCAGAAAGTTCTAGGGCTTCTTAAAAACTACCATGCAGTATGCTGCATGTAAAATACAATTTTATAAACATGCACATCAAAGAACTGAGTGCTAGTCTCAGGCAGTAGCACAAAGCAATTCAGCATGAATAGTCTTTAACAGCCATCCATCCGTGCATCCAAACTCACAGCCCAGTCAGAAATCCATACATTTTTTCTTTTTTTTTTTTTCATCTATTGAACCTTGAACTAGTTTCCACAAGAGCAATGAACACTTTTGGCACTGCAGAACTTAATACATTGCTCTGTGTCTGCACAGACGCTAATTGAAGTCTTTTGCTTAAATTTTTCTTCTTTTGCTAGTTGTCAAAATGGAAGATGTCACCAGCATAGAAGGAGAGCTGGTAAAATTTGCTAGCTGAAGCATTTAAGAAAGCATGATACTGCATTTGGGTGGCATTTTAATCTTACAAAAGTAGTTTACAACCAACCTGGAAATAACAGTGATACCTTCTTTCAAATTATAGAGAAAGATGTACATTTTCTTTCCTACTAGCATTTTCTAGTGGAGATGCCTTTCCTCGTACAAGTCAGAATGCAAAACCAGTCTGTCTCATTTTTCCTTGAAGGCATTTTGGATTACTAGAAAAACAAGGGAAAGATAGGATTCAGCGTAACTGCTGAGTGCTACAGGCAGAGCAAGATGAGCAAGCCATGTCCACACTCTCCAGGGTAGTGTGGGTTGCAGAAAACCTATATTTCACAACTGCTCTTTGCATGAATAGGCTCTGTGCGCCTGCAGAAACTGGTAGAGCACAGGCATGAATGGAACAGCTTAATGTGTCTAGCTGCACTCTTTTATGAATAATCCTGGAAACAAACTAATGTATCTGTATATGTTGTCAGTTTTGCATTTGTAAATCCCTGGCAGTGGTTGCTCTTGTGAGCCAGACTCCAAAAATGCACACTTAATTGGCACTTATCAGAAGCATGCACCATGTAGCACGTAAAAGCTCTGCTGAAGACCACCTTTCTCTGTCTACCAGGCACTCCCTGTAACAGTCTTCCAGGTACTCCAGGCTACATGGCCAGGGGCTGGAAGACAGACAGACGCCATCTGCTTACAGATTCTTTTGGTCAAAGGTCTTCCAAAGGCTACTCCTGTGAGAGACTGCCCCCCACCATCCCTCCTGGGTCCACAGCAGCACATTCAGTAGTTACTGCTCAGACGGAGACCCCAAGATGATACCTTTGCAAGAAGACCAAGTCCAAGGCTGCAAAATAACAATTGCTTCCAGACTTATGTTAAATGCTAGGATAGTGCTTTCCCTCCCCATTTGTTTTGATCAGATGTCAGGAACTGGATAGTTTGACTTCCCACAGAAATCATGTAGCTTAATGAATAAATCCAGCGTTTGATGGAGTGGCCCAAAGGGTGGCCACTTACAAGTGGGACTGGCACTGCACAGAATCACTGTTTCCAAGTGATCTATTTTTACCTTAAGTCATGCCAGGCACAATTTATAATGTTTTGATCTAAAGCACCAAAAATCTGTGACAGAATTAGTATCTAGTAATACACTGAAAAGCTAACAAGTTAGAGGCTTGGAAGCTCATTTTTGCAGGGTGAAGTAAGTGCTCGATTATCTTTCATTTTCCCAAATCAGGTTAAATTATAAAGCTGTGTAAAGTAGATTTTGAAACCTAACATCAGAGATGCATGTTTACTTCTTGGCCTAAAACTGCCGGACGAGGCCTGCACCGTGAGATTTCGTTTCTCTTCAACAATGGCCAAAGGACAAGTCAGTTCAGGATTCAACTTTAAAAATCACTCAGTAAACACATTGTTATGAAAATCATCCATCTTTTTTTCAGTACAATGTGTATTACTGACATTGTTCTTTCTCTATCACAAAACCTGCAAAACTTTCAATTACCCTTCTCTCTGCAAGTACCCACCATTTCCTTGGAAAATTTATGTGTTACACCTTCCAAGAGTAGAAGTTTTAACCAATCAGTCAACTCCTATAGATTCTAGATTCTCCTCTCTTTGGATCTTTCATTTCTGCTGCTCCTTTAACCAGAAAAGTTATAACCTGAGAGCATGGGGTTCTTCCCCGCCACAGCACACCTCCTCCTGCCCTCTGGGACACACCTTGCATAGCATTCATGTTTCCAGGCTAAGCAGTTAGACTGCATCTGCACAGCTTGGGACGGCTGGAAAATGTACACAAATTGTACCTGCTATGTACTGAGGTTTTAAAGCTGACTGTTTTTCAGCCTTGCAGCAATACAGTTTGAGACTAACATTTACTTGTTAAACACTAAGTCTTAAAGGGAACAAGTCAAGCCAGACCTGATCCAAATGTGGCTCCGCTTGATGGAAAAGTTACCACTGACCTCAGTGAGGTCTCACATTGGACTCGTGGTTACTGTTCATCACCTCTAGTCTAAATCTTAAGGGAGAACAAAGTTCAACCTTCACGTCCAACCAAGGCTGTGTTTTCCCCAGTAAGCGCTCAGGAATAGCTCTCATCTTTTTCTCATCATTGCCACTGTAAGGCTGAAAGGAGGGCTGCTCCAAAATTAATACCTCCTATTTTATGATGTTGGCCCACAATGTCAGAAGTGAATGTTGGTGGTATGACAGTAGAGATTGAGCCTTCCCACTAATATTCCATTACATTTTGCTGCTGTGTGACAGATGGCAGCAGAGGGGCAGCCTGACAGAATGGTGTCTGACATGGAAGTGCGGATGGAGCAATGATATGGAATTAATTAATTTCCTCCATGTGTAGAAAAATGGCACTCATTGACATTCATCGATGCTTGGTGAACATTGGTGGAGACCAAACGGTGTGAGCACAGTGAGGCAGTGAGTGCTTTTCAGCAGTGGTGACAGGGGTCAGTGGGTCACCTCTGCTGATGCAAATTGTTATGAGTGTGGCACACAGGCTCTTGTTCATCACTGATGAAAATGCACAGCTAATGGTGGTGACTAGATGAAAACCAATGTTTTGTAGCTGAGAATCTGCTCTATCAGTAAGTGTTATTGTGCTCTTTGTATCTGTTGTCGTTTCCGTGGAAATAAACAGCAGGTATTACTTTTGGAGCAACCTACGTACATCCCTGTCCCATATCTTAAGTTCCTAACTGTGCTTCATCCTCCTCTCACACAGGTAAATTTTAGCTGAGGTCAACTGATTTCTCCTGGCCTGAGGATGTCACACTGGAAATGCCTTGTTTAAACTGCAAATGTCGTACATATTGCTTAACCTCATGTCCTGGTTTTATTAAGAAGTCTTGCTTGTGTATAGCCTGTGTACATGAATTCTCTCATGAATGGAGCAGTATGAAACCTGTGTTTTTATGTGACTCACAGTGCTCTAGTCAGTGTAATTCCTGAGAAGGATCACAACCGAGCAACTTCTTCATGTAACGGCGTGCAAGATTAAGAGCATAGGTAGCTCTTGTTAGCAAAGGGAATGGTCACTGGAAAACTTCAGGACCAATACAGCCAGAAATGGAAAGCTAAAAGCAAAGTGTTTTTTAATTACTGAAGGAGAATATCTGGAGAAATATGGTCACAAAGTTTCTACAGACAGATTAACTGTTAATTCTCTTGTTCATTGTTGCTAACTCAATTATGTGCCCATTTTTAATGTATCTCATTCAAGCTTCAGCTCTTGCAGCGATGATTTTGCTCAAATATGATCTCATTAAAATATTGCAGTCAGAGACCTGACTATGGATGGGAAATACTGAATGTATAAAATTAAAAAATGTTTATTACAAGCACTTCAAAATTAGAAAAAAAAATCTAGAAAATTAAAAACATTCCTCAATTTAATAGCTTTACATTTTAGTACCAGACTCCACTGATATCAACTGTGTCAGTCTTCCACTTGCTAACCGAAACTTAATAGAAGCTTCATGAATATGACTTTTCGTTAATCTTTACATGAAATTATTTATTTATTTTCCTAGACTTCATCTGCATATACTAACATTTACTACCTATACTGAGCACTTCAGTCCTTCTTATTGAATGTGTCCAGAAAATCTTACCCTGTAAAGCCTTTCTATGCAAGAAAACTGCATTATTTAAAAGCATTATCTCTACTTTATACTGAAGCTTGGGTGCATTAACTACAGTGGAAACTTAAGCTGAAGGAAGGGAAAGCCAACACCTCCTCTCCCCTGCATATTGCACTTGTCACTACAGTGAGACTGAAAATTACTTGGAGTATATTCAAGTCTTCTAAAGTTTTATTTCATTATCAGGTGAACCACCTGATGACATCTTGTAAATACATAAAACATCTTGTAAGTGGTGCATTGTCAAGCATACTCCTGATAATTTTACATATTTATATGCCTTCTCTTATTCTGAGACTGTGATCCTCCCACATCCTTCTGAAGGTGACATCTAACAAGCCCCTCTCCTTCAATAAAGCTCATTTACGTTGTATTATTTTGTCTTGCTGTGTTTTAGTTCGCAGTAGCTGAGTTTTTGATATTTGCTGATGAGGGATTTAGTCTCCCGAAAGTTTTGGTTTTTCCTCTTCCTCTTCTTACCCTCCACACAAAACCAGCAAAAATACTCCCACTGCATTTTCATTTACACAAGAAAGGAAAAGAAAGGAGAACAAGAAGAGTTTATTCTTCTCAGCAGGAACAAAATGTAGGCTCAGTGGTTTACACAAAAGTTTTCCTTTGAACTCAAGTTCTGGGGGAAAAGTCTTTCATCAAGCTATACGAATTGCATTCTAGAAATCAATCCAGATGTGACAAGCCTACAGGAGTACTGCAAGGTAATCAGAAAGTGATTATTTCCTACTCTAGTTTTATAAGTTTATGTCTCGTGCTATGTAATGCTAAATGTTTAACTGAGCAGTGGCGTACTGTTTTCTGGAACAAGAACAGCAGCAAAGTGGTTAGTGATTGTCAAATAAGCTTGACACTGCTTAAATAAATCAGGCCTGAAATGCAGATCTGAGAATGAAAAAGAGTTGCTGTAAACAGAACAAATAAAATCCAATTTCCACGCAACAATTTTCAAGCAAATTACTGAAATACTTCAGCAGTGCATGAAAACCACTTAATTGAAACAGCATAGGTAGAATTTAACTGGACTGCGTTATTCTCCTTGTCCAAAGCCACAAAAAATACTAACATGTACAAATTATAAGGAGTGAGAAGTTAAGTTTAGCCCTAATATTAGGAGAAATAAAGGCAATCCAAATATGGAGAATGTGCTGATCTCAGTTGAGATTTTAATCTCTCAGTGTTATTTTGACTTCTGCATTGAAATTAACCCTGACATGCAGATTTTCTTGTGTGCCTATTATAAACTTGGCACAAGACTGTAACAGCAAAAACAGGTTGATGATGGCACCTCATCTTGTACCAGTGCTTCTAGAACTTCTCAGCAGTCTAATAAGTGCTGTCTAAGTTGTACCATTGCAATTTATTTTCTTAGAAGACTACATATACATAATGGTTTCTTGATTTATAACTCTATATAGCTCTCTTACTGATGAAATGCCTAGCTAGCCATTGAAGCCTGATTCTGGCCCCCTGTCACTAAGATAACAAAAGTTGTGATCTTCATCTAATTACAACAAATGCAAGAATTTGGAGGGTAGCTTTGCTAATCTAGGAAATTGCATCCAGCAGTAGCGAGTCCTTGAGAAGTATATTGTATTTACTTGCATCACAGGCAATTCTGAATAATGGAATAAGAAATATTTAGTTGTCCATTCTGAATGGCCTTGAACCTACTCTTCCAATGTCTCTTCGAACATAGGCACGTTCTTATTTCACAGAAATACACCCCAGTTTACAGTAGTGAGACAATTTGCTTATGTTATTCTGTGGAGAATGTGTTTAAGAAATCAACAGCCATTTTTCAAGGGACAACATTAATCAGAGCAAATATACAGTCCAATAATTAATGTATACTAATACAAACTTCTTTTGAAGTTTATTTATCACTTGAAAGTTAAGCTTCTCCTTCTTGAAGATGAAGCACGCCTGTCAAGCCTAATATGTGTGGGGACAAAAAATAGTATTAGAGGCAGGTACAAGAGCCATTACCTTACCATCATGCTCAGGTTTGGAGTTCATTCTTCATATGTGGATATGATGAAGGGACTCTGGCAAAATTCCATGAATAGGTCAAATTTCATTAGGTCTGAGGTTGTGATCATTACAAAATTCCTTCAGCTAGCCTTTTACACCAGTCTCTTATTATAGATTCGCTTACATCTCATCAAATAGCACCATTCTGCATATTGTAAAGTCACTGATGACACAAAAAGCATAGAAGAATGAAGTCTGGAAGTTGGCTGAGCACATTTTGTTCTGTTGCAAGTCAGCCTAGGTGAGGAAAAGTTAATCATTGCCAAAGGGCAACAGAACTGAAGAGCTCCATGTTTTGCTTCAGTGCCTGGTGTTTCTTAAAAATGTTGTGAACAGCTAGAAGTAAAAGCTAAGAACTTCAGCAATGTGTTATGTCAACACACTTCACTACACAAAATATCCATTCTTAAGAAACAAGTCATTAAAATGCTCCTATGTAGCTCCTGAGCAGAATAAGACTGCTTTCAGGTTATTGTTTTTTACTGAGGTAGGAAAAGAGGAACATTCTGGCAAAGGTTTGGGATACAGGATTTCCATAGGCAGTTTATGAATTTTGATGTTCTACAAAGCAGAATTTAGTGAATCCTTGTTGCTTCCACTTCCTCTAGGTGACAACTTCCTTTCAGCCAGTCTTACCACATCAAAACTGTGGTATTTTCTGCCATGATGCCTATGGCCCAAGGACCACACACAACAGCTGAGTGTAGTTAGAGACAATTACCAATGAAACAATAATATGGAAACCTTAAAAGTCCTAAGCAATAGTTATAGCTGGGCTTTGAGGTACTCCTCTTAATGGAAGCCCATTTGTACTTACATGGCATATGAAATGTGAAGTTTGAAGATATGGCTTCAAAGGGGTTGTATGTAATTGGACAGCGTTTAGAAAGAACAAACAAACACACAACGTTGTCCATGAAGGGCATTTTTTTGGTTCAGTTTATGCTCAGGCTTAAGCTTTTAAAACACATTCAACAATAATCCAGACATGGCTAGCAAACAAACAGGATCAATTGACTAGTTTCCAATTCTATCTGCTTACTTAATACAAGATGGGCATTGAATGCTGCTCTGAACTACAGAAAGTAGATGACACTTCTTATCCCAGGAGACTTACACACAGTGATATCTCAAAATCAAAATCAAGAATAAATTGATTACAAAGATGATTCAACTAGTTCTGGTACCCACGGGGGAAAAAAAAAAAAAGAAAGATTATTTTTAGTTTAGCATTTCATTATCAATTTAATGACATGTTGAGGTTTATCAACCTGTCAAGTCAGGAAGAAAGTACAGCTTGTTAGGGGGAAGCAATGAAGCAAATTTCCTCATTAAGTACCATGTCTTCTAGTTTTTCAGCATTTCCAGGAGGATCATTTTTCATGCCACAGATCTGGTAAACACCAGTCAGTCTTTTTTCTGTTGGTTATCTCCATCTCTTTCACCTCTGTTTATTTGGCTACTGTATTTTTAAGTGGTTGCTTCTCGGTCTTGATATACTTTCCATACATATTTTATAATAGCATTGACACTGAAAGAGGGAAACAGATCACTGTATATACAAACATCTCATTAGTCCAATACAGCTTAGTGAATTTGTGTCTCATCTTTTTGGGACTGTTGCATTGCCAAAGTTTAATTACATTTCCCATACTGTCTGCGAATTGTTCTCAGTTAGTCATACTTGTTCTGAAATTTGTTCCATCTTCCATCAAAAGCATCCCCAGTGTTTTTGTTTGGAAGCTGATATCCTCCAACAGCTCTCCTTCCTTCCTACCTCCTGGTTTATCTTTTACCACAGCTGTGGATGAA
This sequence comes from Pavo muticus, assembly GCA_016647715.1. NCBI lineage: Eukaryota > Metazoa > Chordata > Aves > Galliformes > Phasianidae > Pavo > Pavo muticus. Next base: position 287,071 of record JACDJE010000111.1, read on the forward strand.
GAATGAATCCTGGTACCACATAGTTCTAGAAAATTCATCTTTGGCACACTTGTTGACATATTGTCTCTTCAATACCCCCCAGGAATACAATACATCTGTAGATCTAATAAAGAACAGTGATTCAGAAGAGTTACAAAAACTAGTTGAAATTAAGCCAAAGTCATCTTCACACCTCTCCTCACTGCAGCTCTTCTCCAAAGTTGAACTGTCACAGCCTTACTTCAGTTAAAACACATATGTGCATCTAATGTTTGTGATATTGGTCCTTTCAGACTGCCAGTGTCTTCATGCATGCTACATTTCTGGCTGCTGATACAGTCAGTGGATGGACTAATCATGGATAGGTATTTGTACCTAAGTATTCCCAGAAACTACATTCAGATTATCTATCTATCTCCTTATATAAATCCATCAGCATGTACCTGCCATGCATAGCTGAAAAAGCAAAACTGAAAGAGAAAGTTCCCTTTCTCAGTCCCCAAATACTCAAGCTTGCTGTTTTCTAGAGCTCAGGTATCTTATCCAAAGAAAAACTGAAGGAGCCTAATGTTCAAATAAGTTATGTAATGGCAATGGGACAGTGGAGAAGCAGGTGGAGGAGACCAAATGTCAGCAAATTTCACCTGTTTAGTTTTCTGTTCAAGTGAAAAGCAGTAATCGACTCATTTCCATTTGAATCTTTTGGAAGAAGAAAAGATGGACCTACTTAATGTTCCTTGACACACTGTGCTCCTACTCAACTGCAAACAAGCAAACGGTGAAGGTCTGCTAGATACTGGTAAGAGATTAGGTGAAGATGTCCTTGTATGGCCTGGTTTTAACAGACCAAAGACATCAATTGCTGTGGCAAAAGCCATGCAATAGTCATTCAGGTTTGTAATTTTTCATTATTCCATATTGATTTAGTTAGGAGAAACTTTCAAATCAAACTAATCGGATCAAACTCTTGAGGCTATGAACAAGTGGATGAGTGAGAGCAAGCAAACAAGAATAACACACTTGTGTGCAAAATATTTCAAAGGACTGTGAGAGTTGCCTGTTGATATCTATATCTCAATAGTATTGATGTGATTATAACAGTAATGTCAAATGAAGTACTTCTGTTTCTTCTCCCCTGATGCATTTCTTGTGGTTCATGTAAAATGCTGGCTGTTTGCATGGGCAGCACTGGAGCCTGAGGTTGCCACATAAGAGTTAGGCATTACCTCTGTGTTGTACGCCATGGCTGAAATCCCACACTAGCCTCACAGTCAACAATTACTTTCAGTCAAAAATATGCCCTTAAAAGTAGGATTATCATACCTCTGCCACACAACCCTATAATCACAGGCAGTGGCCAACCGACCATTGCTGTACAAGGAAGTCAGCTTACAGCTTCCAAGTTAGCTCTAAGGGTTTTATTAAGGATCAGTTCCTCCTGTGTTATTGAAGATACTTTGATCTCTTGGATTTTAGCGCAGCCTAAATTTAAAATAAGCTGCTATAAGGGAAGCGATCCTTTCATGCTGCAATTGAGCTGCATGGATTGAGAGGTTACAGACACAAGGAGGAAAGTAGGAACGAAAGATTAGCTACCGCATTCATCTTCCTGTCTGCCTTGGCAGAGGCCCATGCAATAAGTCAGAGAAACTACAGCTTCAGCAGTCTTGAAACAGTGACTTCTCACTTTGCTGGAAGGAGAGAAGGAAGAGATAGGATTCAATTTCCAACTTCTTAAAATTTGATCATCTCCAGGGGCCAGTCTTAGAAGACAAAATCTATAATCTGCCTTATTAATGCTCCCATTCACACTGAGTAATTCTCGTTCCCCTGCTGCACCAGTTTCCCTCACATGTGATTTAAGCTGTATTGCTAGAAATAGTTATTTCTCGTGCGTGTTGTAGAAAGGGAACACTACCAACAACATTCCGGGCAATGGCCACCAATCTGTCCCAGAGCAAAGCTCTCCAACTGCACTAGGCCCTGACCTGACTCCTTAGCTTAGTGCACCAGCCTGCATAGAGGCCTGGCCTCAAATCAAGGCCCAGCATGGCTTCTTGTGAAGGATCCGGGGATATAACCTCCCCAGAAATCTTCATAGACCAAGTGCTCATGGTCATGTTCAGCAACTGCTCCCTGCTGAATTTCCACAGCCTCCACAACCTGGGTGAGGGCCTCATTCAGGATGGCTCCATCAGCTGAGTGCTGGCACCAGCAGTTGCTTCAGCCCCCTCCCAGCCTGTTTGGTTCAGCCTGAGAAATCAGTCTGAGTATTTCTGTACTGGTTTACAAGGTTTCCAACAGCAGAAGTTATTTTCTTCAGTTTCTTGGAGACCCGAGCTCAAAAAGAATCAGACCATAAAAATTTATTTAATGGTTCAAACAGCCCAAAGGATGAGGCAGTAACACTGCCCTTGTGTGATGATATTCCTGTATGTGATGATATGGCTGTGTCGATAAGGAGAAGCTTGAACACGCTCTGTATGTTTACTAAGTCTAGCTACAAACATGAGCTGCTACAGCCTTTTATTTCCAAACACTTTATAGATAAACGCATTTAATGCTTCTCATGAACAGCTTAGAACAGATAAGCAAACAACTAACACTGACCTTCTGTCAGTGTTATGATTTCATTTTTTAAACCCTCAAAAAACTGATTACCTAAAGCCTTAGCTACTTAGTACAAGACAAATCTGCCAGTCTTCAGTCCAGTGAGGCTTGCAAAGCATTGGGCTGGTGGGGAAACAGGACTGCCTTGAAGTATGCTGATATGACAACCACAGACCAAGCTGCTTCTGGTGCTGTCACTCCACCCCTGGCAAAACTTAACTGCTTAAATCCACCAACCAAATCTTCACCAGTCAGCCAGAGTTGCTGCTGGAGTGTTATGGAAGAGCAGGAACACACAGTAGTTGCACTATAGTTTGCATTTTCCAAGAATTTTGCAGATGCTAGTAAATCAGAACACTGATTTATGCAATCAAGATTACTTGCCTTCAGCCAACGGCCATTCTATCAGCATAAGATAAGGAAGAAAAAAAAACTTCGTAAAGGCCTCGAAATGACTCAGAGGTGATAAAGGCATTCTTCTGCTGCTCATGCACTGTTCGATACACGGAACTATGTGGAGATTGCAGACTAGTGCATCTCTCACCTCGCCTCCCACTGCTGTCTTTCCTGAGACAAAGCTTTGGTCAACTACACTGATAACTAGGATACCGCATTCAGTTTTGATAACAAAAGGAGAGGCAGATCTCTTGCATTTCAACTGCAATCCAAGCATCTTGGACTACCTCCTCTTCCTTCACTTCACTGGCGGTGTCTTAATGGAAGAATTAAGCATGTCTGCAGCATCCTCAGTGAGGAACACCAAGTCACAGGTAGGCACCACACACTGACCTTCCCAAAGTGACAGTAACCATTACTGAAGCGCACAATTTAAAACCCTTTACTTCGTGCTAACTCTCTCAATCTCACACTGCCTGTAAGAATCCCACTGCAAGACGGTGGTTGTTTAATTAAAAAAAAAAAAATCAAAAGGAGAACTGTCTCTGTCTCTGCAGCTGCATCATGATCTTTAGTGTCCTCAGACTTTATCTCCCAGAGATACTCTCCTTAGAAGTTTCTACGCTGGTGTCCATGGACCTGTTTGGTTCCCCAGTTTCAAGAGAATTAGCTGTTTCGGTTTTCTTCCAGAGGGACTTCAGTGGGAAGCAAAAAGGATGATGAAGATAGCCCCAATGAAGACTGGCTGTCACTATGTGGTGCTACATCCGGATTGTAAGATACTGGTTAAAATACATGATAAAATCCCATGAAAGGGCTGGAATAAGGTATGCTTATTTGTACTAGTTTTAATAGGGGAACAAAACTAAAATACTTCAGAATGCCTGGGCTGTAACAGCTTCATAGCAGTATTTATTTGTTTGTGTTTACTGTCACATCCTAATAAATATTACAGCCAATAAAGGTTTGGTGCCAGTTGCCTTGTATTCTTTGGCTCACTTTCTGCAAAGCCTGCATATTCTTGACTGTCACAGTCAGGCCAGAAAACTCTTTCTTACTTTTTCACCATGGGTACTTCTATGCTGGAAATTTTAATGCATTAATGTTTTAAAATGGGCCCAGTGGTTTTACCACAGATGTTGCAACGCTTAGGCAGACTGATAACAATATGACAGAATACTGAAAAAGAGCAATGGTCAGCAGAATCTAATGGAGCTCTTCCCTCTATTCTCAAAAGGGGATCTGTGCATCTGTGCATCTGTGATCATAAAATTGAAAGCTGGGCCAAGTGACACCAGCTGTCATCACTGCTACCACCTTTCACCACAAAGGGAAGCACAGCTTCATTTTAAGCTGTTCTTCCTAAAAAAATACGCAACATTTGAGTAGCAGCTCATTAAGGTCCTCTGTCAAGCTACATGACCCACATGTTTATTTCATGGATTTGAGTATTTTTTTACATTCTGGCAATCTTTGAACTTACAGGGCATGATGTATCTCAATGTCTTCTACAGAACAGCCAACATAAAAATATTCAGTAAAATTGATCAGAAGTAAGAGTCCCCAAGTGCACTATTCAAGCCATTGTGCTTCTCTCTGTGTAGCCATGATGAGTATGTGAGGATATTTGCTTCCTGAAACGTAGCAATTCAAGTCAAATTTATGCAATCTTAATAAGATTTTTTCTTAGAAAGAAAAAAAAGTAAAAAAAAAGATGCTCACTTAGCTTCCACAGCTTAGTCAAAGTATGTGAACTCAGACAAAACACGATAGTCTTCACATGATTATTCTGAAAGTGGTTTGTAGGCTTTAAGAGTTGTCCAGACTGCAGCAGACATAAGTAAAGCAATGTTAAGTAGCTGGCAATTCTAGAGCAGCAGCAGTGAGCATTTGTTGCAGGAGCAGTGGGAAATATTATGTCAGAAACATCATTATATAAATCATTCAGTGCACTATTTTGAAAAGCAAATATGATAATGAAAAGTTATGCATGAGGATTATATGTAATCACAGGATATTATCACAGCTGATTTCTTCTGCACAGGTGGTTGACCTTCTAGCTTCCCCAGCAATGTTGACAGGTAAGATAAAACTTACTAAAAAGCATCCAAGATCTGACTGAAGCATTGCGAGATTTTTATACAGATTGAATATTTTGTCTCCCTTCTGTGGCAGCAATGCCAGCAGTGATTAATCACCACTAAATACTGTTCAATAATTAAAACAAGGTGATATTTCTATTCTCTTTTAATAACATTATTTTCTCTTGGTAAGTTTTTTCTTTAAAACAAATGTCCCCAGTCAGTTAATTAATGTTAATTTTTCTAGGATCTGCTCAGAATAGGAATACACTAACTCTTCAGGTGAAAGTAATTTATAGACTAGATTATCCTAAGTAATCTTATTTCATTTCGGCCTTGGCACAACAGTGTTGCAATGACAACCAACAAATTAGAGCAGGTCATGTTAACAAGATTGTTCATTTGTTGAGTTCTGTTAACAAAGCACCCTTACAACGCTATTACATAAAACAGAATGGCAAATATTACCAACTTGATTACAGTTCCACAGAGAACAGATGCTACTGATAGCTGAACTCTCAGTTCAGTGAGCACCTAATTATTCTAAAGAATAAATCCTGGATTCATCAAGCTTATTATTCTTTATAGAATCACAGAATCATAAAGTTTGGAAAAGACCACTAAGGTCACCAAGTCCAACTGTCAATCCATCCTCACCATGCCCACTAACCACGTCCCTCTATGCTACGTCCACATGGTTCTTGAACACCTCCAGGTAACAAGGTCTCCCCTGAGGCTCCTCTTCTCCAGGCTGAACAATACCAGTTCCCTCAGCTGCTCCTCACAGGACTTGTGCTCCAGACCCCTCAGCTTCCTTGTCCTAACGCTGTGTTTCTTTTAATGATGGTGCCATGAAAGAACTTTCTTCTGAATAAGCCTGGAAGAGCATTTTGGACAACTGTAAAGCAGCTTCTGTGCCTTAGATAAGCATTTACAGAACAAAGTTTGGCTTCTTCCCATAAAACGTCATGTTTGTGTCTAAACTGTTACAGTTTTTTACCCATTTAATGAGTGAGTTTGGGGATCAGTACGCTTTGTCCAATCTGTTTGTGTACATTATCTCACAGCTTACATTGCTGTTCTGTGCAGTGGCCTTCCGACAGGGCTTTGGTGTAGCCAATGGGATTTTCATGTAATTCAAACTTGTTTCTACAACACATACTGATCTGTAACATACTGATCAGTGGAAATTGACCTTAAAATTAAAAGAGTAATAATAGAAGAAGAAAGATAATTTTCTCATGTCAAACTGTTTAATGTTTCATTTCCAGTAATTTTAGAAGCACTTATAATTTAATTGTACAGAAAAATATGACACAAAACTAGAACTTTGAGTCATGCTAAAATGATGCCTGCATTCACACTATTCTTTTAGAAGACAGGCTTCCCTGGAAAAGTCAAGATAATCTGGAGAATTGGAGACATTGAATGTTGTATCAAGTTACTAATGATCTCTGATTTTAGAAGGTTTCCTGGAACCTCTGTATTTGAGGTTTTATGATAGCACAAACCATTTAATATTAAGATATGTTTGTGCATACTTAAAAAGCAGACAAATAGCTAACTTGGACTAGAGCTTATCTCATACAGTTTTTCTTTTAATATTTGATAAGGAGCTATTAGCTTTATTTCATCACTGCTAAGTGTTGTAGCTTAGTGCCTAACTTATTAACAAGTATTAAATATTTTTAAAGATATGACATATTTTTAGTGATGTACTTCCTCTGGGCTTTTTGGACATCTTTCAATATTCTGCATGAGTGCTGGAAATGACCTGAGCTTTGGCTGTGTGAAGAGGCTCAATTTCATGCACAGTTATCAATCTCTCTCACCCCGAATGCTTAGTGTAGTTTTGTGGTGGAGTATTGTTAACATTGTATCTATCAGAGTTTTATTGTTAGAACTGTCTGGCATAATACAGTGCTTTTGTCCTTTTTTCAGCACAAGGTTTAAATCTATTTTATTCTTTTCTTTAAAAAGCAGGTGTATTTTTAAAGAAAAGTCTCTGATCTGATTGCATAAGGAAGTATTTACTTATTTTCCATAAGGACTGAAATTAATAAAAAGAACTCCATTTTTAATTTCAGACTTCAAATTCTTAGTGACTGCATCCTTAGGCACCATACAACAAAATGTAACGTAGAGTAACAGGTATGTTTCTCCCAAAGTTTACTGCAGTTGCATGGAGCCCAGCAGCTTGATCTTGTGACATACTGCAGGGCTGGCCCGAGAATAGCACGAGGCAAATAACACCTGAAAACAGTGACAGTTTTCTAAAGCTCCACACTGGGAAAAACACAGATTTTTTTTAAGTGTGTGGCAGGAATAAAGTATAGCTGCAGACAGTGAGGCATGCTCAGTTGGAAAGGGCTCAGTCAGGTGCAAATCCAATGAGGTAATGTGAGCAGAAGAAAGAAACAAATAAATCCTTCCTTTTCCAGTAACTAACCCAGAATGAAAAGTCTAGATATTTTACCAGCATCTTTCCACTTACTTCCAGTAAGTCTTGTGTTTATTCTTCCCTGCATGGATGTGGTCTAAGCACCAAGGCTGGTAAGATGTTCATCATTTACTTTCCTGGTGTTTCCTGGTGTTACTCTTTGGCATGTCTGCCTTTATGAACATTTGAAACAGCATCTCTTCCAGCAAACATGTTTGCCATCACTAAGCCCTGTAATTAAGGCAATGAACTGGGTTCTGTCTTCTCTCCAGACTGTGAGTGAGGGAACCAATGGGGCAGGGATGATCTGTAAAACACACATGACACATAACTTCAAGGTTCTCCAACAGTAAGTGTAAAAAGGTTTCATATCTACTGCATCATTTCAGTTTTCACATTCTCACATGGCTCTGCCCCATATGAAATAAAGTTGTATCCACACTGAAGGTCATTAGTTCCCTGTCCTTCCTCTCAATCTGGCCTCTGAGATAGTACCTTTCACTGTTTTTTCCTTTGTAATATCTCTTTTCCCTAAAATTCTCAGGCCTCTTCACTATATATCATAAACTTCTATTTTAGTGGAATAGTTAGAAAATGCCAGCTACAATTGTGAATCTAAAACTGACTTCTGGATCTATTGATTTTGAAGAGAGGTTTGTAATAAACCTCCACAGTGACAAGATTTCCTTGCTGTTAAACAAATGTCCCATTACATGTGACACATCAGGCCTAATAGGACACATCAGCAAAATCAAATATTCTGGATACTTTTAGAAAAGTCTTGGAAACACATTTTAGAAAAATTGCTAATTTTTCTAAATATAAAATATAGAAATATAAAAAAATAGAATCTTCGACAATTAAATTTGGTTCCTCTTTCTGGCTTGACATCATGATATTTCTCCCAGATTCTTCTCTTGGTATTTATATATTTTGTGTTAACAAATATTTTGTACTTAGTTTTACCTTTATTGTTTTAAGACGTAGAAATTCCAAGTCAGCCAGAAATGGCGTATATCAGTTGTGAGGCAGATCGTGCAGTTTTTTTCACAGTTTAAGTGGGGTTAGAGAAAGCCAAAATTAAAGTTATGCTGCAAATGAAGTACAGATTAGTTGCTGCAGCTCCTCAGTTATACAGAGGAGCTGATATATATCAATTTAGTTAACAGTCTTCCATAAAAGTTACTCAAATTCAGCTTTTCATTCATTCTGCTCCGAAGGCATTTCAGTGGCATTTGCATACAATAGGGGCAGGTGAGACAACTGAAGTGGAGGCTGCAAATGCTTCTGATCAGTGAAGTAATCAAGAAACACATGGGAAGGCAAGAATGCAAATATTGAGAAGCCACTTGCCAGGCAGGAAGTTGGCATCTACCATACCTATAATTCTTCATTTGCTTTTGAAAAGGAATTTATCACTGCTTCAACTGTACATCCATACAAATAAAGAACTGCACATGTTCTCAAAATGCTGTCAGTAGTTAATCATATTGCTTCTAAGAAGACTGATGAAGCCAGCATTTATTGCATAGAAACTATATCTGTGACATTGTCTTAGCTTCTGAATTCAGAAGTATTCAAGCTACCCATTTCAATGTTAGGCACTTAAACCTAAGACAGAAACAAATACAGGTGAACCAATTGCTCCTCAGCGTTTCTGCCAGTACTCTGTTCAATTGCATTTTAAAAGATCTTAAGAGCCTAAACTAATCTGTGAGATTAAAATGATAACATATTCTTAGCGTGTGCAACTTGTATTTATTCTCTCAGCTGATACTGTTGTTGTTTAGGACAGAGTAAGCAGATCCAGTCCTTGCTTCCCAGAGGCACAACGCCCCCAAAGACAGATGGCAAAGATGTGGATACTCTCTGAAGAATCTCTCACTGGGTTTGGTTAGATGTTGTTAATAAATCCAAAACTGACAAGGAAAAGATGTGCCATGTTGTTGGAGCACTAGATGACAAACTTCCGTGCAGTGAGACTTGCTTCTGATCCAAGGTCTTACTTGAGTTGGGTTAAGTTTTTGCAGGAAGAAAGGAAAGCTTGCTGAGGAAAAGGATAAGATGCCGAGGGAAAAGAAATGTTTACAGAGATATCTGCAGTTAGGGCAGTTAGGGGCTCTCCAGCAGTTCAAAGAAGCACACAGCAAGATGTATTGGCAGTTTGTTGAAAAAAGTCTTTTAAAGAGAAAGGACTACCAGTTGGTTATTATCAGGTTTGATTTTAGTTTTTTGCCTCCAACTCTTGAAACTTTTAAATGAGAACTGGTTCTCTCGGAACCAAAAGATCATTAGTTGAATGTCTTGACATTCACTTACATAGTTGGGAGAAAGAATTTTCTTCCCCTGGGCAGGATTTATGGTAAGACCTTCTGTGTGCTCTTAGACCTCCATTCTGAGAGCACCAGTTCCACACTCTTTGCTTTACAGCGCTGAAAGGATGGAAAAAGAAAGCAAGAAAATGAAAGGGAAAAACAGAAACTGAAAGGGACAAAATCTGTAACATTAGTCTTGCAGTGATTTTACAGAGTGCAGAGCACTCTGACTGGATGTGTGAAGGAAATGGATTATAATGTCAGTGATACAGAGCACAAGATTCCAAGGCATTGGAAAACTAGTGTTTTGTTATAGGTTAATGTGTCATTAGGCTAGCAGATGAAAGAACAGATTTCTGTGTGATGCATTACCCTAGCACTCTTAAAGCAAGCAGCTAAACAAGAAGCTGTAGAGACAGAATTTTGAATAAGCTGGCTTTCCTTTTATGGTTAAAATTTGAACACATACACACAGAAAAAGCTGATATGCAGGTTAGAGTCATAGAATCATAGCATGATCTAGATTGGAAAAGACCTCCAAGATAATTAAGACCAACCATCAGCCTATTACCTACCTATTTCCATTCTTGATGTCTGGAGTTTGTTTACAAATTATGATGTAGTTCCAGATTAGCACTGAGAAACTATGACCTGTATTGTTGCTTGACCATTCATTGCTTGTTGAAAAGGCTAGAGATGACAAACTTACCAGTATCTCCCTTTATGAATGCGTCCTACCTTACAGAAATATTCCAAGTCAAAGCTGCAGAAGTAGATGAGCACTCCATTGTGCGACACAAAAGAAAGCACCAAGTACTTGTAAAACATTTTCTTAATCCTGTTCATGATAAATGTATTTTCTGAACTCATAGTAGTAAAATCAATAGATGAGTTGTTTAACATTTCCCACAAAACTATAGTGAAATCTTGTTAGACAAACACGGGTACTCTACTTGAGAAATGTATGTGAGAAACAAAGGCTGCATTTTGGGTGCTGCTCCATATGGGACCCATGGACAGCAGCTCCTCCTGCCCTCCTGCACCACCGTGGGCTCCTCTCTTGGACTGCAGCTCCAGCCCAGGGCTGCTCTGTGGGGGTACCCATGGGCTGTGCCTCCTCCAGGCCCCATCTGCTGCTGCACTGCGGGCTCCTCTGTGGCTGCATGGGGAGATCTGCTCCATGAAGAGATCTTCTCTGTGAGGTGCCCATGAGCTCTAGGGAGACAGCCTGCTCCACCACAGGCTTCTTCTGGGCTACAGGGAGCTTTGTTCTGTGCCTGGAGCACCTCCTGCCCTCCTCCTGCACTGACTTGGGTGCCTGCAGGGCTGCTGCTCTCCCAGCTGCTGTTGTGAACCAGTTTTTCCCTCTCTTCTATCTGCTGTCCCAGAGCACACCCAGCATTGCTCATGGCTCAGTTATCCTCAGGGCACTTTACGCCCTGATCTAGAAGTCTGGGATGCTATGCAGAATACACCCCTGGTGATTCAGGTGGAGACAGTTAGAGAGCTCCTCCTCCATCTGGACTGTCACAAGTCCATGGAACCGGATGGGCTCCACCCCAGGGTGCTGAGGGAGCTGGCAGAGGTGATTGCCAGGCCGCTCTCCGCCATCTACCAGCGCTCCTGGTTATCTGGAGGGGTCCCAGAGGATTGGAGACTTGCCGATGTGACTCCCATCTACAAGAAGGGCTGCAGGGAGGATCTGGGGAACAACAGGCCTGTTAGCCTGACCTTGGTACTAGGGAAAGTTGTGGAGCAAATCATCTTGGCTGAGATCACATGGCACACGCATGGCATACAAGCGATCAAGCCCCACCAGCATGGGTTCATGAAAGGCAGGTCGTGCTTGATCAAACTCATCTCCTCCTACAACTGGGTGACCAGACTTGTAGATGAGGGAAACGCTGTTGATGTAGTCTACCTAGACTTCAGCAAAGCCTTTGACACAGTCTCTCACAGTATTCTCCCGCAGAAACTGGCTGCCTGTGGCCTGGACAAGTATACCCTTCTTTGGGTAAGGAACTGGCT
>JACDJE010000111.1:300229-365978 GCA_016647715.1 Pavo muticus
CCCCATCTTTACAGGCTTCTCACCCTTTTAGTAGAGCAACAATCATCTGAGCATTTACAGCTGCCTACCACTATCTTCTTAAGGACTTTTTTGCACATACCAAGTCCCATCTCCTTGTTAGTCATCAATATCTCAATTTTTCTTTCATCTGAATGGGTTTATGTGTGACATCCATTAAGAAAACTACAGGGTATAAAGTGCTGGGAAGAAAATAAAAAAGACTAATGTTGCCAATGTGTTTCTAACTTCAGCAAGTCTTTATTGATGCCTCATTAGTCACATACAGAGATAGATATAAAGAAGGTGTGAGCTGGGCTTGGCAATGTAACGGACTGTCTTTATCATATACAAAAAGCAGTCTTTGCAGAAAGAGAAAGCATCATGTTAAATCTATGTTAAAAATTATTCCTCTCATTCCATACTCCTCCCCCAACCCCAACATTTCTTCTTCAAAAGCTAAATGTGAAGGTCAGGAGTAAAATTGAAACATTCAGCCCATTTCTACTGTGATAAAAAAAAATGTTAATGCTTCCAGGAGAAACAGAGTGAAGACAAGGTTGAAATTTCCAGTCTGAGGGCTGATGTGCAAGGCTGCCGTCATGAATTACAGTCATGAAAAAGACCGATGCATTTATGTCTCATCATGCAGAAGGACCCATCTGTATCATTGTTATACTATTTATCACTGCTTTTAGAAATATTAGACATCTGACTTCTCTGCTTCTGAATCAGGAATCCTGAAAGAAGAAAAAGATTACCTTTTAAAGAAGGAGTGCAAACAAATAAGAGGGGAAAAGATTTCAAACACGGGGCTTGGACTTCTTAAATCCAAATTGCTTCTAATAAAAAATAAAGTGCATAGAGAACTGTGTGAAAGGCACTCTTCCTTGTCTTTCTAAATAGAGGTTGAGCAAAATTTTATTCAAATTTATATCAATGAACCCTCAGAGAAAATTAAATAAGACACTGAAAACAATTACCATGTTCACAGCCTTAATATTTCATAAAAATCTTTTCAGACTTTTTTTAAGAATGGAAAGTGCGGAGTAGCAAACTATATCCTATTCCTCTTCTGAGCACTATATCTTTGTGTACAGAGAACTCCACTTCTTTTGATAACATGCATTAAATATCTGGCAGCTATCTGAACCCTGTTCCCCTCTCTCCCAAAGCTGAGTGAGAACCAGGACTTTCCTGGGGAATTCAACATTCTCATTTCTGTAGCATAGTTCTGTTTTCCCAGTTCACTGAGACATCCTATAAATCAGCTGAAAGTAACTTAACATATGTTTTAAAGACAAATACATAGGCAGATATATCCAGCCAAAATGAAGTCGCCATCTCCTGAGGCAGCAAGACGAAGGAAATTTGGTCTGAGCCTTTGCATACATCTGTAGTTTGCTATAAAAGATATAGTACACTTTATCGGAATTTCACTCACCTCTTTTTCTTCTTTCTTCTTTCCAGTATGTTCTTTTTACCCTCCTGAGGACACCGTCAATAGCCCTAAGACACAGCCAAGCAAATTCCCTTGCAACTCTAGTTCATGACTGCTCTGTGAAATGAAATGAAGGTAGCTGCGCAGGAGCAGAAGGAGTTCAGCAATGTGTATTACACAGAACCAGGCCATAGACAACTGCATTCTGTTACAATGATAAGTTCTGGTTTTCTGTGTATTGCCTTGGACAAATCACCCCCATTACCACTTTCACATGCGGCTTCAGGGACAGAGGAACATTGATTCAACTCTGCTTTTATGCACTTAATAGTTGTGGACAAAGGAGTCAGCAACCTGAAATTAAGCCTGTAAAAAAGATGGTGCCCAAAACTCTACATTCTGGTCTGGACTGGCTCATCCACACTGCTTCCTTGGGCTGATCATAACCCATGATAACACTGGGAAAGTTCAAAAAGCTGCCCTTTCTCAGGCCACAACAGCAGAAACTCCAAGAGATTAAGCTGTTGATTCTTCCTTCAATCTACTGAAAATGGAGACAACTCCCACACCAAAACACACGTTAAATCATCTATTCCTCTGAAAGTTGTAGTCCTCCAGTCCTACCTTCCCTTCACCTACCATCTGGTTCAAAGACACAGACATACCACACTGCCTTCAGATTTAAGACAAACTATTTTGCAAAGAGCATAAGACCATGAAGCATTGGCCACTATTAGCTTTGATTAGTTATTTCATTCTTTACTAAAGTTTACTTGCTCAAAATTAAAACTGGAAAGCACAAGGGGGAAAATAACAGTCACTAATATACCAATATCTTTAATCTGAAAACATGAAAGAAATATTTATTTACAATTTCAATCTTGAGTAGTGTTTAAAAAGAAAAAATAATTCACCTTGCTTGAAGGTGTTCTGTTGATTTAATTCATATTCCTATTGCTACTTTCTTTATAAACACAGTACTGGAGCCACCACTGGCACTTCTCTGCGTAATTATTTGTGTGAGCAGTAGGAGTAACACGCTTCCATTTAGCACCTGTTGGAATGATTACAAAGAGGCAGGTAGTCTGTGAATTAAGTCTCATACCTCTATTTGTTGTTATTTTTTTTTCAATTCCATGCATCTCTTTTTAGCACATTTCCTTCCTTTCTTGAACTATGTCCAAGAACTTCACATAAATGAAATAATCCACAGATGCTAAACACTGAAATGTAAACATACAAACACTGTGATTGCTTTCTCAAACTCTGATGAAAGCTGTTGTGCATTTTTTGAAGATACTATTAAAAATAAACACCTTAAAAAAGACATTTACAATTTGCCATCTTTGATTCCCATTCCTATCTCACTGATTTTTTTTGGCAGCAGCCAGTGCAATGGAGACATGGAAGAGCAGATACTGCTTAAGGGAATTACTTTTTTCCCCTAGGTTACTAGTGACACCATGTTGCAAAACACAACTAAAAGGAGATTTCTTAATAAGACAGGTCAAGCAGAAGTTCCAAAATCTGTTTTCTTCCCTTACCAAAGAAATGGGTTCAGCCCATATCTAAGAAACAGAGAGTATTAAGGTCCAGGACTTGCTTGAGCCCTTCCTCTTGTTTTTTTTTTTTTTTTTTTTTGTTTTGTTTTGTTTTGTTTTGTTTTGTTTTTTTTATATTTAATTTTTTTTATTTTTGCTTCAGCATATATAATGAGAAACTCAGCTACTGCTGTGAGTATCAGTAAATGACAACCTGCTAAATACTGTGAATCACACGTTTTAAAAAATGGAACAAACCAATACTGCATTAGTTTTGGTTTGGCACAGCTCTATTTTGGCTGCTGCTTTTGGGTGGAAGGCAGTTTGGAGAGATGCCAGCAGCACTGCTAAAGCAAACAAGCCATAAAATCTAGCACACAGTGGGGAAGAACAAAATTATTTTGGCAAGAAAATGCTGTCAGCAACAACACAGCATCCTCACATACAATTTTAAACACCCCTACATTACTGCGTAACACTTTAAAACTCTTTAATACAGTATAAACTTGTCTATCTTAAATAACAAAAATTAACTGTTGACAGCTTTTTCCATTATTGCTTCTTTCCCACATATTCATTAGTGCTGTCTGACATTCCTTGTTAGGTACATTCCCCAGGGTGACAAACGGGTCTAGTAGTGTGCATGCTTAATACATTAAGGTAACAAAACTCTTCTTAGGTTTTTCCATGTACTAACTGCCTTTCCAAATTGATTAATAGCTTCTGCCAGTGGTGTTTTATTCATGCTACGTGGAATGCACAGAAGACATGTAGTTACCTTCCCATGAAAACACTAACAGTTGTAGAAAAAACATTTGCTAAGCATAAAAGAGGAATACTGGTTGCCTGTCCAACACTTACAGAAGTGACTTTACTTTTGCTTCCAAGCCAGGTAGTCAATGCAAGCATGCAATTATTTTTACCTCTGTGCATTAGAGACAAGAATACTTCCTTGCCTGCAGTGTTTGCTTCTTCCTTCAAGTAAAAGGGCTTAAATACCTAAATTTGGCTTTGGAATCAACTGGAATGTCTGAGCAGACCTAGTGTGACAAGCAGTCAACCAGGTTCACAGCTCTCTTTGCAGAAGCAGAGTTGCCCAAAGAACTTCTGTTTGTTTGGGGGCTTCCATGCTAGCTGACTTAATCCCTGCTCTGCAATGACACAGTCTCATCTGGCATCACTGTGCAGTAGCACAGCAGCAGTATGTACTACTGTGGTCTGTAGAGAGGACAGCCTGGATTAATGAGCATCTTAATTGCAAAGATATTTGCATTTGTATTTCTGCTTCTCAGTTTGGAAAAGACCACAGATCCATAACAAGATTTTATCAGAAGCAGACAGCTATATAGAGGGCTTTTCATTTTCAGATGGGAAATGAAATAGATTTTGCTTACTGCACTGTTTCTAACAGGAAGAGACCCTAGCATATACTACAAAAAAGGCTTACTCAACAGCAGTGCTCCAGAATAGGTTCTTGCCAGGCTGTTCTTGCAGAGTGTGCACACTGAACCAAAGAAACACATCAATACTTTCCACAAGGTAGGTGTATCTTAAAGATACAGACCAACGCCACCCACCTTGGATATTCACTGTCAGATTTGCCTCAGCCTTGAAAGACCTTGTCACTTAAAACAAAGGTAAGTGATGAGCTCTTTCAATTTACTTTTATTTATTTAACTGGGTGTAATTGAGGCAGCCTCTGTATGTTGCTTAAGAGCTGTGCCTATGGCAGTTCTAGATAATAAGACTGCAGCACTATCTCCTGTTATTTACGGAATATATTGTTGACTTTACAGGTGAGTGTTGTGTTCCTCTGAAGAATCCCTTTGTCAGTGTGAAAAATGCAGTGTGGAGACCACCAAGTGCAGGAGAGAAAAGGAAGATAAAGAAAAGCAGAAGAGAAAGCAGGTAACAAAGCAAGGTAGATAGAGGAAGGAAATAAGAGGGGGTAATTAACTAGCAACAGCTCTGCAATTAAAAAAAAAAACAGATTCGGCAAAAAAAAAACAAACATGCTTTTTCTGGAGGAAGGCATACATTTATATGACTTCAAAAATAAACTGAGGCTTGATGCAGTTTAAAAATCAAGAAGTGTTATGCTATACTTGCAAATGATCCTTTCAAATTCATTTGTGAAATGAAGCTTTGATCACTGTCATTTTAGGAAGAAGACCGAAGCAACAGCAGAATTTTGAAGAGGAAGGAACTGCACAACAGAGCAGCACAGGAAAGTAAAAAACAAAGCTAGGGGAAAGAAAGAATCCCCATTCCCTATGCCTACATTAAGGAAAATCTAGAGATTGGTTGGTGGTCTCTGGCAAAAGGGATAATAATCTACCAACAGGTGTGTAATGCAGGTTATCTGAAGGAAACCAGTGCACCTAGTATGACTTTGAAGATATTTTGAAAGGATTGGGCACTTCAGCCTTCATGCAGAAGCAACACTGCTTAGTTTACTGATCTCATAGGTGGCACCGTGTATGTCCAAACATCATCACCAAATGCTGGCATAATACTGCCTGAATCTTGCAGGATCATGTACCATTCAAGGCAAGGCTATATCTTAATCTCAACTGTTCTCGGCAAAATAGCAGGAAGATCGGCTATTGATGATCAATCACTATACCTGTACAGTTAAAATATTAAAAAGATGTCAAAAATTGTTTGGAGAATTAACTGTCAAACAATTACCAGTGCTACGGCAAAAGGTGCTGAGAGCCTCATATAAAAGCTTCAGGTAGTGAGAGAAAATAGCAAAAACTGCATAAAAGCAGCATGCCAGAAACTCAGAACTAGGAATTTGCTGTCAAACCCCAGAAATCACAGTTGTTTCCAGTGTATTTCAGGCAGATTTATCTCTACAACACTGTTGATGTAGGGGACAAGCGATAAAGGATAAAATTGAAGCTGGAGGTTACAAGGTCAACATCTGCAAAAATATTAGTTTAAGAGGAAAGGAAGAACTTGTGAAGAGGAGACTCAAAAGATAAGGAACCTAGTGCCTTAGATATATAACCATTAAGAAATACAAAGGTAGGCAAATTATTAGAATTTCAAATATCTTTTTGTGGACAAGTATCAAAACCACTGTGAGGTTTAAATGCCCAGCCACACTGTCCAATATGGTAACACCTGGAGTACTTTGGAAACAATTGATCTGACTCCCACTGAGATCAGTGGTAAAACAAATGCTAGAAGATCAACTTCAAAGCATCTCCAGATCATCTAGAGATTTTCTAGTGCCTTGCTTCCTATCTGGAATTTCACCGAGCACAGTTCACGTATGCTGCTGGCTCAGTGCCAGTTTCCATGCTCATCTGCCCTTACCTGCTTCCTCTGTTTGCTTTTGGGATGAAGCCACAAGTCTCTGATATCTGAAGCCCTTTGTGACATGGAAGCTTCAGTTTCAGAACTGAAAGGAGCTAGGGAGAGAACAGTATCCAGCATTTTGCTGTTCTTATTGGAGGGAAATGTGCGAAGACTCACATTTGGTGCTGGCAACCTCCTTTGTTGCATGAAGAGGAAGAGAGGGGGCTGACAATAGTTGTGTATGCCTCCACTTAGGGGAGAAATGCTTACCTTCTGCCATTTCCCACAGTTTATCCATACGGCCATGATGAATTGATGGGAAGATCAGAGAGAGACAGAATTTAATATTTCCTAAAAGGGTGGTGTGGTTTTGTTCACAGGATCTCTTCTTATACTAATTAACAATTTTTTTAAAGACTTTTCTGATCAAGATTTCCCATCCCCCTTCAAAAGCCTGCATTGTCTCTAGTCTGAGGCTTCTGTTGACTGCTCCATGCAAAGCACAAAAATGAACAGACAGGAAGGGGGAGGAGTTACAGTTTTTCTTAATAGACCATCTGGATCACATAACCACCAAACTGCTCATTTAATGAGGCGGGACATGTCGCACTATTTGTATTGTAACTTGCAGCTGCTATGACAGTAAATTCCACATATCTGCATCCCTGACCACAAACCAGTCTTTGCACAGGAGGGAGAATGCTGCTGTAAAACTTTGTTGCTGAGATACTTGCAGATTTTTCACATATTGCTGTACTGCCAGCTGCCTATGGGATATAAATAGCACTCCCTCCTGTCTTATTTACAAATGCCCAGAAAGCCCCCAATCCCTGCTTGGTGATTCTTGGACTATGCTCTCATAAAGGGTCAGATCTAAAATGTGCCCAGGATCAACAGTTCAAGTCAAGGGGTGTTGCAAATATTCATTAGCATTATGGTTCTCACTGAGAAATATAATAAATCCGAAGACCAACGCTAGCTGGTCAGTCAGTGCTAATTCGATTCAAAAGGATTTCCCTTCAGAAATGAATCTAGTCACACACAGCACCAGTTAGAATTGCTTTTAGCCTTACTAGTAACTACAGAAATGAAGGGAAATTACAGCGATTTCCTTTCTTTTTTTTTAAATATACATATATATAAATAGTATGCAATACAATACAGATAATTGTAAAAATACATTCTACAGAATATATTTGGAATAGAGAATATATGCATTGCAACCTGTCACTTAGAGAAAGCACGGGACTATAAAGTCCCTCAGTGAACAAACTTCAGCTCTTCTTAGCCTTTTCCAATGCAGTTACTGAACACAGACTGTAGGGAAGCCAAGACTACAACCCTGACAGCT
The DNA here is from genome assembly GCA_016647715.1 of Pavo muticus. NCBI lineage: Eukaryota > Metazoa > Chordata > Aves > Galliformes > Phasianidae > Pavo > Pavo muticus. Next base: position 307,869 of record JACDJE010000111.1, read on the forward strand.
GTGTTTTTCAAGAACGCTGTGTTCCTGCTTATTCACCTCAAATATTAAAGGAAATAATCAGCAGTCTGTGAAAACTCAGTCATCCTTTTTCCAGGTTTTAATGAGACTATGGTCTCATGGTTGTGAGTCTATGGTCTGCTATCCAAAGCATTAGGTACCTGGGGTAGTACACACACATTAATTTATATCTCTTCTTCCCAAACCGTGCACTCCATTTGCTTTATCTTTTTCTCAGTGAATTTTCATGTTTTTTGGACAGAAATAGGAAACTACCCTTTGCAGAACTGCCTATCAGCCTTTGTCAGCTTTGACACTCCTCTTTGTAACATACGAGCTCAAGGTTTCAAAATACCCATTTGGTTTGAAGCTGTTTTATCATCTGACAACGTAATGAGTAATAGTGCACGTGCAGACCTTCAGCCTTGATTAGCTCTGAAGCTACATTTTTTTTCAGCTTTCCAGAATCTGGCAGCATGTGATAATGAGTACATCGCATGAAGAATTAGAGCAGAACTCTTCTGGAATGCTGCATCTACTTCTTCTGCATTAATAATGGCATTACAATCTGCTTCTTATTTGGTTTTTGGCTTTGGTTTTGGTTATGCTGATGTATGAAGTACTTCCCAAGCAGGTGAACTCCTTGTCCTAAAACATTTATACTCCCAATCCAAAAATGTAACAGAGGGTAAATGGAGTAGAACGAGATAAGTTATTTAGGTAAAAGGTGCTCACATTCAGGTAATTGATTGTTTATATTGATGCAGTTGTTACTTAAGAGAGAGCCTTGTTGTTCAACCACAGTGGACTGTCTGCTCTAAAGTTATATGATAAATATTAAGAACGACTGTGCAGAAGATCAAGGATAGCTCTTTTAAGAGGAATATATAAAACACTTTCAATTACCCTTCCTGTGTCATTGTCAGTAATCTCTCTTGTAGGCATTGTGGCAGGTGTTGTTTATCTTCAGGAAGGGTCTGAGAAAAGGGAGATACGAACTTTCTGAGGACAATGCCATGAAGGTGTCCCACACACAAATGAAAACAAGGGACTGGCCAGGAGACACTCCTTCACTCCTTCAAAGAATGCCATGAGGCAAGCCTCAATGGTCAAGCAGATAACAGAAGGGGTATTACATGCTACAGAAGGCAAGTATAAAAGAGGAAAAGTTATGTGAGACTTCAGAAAGGATCTGAGTTCTCTGAAGGCAGTTACAGAAGGGTGACAAAGAGTCCTCGTCAAGGACTGCTGTGGCCATTGGGAAGAACAAGATTAGAGCAATCTACAGTAAATTGCCTGAAGAAGGAGAGAGGACAGGGTCAGAAAGAAAATGAACTGCCACATAGATAACACAGAAGAAAAATTAAAAACTCTGTTCTTTGTAGGCAGCACAATTGAGCAAGAAATTACACATGTTGGTTACAAGTCTGACAAGCTGGGCTGAGAACAAGAAAGAAAAAAGAGTGAAATTCATATCCAAGGGAAAAGATTAGCTGTCTAACATTTTATGCTCAAGTTTACTGGGACCATAAAGTCAGAAAGTTTACTCATCCAGAAGGGCTCAGAGGAATGGGCTAATAAGGAACAGATAGAGAAATGCTAAGAAATGAGAGATGGGTTAAATTGTGACACATTAATGATGACAGTAGGGGTCACTTAAAATAAGACTATAGAAGTAAAGAAAAAGGATCACTAAAGACTGACTGAAGGAGGGAATTCCAGGTACACCTATAGGCTTGACAAAGATCGTAGATCTGAAATCTAACTGAAGGGTCACATGCCCTGAATTCTGTTGTCTAGAGTTAGAAGATTTTAATCCATAGAACTGCCTACAGAAGTTTCTGCAAATTATTGCAACAACCATCTGTGCAGCATACCCTGTATTCATCAGTTTAGGTTTTTTCTGCTCAGGACTTTCTGTGAGTGGCTCACATAACAGATTCAAATTCAGTCATCGCCGCATGACTCTGCCTACTCATCCAAATAACTCCAGGCTTTTTGGGGAGATATTCAACCACTTAATCTAACATGAGTGGTTTGTATCAGTATGCAAAGCTAGATTCAGTTTGGCACAAGCAAATGTAGTAGCATAAGCAGACTGGACGCAGAAAAGCTTTCTGTGCTACTCTAAAATGTTGCTTGAATTAGTATCAAGCATACTCACTTCTTTTCACTTCTTCCTTTTTCTCTTTTTCTTCTTTTTTTTTTTTTTAACAACTTCAATTTTCAAAGCTAAACAGAGTTTGGAGGGTTTTTTGCCTTCCTATAGAAGCTTGAGGATTCACGTGGATTTGTGAAATTGCATCTTTTGCTTCTTCCTTTTCTGGCTCACACGTGGATTTGTAATGCATTATAGAAATTCTTTACAAAAATATTTATTTAGCAAGCGTTTTATTCAAGAGATTCATATGCTAAAAGCCAAATAGTCATGGCATTCTCTGATTAAACAGTAAGCAAAAACCTGACAAATCATTTATAGTTAACATGTTTAAATTAAATGCTTGAATTACATACTTGGAATGGGCAACAGAAGACTAACAGCTAAGTAAAATTCCCAGGCAACTTGGGAATTTGTGTAAAAGTAGCAACGTAAGTTCTGCCTCATTAGATACAAGTATTTTTCCCCTTGATAGAGTATTCCATACTTACCATAATCAATAGATCAAATTAGTGCAGGGGCACAGAATTATGTCAGCCAATGCTGTGCATATCAATAATGTGCTGAGTTCCATGCATTAAGTAGCCCTTACTGAATATATTATCAGATGGGAATACTATGGCTCGGCTACTCCAGAAGCAGAGGCAAAGGTGAGAGGACCTAACCAAAATCAGAGCAGGGACTAAAATTCTGAGTGATGAAGTCCTCCACTTTTTCCTTCATTTGGGGTGTATTTCTAACAAGGTATTTTTTTTTATAGTTCCGTTTTCAATACCAGTGCTTAGCGCATGTACCCAATACAGCTGTAGACAGCAGGTCAGGAGAGGATAAGTCTAGAGAACTCTTACCTTTTCTCACTATGGAACCGAGTAGCCGGAGGCAACGAGGAATGACAGAAATGTTCTTCCTAAAGCTCTTCTAAGCTGAGAAATTCTGCTCATGTAACCTTTCAGATGTGCACAATAGACAATAGCACAGTGGCAAAATGCATTGGTTTGGCTTCTAAAGTTGTGACATCGGCCTGTCTCATGTCACACTACTGAGCGACCTCTCTGTTGAATTTATACATGGTATTTTCAAAACCTGAAGCTCAGATCTGAAATTTGAAAACTGCTTGTTACACCTGCATGCTTCTCAGCTAGAAACCTACCATGACTAAAGTCCACAAAATCTTCATCTGAGGTACTGGAAGTTCTGCTTCAAATTTTGCTGCTGAATTGTTGAAACTTTGGGGATATAAATGATTCTCAGTAATCACACCTCTTCCTAATTCCACTGTTCCCAGAGTCTTTTTAATCAAACCACACAAAGCCTGATCTTCACCATTATTAAAATTTTGCAGGATATGAGAGGAAAATACCTCTTCTGTGACATAAAGTTTTTCAATAGCAGGAAAAAAAACTTACCAAAAATACATTTTCTTCAACTTATTATTCAAATTTCTACCAGGACTTATATAGAAAGCAATTAGTTTTAATCTCCATTCAATTTTACAGAATGCCTCCACAGGAGCTTTTAGCACAAAGCTAAGACTCTAGTAAGCACAGTGTGAAGAAGATGAAACTTTGCTAATATTATCCTCACAGAGATAACAGAACTGCAATTCCCATGTGGTTTTGATTAAAAAGCATTATGGTCACAATGTTCAAAACTGTCCTAAAATTGCTCCTCGGGATTACATCAGCCATGGCTGCATGAAAGCAAACTTCCTCACACAGTCACTTGAAACACAGACAGCAAAATCCAATCCAAAGGGACATAATTACAACAAAATGAAGAGATTAAAAACTATTTTAATTAATCGCTGGGATTAAAATATTGCATTAAATGCTAATGCTTTTTATCAGAACTATTCACAGAGCTGCAGTTTAGAAATCTCCCTCCCCCCCCCTTTTTTAAATACATGCTTGAATGTAAATTACCTTTCTGAACATTAGTCAAAGTTAGACTGATTTAGCAAAACGTACTCAAAATTTGGGTTTGTTGCTCTCTTTGACAAGCAGACATTAAGAGAGCTGAGAAGAGGCCACTTCACTATGAACAATAACATGCTTCATAAGCCATTACTACCAGCAAACAAATGCATTCCCAAAACCTCACTCCCTGAAAACTTTCAAACAGATGGAAGCAGCTTGCAGTATACCTATTTAAACGTGTTTCAAAAACCCTATAGCCACTTCAGCCATAAAGCAGTTGCTTTAGTGAATCACAAAGGAGGTTTCAAAGCACACTGCTCACACACAGAAAAGTACATGTCCGGCTCTGGATTTAGCAGAGAAGAATTGCTGATATTACTTCAGAAGCATTTCAGTTATGTGTGTGTCACTGTTATAGCATCTTTCTAATTGCAACTACTTCCATTACACATTTTCTATAAGCCCATGCTGCTTTCCACCCACACGGCCTGTGGAGTAAATGCGTCTTCCCACCAAACTTCACAAGGCCATCTTACCAGATGTGAAAGTGTAGGCACGTATGTTGAGTCTGAAGTCACTGTACATGACTACACTTTCAATTTAGAGGCTGCAGTCATCTTCAGAAAAAAACACTTGCTTCCTATCAGTTTTCCACTATCTGCCATTTTGGACAACACTCAATCAGAAACAACATTTTAATGCTGTTTATATAATATGCTTAATGGTGACTATACAAATTAAATGAAGTTCTTATACTCTTTGGTTAGACTGTCTCTGATATGATAGCTGGACAGAAAATAGATAAATATCATAGAATCATAGAATTGCTTGGGTTGGAAGGGACCTCAGGGATCATCAAGCTTCAACCCCACTGCCGCATGCAGAGCCATCAACCTCCACATCTACTACTAGACCAGGCTGCCCAGGGCCCCATCCAACCTGGCCTTGAACTACTCTAGGGACAGGGCATCCACAGCCTCTCTGGGCAAGATAAGCGAAGAGTTTTTCTTATACAGCAAGCAAAGGATGTGTAGTTGAGACAGTTTGCTTTAACTCTTCCTCTCAATATCCTGATTTGGAAGGGACTCATAAGAATCAATTCCTGACTCCACACAGTACCACCCAAACCCTGTGTCTGAGAGCAGTATCCAAATGATCCTTGAACTGTGGCAGCTTGGGGCTGTGCCCACTGCCCTGGGCAGCCTCTTCGATGTCCACCACCCTCTGGTGAAGAACCTTTTCCTGATATCCAACCTTATAACTTTAATGAAGAAAAGGATGTTCCCCAAACTACTCTGAGAGGCATAGTAAGAAACACAATAGTTTTCGGCAATACACTCAAGAACATAGGGAGAAGTGAAAATACTTTACTTGTCAAGATCCATAAAAATGCATAGCTATTTTCAGACACAAAAGCTGGTTTCAGTCTCCTAGTTATTTTGGAACAAAAGGGCAAAAACCTAAATCTCTGTGCCTGGAAGAACAGTGTTTCCAGAAGAATAAATTCCATTCTCAAAAAACTGTTCTAGCTTGTTAAAATGAATGGAGATATTATTAAAATTAATACAGACGTCTTATTACACTGATAGCTTCCAATACTCATGCCTGAATATAATTTTACTAAAAAAACTGGAGAAGATAAAAAATGAACCTTAACCTATATTCATGTGCATTACCACATGGCAGCTATCAGCGCCAGGTTAATCACAACACCCATGCATAGAAATACCAAATGTAAGGACTACTAAGCTGTAGACTCTTCTGCCATCACTTTCTTCCAGTGTGTCTTGTTTTCTTTCTTAGTCTGTACCTCCTACACCGTCCTCCTCCCAGTGTATTCTGAGACATCGCGATGCAGTGTCAGGCATTTCACCAGTGGGAATGAGTGCTGCTGTGGATGGTGATCTGTGGTATAAAAAATTCAAACTGAGGGACAATCAGCAAGCTGCTCAAGAAACAAGCGTGTTAATAATCAGCATTTACCAGAATGAAATAGGTTAAATGCCTTGCTGCTAGATGGGAACCTGTTACAACATCCATGTATCAAATAACATTTACACAGCTGTGGCCCTTCCCTTTACCAGCCAGCTGTGACAGCAGATCGGCAGGGCTTCATGCTCCCTGAACATGTGAACGTGCTGTGCTGGTGCTGCTGGAGCCTGGACAGCCCCAGGTCCAGGGTCACCGTAGGACACTGACAACAGAGATGGTCCCAAAGATGGGTATGGTTATGCTTGCCCAAGATTTTATAGGCAAAGAGGAATCTCAGTCCACCTCATCCTCCTGGCCAGTCCACAACTGTTCGACTGCATTTTTGGCATGTGAGATTCCAACTCAGCCATTAAATTCTGCTACCACCTACAAAAAACTCCTAAAACATGCCATATTCCTGGGCAGGGCTGTGGGCTGTTACAGTTTGATAGAGTTGGCTGCTCCCCACCAGCTCCAAGAACAGAGAGAACAAACAGATAGATGTCTGTCTACACCAGGGATGCACCCCCATCCACAAGGCTCACAGATAGGCTTACTTGCACAAGTCTTTCAGTGACTTGCAGTTTTCACTAACAAATAAACACTATTTCCATTCTTACTTAGAGAAAAGCTAGTTGCCTGGAGAGCGATTTAGGAGATCAAGTACACTGCTGTTGCTTTCAGCCTAACCCCAGCCCACGGCCCAAGCTTGCTCGACTTTTTAAACTGCCAAGTAACTTGCACATCTGAGCTATGAGTCTGCCATCTCTCAGCCTCATTTTCTGCATCTAACTGTAAGTGACAAGGCTCATCATGCTTCAGCTGCCAGGTTTTCAATAGTCTTAACCATGTGGATAACATTATTAATGATTGCTTTGCACTGGGCAATGTAAATTTAAGAACAGACTTTCTATTTGTCAGCATGCTCCAATTCATTTCTAAATAGCATCACTGCTGAGAGGAGCAAACAACAACAAAACCCACACAAGAATAAGTGGGCACAGCCAGCGATTAAAGAACTACAGTTGCAGGAGACGGAAATTTTCCAAGTGACATCCAGCAGTCTCATGGGCTGTAGCCCTCCAGCTCAAGTGAATTCATGGCAGAACTACAACTACAGTCACTCCCATTTCCCCTGAAATCCTGATACTGGTTCTTGCTCTTTCCCTTTCAGTGGTAGCTCACTGACCAGGAGATAAGTCATCACTTTGGTGGTGAACCTACCCAGGCCACCTCACCACAGAGACAGCTGAGCACCAGCCTCGGCCCTAAGGCACAAATTAACATTTGAGATGTCAGTCATTATTTCTTGACTGTCCCATCTGATCCAAATTTCAAACACTGACCAATTGCTTGGTCACTAAAGAGTGGCTGTGGAGAAGCACAACCTCATGGATGACTTCTGCTCTGGGGAACATTCAGCCAACACTCAATGGATTCCTGCCTCAGTGGGAGAGGCCTGATCCCAGAAAGGACAGCAAGCACCTCTGGCTTCATTTCTCCAGACCAGCTTCTCTGACAAGGCTTCTTCTCATGGACAAGGAGTTGGTGTGTTTCATATAAACAATTTTGCAAGACGTGTTCGCAGGGGACACTGGCCTCTGCCTTGAACACAGAAGGTTTGTTTCACCCTCATTGATCACTTGGGCAAAAAGATGGAGGGTCCCCCTCTGGCCAGCTGCAGTGAAGCATTCTCCAGACAGGATGATTGTTGAAGGCTCCCATCCTCAAGGGGAGAAGGGACAAGCAAAGAACTTGGAGCTGAGTTTGGCACTCTCCCTGTTCATATTCCTACTGATCTTTAAAACTGGATTCATCACAGCAAAACACAGAGTTTTTAGGGAAAAGATTAAGGATCGGCCCTACACTGCTTTGGAGGTACAGTTGTCTTCCACCAGTTTCTCCATCAGCTTCCATCCTGTGTACACTCACCCTACAACCCAGGCAAACAGTCATCATGTTCACAATGTGGATTGCCGGTTTCCCACCTGCAGAAGCTCACCTCCGCTGTGTTGTAGAAAAGACACTGGTCCATCCATGAAGCTTATCTGGATCGTTTCTTTCCTGTTTCACATCTTACAAGTACAAATGTCTTGGGCATTGAGGAGCTGTTCGGATGATTCAGTAGTCTCAAGCACAAATTCTGTACAGTGACTCTGTTTGCTATTTCCCCACTGTAATAAAAATTTGTTACTTTTTTTTTTTTTAATATATAAAGCATGCTGCTGAGGAGACAGAATAGTAAATGAGGAGAGAGCACACGTGGAAGTTTATCAACTTTACTAAATCTCACTGGCATAGCCAAGGAGCTATCACAATGACTGCTGCTGTAGTGAATGTAGTTGGCTAAGCATGGGGCTCCACCGTAGAATCATAGAATCGCCAAGGTTGGAAAAGACCTCTAAGATTATCCAGTCCAACCGTCCACCTAACATCAATATTTCTCACTAAGCCATATCCCTCACTACAACATCTAAATCTTTCTTGAACGCCTCTAGGGACGGTGACTCTACCACCTCTGTGGGCAGCCCTTTTCCAGCGCCTGACCGCTCTCTTGGAGAAGTAGTACTTCCTAACCTGAATCTCCCCTGGCACAACTTGAAGGCATTCCCTCTAGTACTATTGCTACTTACATGGGAGAAGAGGCTGATCCCCACCTCACCACAACCTCTCTTCAGTTGTAGAGACTGGTAAGGTCACCCCCGAGCCTCCTCTTCTCCAGACTGAACAATCCCAGCTTCTTCAGGTGCTCCTCATAAGATTGTGCTCCAGAACCCTCACTAGCTTCGTTGTCCTTCTCTGAACACACTCCAGGGCCTCAAGGTTTCTCTTGTAGTAAGGGGCCCAAAACTGAACATGATGCTTGAGCTGCAGCCTCACCAGAGCCAAGTACAGAGGGCTGGTCACTTCCCCGCTCCTGCCGGCAACACTGTTTCTGATACAAACCAGGATGCCATTGGCCTTCTTGGCCACCTGGGCACTGCCAGCTCATGTTCAGCTTAGCGTCGACCAGCACCCCCAGGTTCATTTCTTCTACACAGTCTTCCAGCCACTCTGCCCCAAGCCTGTGGTGTTGCTGGGGGTTTCGGCCCAAGTGCAGGACACAGCACTTGGTCTTGCTGAACTTCATTCCATTGGCCTCAGCCCCCTAACCCAGCCTGTCCAGACTCCTCTGAAGGGCCTTCCTCCCCTCAGGCAAATCCTCCTGAAGGCCCTACTAGGGCACATGGAAAATAAAGATGAGGTGATTGGAGGTAACCAACATGGCTTCATCAAAGGCAAGTCATACCTGACACACTTGGTGACCTTTTATGATGGAGTTATAGCATCAGGTGGATAAAGGAAGAGCAACTGATGTCATCCACCTGAACTTGTGCAAAGTGACTGACACTGTCCTGCATGACATCCTGGTGTTCAAATTGGAGAAAAATGGATTTGAGGGATGGACCACTCGGTGGATGAGGAATTGTCTGGATGGTCGCATTCAGAGAGTTGCGGTCAACAGCTCAATGTCCAAGTGGAGACCGGTGACAAGTGGTGTTCCTCAGGGATCTATGTTGGGACTGATGTTAAATTTAACATCTTTATAAGTGACATAGACAGTGGGATCAAATGCACCCTTAGCAAGTTTGCAGATGACACCATGCTGAGTGGTGTAGTTTACACGCTAGAGGGAAGAGATGCTGTGCAGAGGGACCCGAACATGCTTGAGAGGTGGGCCCATGCCAACCTCATGAAGTTCAACAAGGCCAACTACAAGGTCCTGCACCTGGGTCAGGGCAATCTCAAGCACAGATACAAGCTGTGTGGAGAATGGCTTGAGAGCCCTGAGGAGAAGGATTTGGGAGTATCGGTTGATGTAAGATTCAACATGAGCCAGAAATGTGCGCTTGCAGCCCAGAAGGCCAACTGTATCCTGGGTTGCACTAAGGGAAGCATGATTCTGCCCCTCTGCTCTGCTCTCATGAGACCCCACCTGGAGTGCTGCATCCAGTTCTGAGGTCCCAACACAAGGACATGGAGCTGCTGGAGCAGGTCCAAAGGAGTGCCATGAAGATGGAGGGCTGGAGCACCTCCCCTGCAAGTACAGGCTGAGAGCTGGGGCTCTTCAGCCTGGAGAAGACTCTGAGGGGACCTTATAGCAGCCTTCCAGTACCTGAAGGAGGCCTATGGGAAAGCTGGGGAGGGTCTTTTTATAACGGTATGTAGTGACAGGATGAGGGGAAATGGTTTTAAACTGGAAGAGAGTAGATTTAGACTAGATATCAAGAAGATATTCTTTGCTGTGAAGGTGGTGAGACACTGGAACAGGTTGCCCAGTGAGGCTGTGGATATCCCCTCCCTGGAAGCATTCAAGGCCAGTCTCGATGGGTCTTCAAGCAACCTGGTCTAGACAGAGGTGTCCCTGCCTACAGCAGGGGGCACTGTAACTAGATAATCTTAAAAGTCTGTTCCAACTCAAACCATTCTATGATTCCATGAACTTCTGCCAGCTGTTTGTAGAATGCCTCATCTGCCTCTTCATCTTGGTTATGCGGTCTATAACAGACCCCCATCAGGATGCCCAACCTTGTTGGCCCTGCCCCTGATCCTTACCCATAGAATCTCAATCTTATTATTCCCAGCCCCAAGCTCAGCAACACCAAAACACTCTTTAACATAGAAAGCCACACCACCACCCCTCCTGAAATGAGGCCATCCCATCTGTGGGCTGTGTCACATGAAGACATCAACAAAAAGCTGGACAAGTTGAACAGGTAAGTAAGATACCCTGTTACCCAACAGGGTAAGCTTGGTGGGTATTTGTTATCTATAGTTACTGGAGAAAGACAGGACATTGTGTCTGCACTTTTCAATTGGCCAGAAATAGGACATAAGAAAAAAGTTTGCATATGATTTGTTCTTTCCCTTCTTGTTTTTGGAAGATGAAAGCAACAGACCCAGCAACACCATGCCATCACACAAACATTTAATCTCCCTGGATGCCAAAGGAAATGGTAAACAGTTGACTATTTGAGGCAAAATTCTGGTCCCACTGAGGTTCTCCCAGTCAAGGAGAATAGCAATGGTAACAGAGAAGTAACATCTACAACCTTGACAGAACCTAAACTTGCAGTGAGAACCTTGCAGCATGGGTGGTCCAAAATGAACTACCAGCCTCTTGCCCATCACCTTGTCCTGTGGGGTTTTCACTTGGAAATGACTGCAGGTTCACTCCTTCTGTGAGATGTGCAAGCCCGCGCTCCACATTAATGATCCGTTTTCCATCTTTGTGTCCAAAACAAGATAGCCTTTGCTCCCTTGAAACAGCAGAGCAGCAGCATCTTTTCCCACTCTGCTGGAAGGTTCTGGCACTATATCTCATGTTTGGCTTTGAAAGGGTGGGGTGATGGCTGAGCATGGGTGGCTGGAACTGATCTTTCCACACCTACGCAGAAGTCAAGGCCTGCTGCTGGCACAGAGGTCTATGACGACCTCTCCTTGACAAGAAAAATAGGATGAGGCGTGCGTAAGACAGGGCTGTATTTGACTCTGAACTGGAAGAAGAGCTGGAAGAGGTAGTCACTCCTCCTCTCTATATTATACAACACTAGTACCCACAGCGAAAATAGAAAACCTCCATCCAAGTGATAACGGCTACGCCACAGTCAAAAGCTATTATAAAACTCATATTACCATCCATGTTACAAAGTAAAGAGGAAGAAAATCTGCCACTGACTACAGAAGAGAACCTCGACAGCCCAGATGAATAAGGACAAGGTAACCTGCTTTTGGCTTCCTTTTTTTCTCACAAAAACAGAGCTTATTAAAAATAAAGGAAAATTACTCTCTGATGGCTATTCCAGCCTCCGTCAGTTATGTGTTTTGGGAAATGGGGCAAGTCCATATGACCTCTGTCCTCTGTATCTTTGAGATAATAATGGTGTATTTTAGAAAACTGTTTGACGTATGCTTGAAAAGCGCTGTGTGTCAGTTATCTCATTACAAGATTCTCAGCATGGAAAAATCCAGGCTGTCTGAAACCATCCCAAATCACAAAGAAAGATCTTGGCACTTGGTTGCTGACACAGGAGATAATTCAGACGTATTATTTAACGGTACCCCGTGGCAAACTTACAGCATTATAAACTGCAGAAAGCATGGAAGATTTTGTCTCTAGGGACCTGTGCTCGTTTTAATGGTGAAAAGCACTGTGGATAGGGCAACACTATGCTGCAGCACACAATGCAAGAAGCATTTTGTTATAAAAGGTTCCACACGTTTTTTCTCCTGTTGGTGAAAACATTAAATTTAAAATTTTGTTTGTTTACTTGGGTTCAGTCACTTATTCCCAAGAAACTCCATCTTGGTTTTTTTTTTTTGTTGTTTTTTTTTTTTAACAACCTCCACAACTTACAGCACTCTGTTCTAGCAATGCTCAGATATTTTCAGATCCCTTGCAGAGTGGACTCAAGTTGCTGAACTGGAAAAAAAAGTTTTAATTTCTCACCCTTCGCTGCCCAGAAAGCTTTCCTCTAGCAGAATCCATCAGAATTGGGTAGTCAATAGAAGATGACGCTGCAGGATGGGACCATAGTGGGACTACCCATTTTCACAACAGTGGATTAGCTGGTTTCTTATTCAACCCTAAGAGCTGAAGTCTGTAATGGATCTCAGTGAATTTCAGCTTGCTGTTCTTACTGAGTTTTGTGTCTGGATTCTTCCCCCTCTGAAGACCGTGTCTGCTAAGCATCCTAGCTTAAATTCTTACTAAAGAGAGAAGATGTGATAGAAAAGAACAGAAATGCAGCACATATGTATGAGTTTATGTTTAGAAGGTTCTATCAAGGAGACCTTAAGCTGACTTTTTTGCACTGTTTATTACAGACTACTCATCTTAAAACAGCTGACTTCTTGCTTTTCTGCTGATTCTGAAAGTATATTTAACATAGGCATTCTCTGTCTACCGTACATATTTTCATTGCCAATGACGCACTAAAGAACTGCAGTCCCCTTCACAAAAGGGTACTGTTGCCAAATGATAAATGGATTTGCAGCTGTCTTGCAGAGTGAACAGAAATGTGACTCCTTTCTGTCAGAAAACATAAAGACTGGATTGAATTACCACAGAACCCTAGCCCACAGGCTCAAGCAGCGTTCCCATAATACAATTAGAAGAAGAAGTTTTCTGCTCACTTGGTATGTAACGATGGACAAATATGCCACAAGTATCTCTAAGCAGAGCAAAAGACAGTGTACAGACCTATGGGTTTTTTCTTTCCCTTTTTTTGTTCCTTTCTTTTTTCTTTTTAAGAACATAACTGGAAACTGAGGGAGAAATCCTATTATTTTAAGCCAGAAAATTTTAAAATAAGCTCTTTCGGCCTTTTATAATCTGAAAGGAAAGGCATTAGTAGAAATTAATTTGGAGTTAATAAACGTTGCTTCCATTACAGATCCTGTTCGTGTGGCTCTATTGTACTTCATTTTCTTATTTCTTTCTCAGCTGTGATGGGGAGTAACTCTAGTACTAAGGAGCTCAAAGCTTGCGGTAGAAGATAGATAGAATAGATTTAAGTGCAACATGTTCACCCCATGAGGAAAAAAACACTGAAGTGTTTACATATGAGTAACAGCCTTATCAAACTGTGCTGATTGTTCTATAGGTACAACTCTCCTTCACTGAGAATATGCTGCCTTTAATCAAGCGTCCTTTTCATTTACAGTACATTTACAGCCTTCTTCTCCATTTCAAAATGAGCACTTGGGACACACTCCTATACTTCTTCATGTCTCTTACAGACCTGCAGCTTACACTTACTAACAATCTTCAAAGCACGTTTCATTTTCTCTGCTGCTATGGAGCAACATTTATTCTATCAATGAAAAGCCATAGCCTAGGAATACAGCAGATGCTCAGTACAGTAACAGTTGCTACTGAGGCAGCTGGACTGAATGACTAATACAAAATAGAATATGAGTCACCCAATTTTTTTAGGACATAGGTACAATAAGTTCTAAGAAAAGTAAGGCCAGATAACGAATACTATTTCTTCACACCATTTACTTTGCACGGTTGCTTCAGAACCACACCGGAACAACAGTATTTTCTTCAATGGTTTCCATCATTATGCATCTCCAGCTTCGTAAGCTGGTCCTCAAACTTTTGAATGTCTACTTGATGCTTCATTAGGAACTTTCCATTTAAATGAAAAACAGGTATGTCATATTTGTATTTATTATACCATACTGAGTTCTCCGGAAGGGTAATATCCACCTCCTGCAAAATAAACTGTGACAAAAAAAAATATGTCAGTACGTACTAGACAGTGGAAAATAAAACTGGCTTGTCTTTTGATCAAGATTCTTTTTCAGAAATAAGGTTCACTTTGTGCTTTTGGATTTATTCTTCTATTTTGCAAAAAATTGCCCATTTTGTGGCAACAAAATGTATGCAGCCACAGTCCTCAGCTATGCGTCTGCGAAGGACTCGCTCTAGTGCAGAAAGGCACTTTAGATCCCCTGTGCAGAACCCCTCTCCTTTGAATATTAGCTACAACAAACACGCAGCTGGCAACAACTTTGTGTCAAGCAGTACAGTGCAATACCTTTCAAATGCTACTATTAACAATTTCTTTCCTGGGAGAAGAACAGTAAAAACTGTGCTTAAATACAGTTGAAATATTTGAAGCCCTATTTACCAAAATACTTCCCAAATGGTATCATCACCTGCCTTGTAAGAACTGTAAACTCCTGTCAGACAGGGAAACAGTATTTACAAGTGCAGTGGCCTTAAAGACTTTTGCAATTAAGTGCATGATGGTTTAGTTTGCAATACTTATTTGAGCTGCATTGTCTCAAAATGTTTTCTGGATAATGAATTTTATGGAAATCAGTGCTGAAATTGTCTTGAATAGGTCACCCATGAAAGAATAACGGAGGCAAGTAAATCCAAGCAATTCTCCTTCTCAAAGAAAGAATCCTCATGAACTACTTTTACTCTATATAAAATGTGTACAGTATTACAATACATTACCCTTCTTTTATATGGCTCAAGCACTTCTTTTGCTTCATCACAAAGAGGGCAAGGTTTCTAAAGGGGAAAAATTGAGACCATCATAAAGCACAAAGTAAAACACATAAATTAGCTGTACTGTAAACAGACAGGTGTGATCATTACTGTAAATGTGGTTTCTCTCCCCCATTTCTCTCATATCTTCAGGCTTTCTAAATTTTTATCCTTGCAGCACAGACAAAAACAATTTACTCTTGCTTCACCCACAAAAAGCATACATTTGCTGTTATTTTTCTTATGGTATAAATAAACGTTTTTCAACCACTATTCTAAAGGTTTAGAAGGTAATAACATTTTACAAGGCCATAACACTCTTTCTTTTGGCTAGCAGCTGCAGGTATTGAAAGTGTTTGCCATCTCCAGTAGGAAAAAACTACCCATAATGCTCTTGTCAGAAGTGGAGAGAGTGAGGGACTCACGAGTAACTTCTGTTCCACTTCAGATCAAGTCACTACTGTCAGTTCAAACAGCAAAAACAGGAGAGTTAAAATAGCATGACATAGGCTGACAATGTCTGATAGGAATTAAACGTGGTACCTCCCAACCTGCACAGCTAAGAGGGCAACGAACCTCCAGCAGAGCGAACTGGCAAACAGCTCTGACCTGCAATAGGGTTCAAGAAAACCTCTCCTTTCTGAAAATTCCCTAGTCTTCCTCTGGAGCTTTACAGCTGACTTCTGCTGATCACGAATCATGACTGTCAGAGCACTGCTCGTGTGAAACAGTGACTCACACGAAGGCATGTTCTTTCAGCGTCTGTAGTAGCAGAATTTGGCCTATAATTCACAGAGCAAACCATACAGGGGTTCCTCTGTCATGAAACATCACTCACAGCTGGAAAAGACCTACTCCTTTCCTTCCCACTTAAAAATCTTTCTAGGGCTTCTTTAAATATAGAGTTAATCTGAAGTAGCTATTTCTTTCTTCCCGTATGTCAATTAATTTGGATTAAATACTCTACTTTCAATTCATATCCTTATGCTCTGAAAACCTATGCAAGATGCTAAAGATCAACAGGCCTGAGTTTTAGCTTGTGGGTTTTGGACAGACCGATATACTACAGACCCAAAACTGCGTATCAGTAACTGACAGAAATGCTCCAGAATCCTGCACATCAATTCTTCACATCAATCCTTCACATCCACTTCAAAGAGCCAGCCACTTTACAGGGTTATTAGGATGTTCTCAGTTCTCCTAGGTTTGTGGTAAGCTCTCTAACAGTCACACAAAAGCATTTAAAAAACTGAGTTGATTCTTAGCAAAGAATATGTTTTTGCTCCTGCTCGGATGGCAAGTGTTAGTACTGCATAATACTGATATGATTGGCACTGGTTTGGAATCAGACAATGAACTAACTCCACTAACAGTGAAATCTGTTTAAATGGTCTACTTATATTACCGTACATTTTTCAGTCCATCAGTACAATAGTAGTTCTCTGCCATGACTTTATCCTATTCTATAATAGGGCTGTCTGGTTGAAGGTGTCTCACACAATCTCCCATCTGAAAGGTATCTTACCGCAGCAAGTGGGATTCCTACTGCTGACACAGTAAAAATCCCTTCCTAAAGAGACCTGTGCTCTACTATTAGCTGGATCTGTTTGACAAAACACATGCCAGAAGGGAAAGTTTTATTCCTACAGACAATTCTCATTTATGCGGCACACTCTGCCTGCAGTTTGGTGCTCATTTTAAGCTGTCGCTGATGCTGAAGGAAGCAGGCCTATGTTCCTGCCACCACTTGTTTTGTGCTAGCATAAGCACTCGTACAGCTACACAGTAAAACTAGACACGAAAACTGATTTGACTTAGGGTAACCTTGTAAAAAAATTATCTTTTTTTTTTAAACCTGGAGCAGTTGCTGCACAAATGCCTGTGTTGGCATAAACAAAGCCTCTTAGGGGGAAAACCATTTGGCAATGCTGGGATCTATTAGTTTGATGTGGTCACAGAAGCCATAGCTCTCTCCTGCCTTCTCTTCCTCTTTTCTCTTTATTCTTAAAAACTGCAAGGAGGGAGAAATGCAGTTGGTAAGTATAAACTAAGAGCAGTGACTAGCTTTAAAGCAGCCTGCCTTCTGCTTTGCAACTGCCAGTGATATGAGACATGAAAAACATTTTACATTGAAAACACATTCAACCAAAGAGGACAGTTTAGAGAGCTACTTGAACTCTACACCCAGAAAATTTGATTTCACACAGTATTACTAGTTTGAGATTTTGTGACACAAGATCATACAAAAGAGCTTTTTCCCAACTATTAACCTAAAGCTAAGCTCATTATTCCCTACCTTATCACATATGCTTTCTGAATGAATTCATGCTGAATCAGGCAAGGAGAGAAGAAAGCTGTAAAGTACTGTCTTCCTTAAAGAATGTGTTCCACTGATTAAGAAACAATTGATGAGGGCTTTTAAAACCTATTCCTACACTACACAGTTTAAACACTCCTTTACAGCTAGGGAGGGAATGAACAAACATTGTGCAGGAGGAGGAAATCATCCAATGATCCAACACCAAGTACCGCCATACATGATATCAACATTCTCAGTGCTTTGCATTTCTAGCTATTCTACCGAAGACCTCAGAAGCTATGTGACAACACAAACGCTGTTAAATGCAGTGTGCCATTCTGTCTGAAAGTGGAGAAGACCTCTGCAGATAAAGCAGGCCCTTAATAACAATTTGTGGAAGGCAGCAGCTCACAGATGACCATTCTTGCTCATCACACCTGTTTTCTACATGTACTTAAGAATTAAGCTGTGTCCCAGACAAAGGTTTATTTGCATTTTATTCCTGTTAGCTTTACAGAGCCAGTAAAGCTAAAAAAAGGATGATAGCAGACTTTTCCTTTTTCCTCTTGTACTATCAATACTACTCTGACATATTTTCAGTCTCAAATATAGCAGCGAAATTAAATGAGTGCTTTGAAGAGACTATTTTGACTGTTTATGCTTGTCTTGAGCAGATTAGGTATGAAAACTCATCTTTGATGTCCATTTCCAGGATGAATCACAAGCAGTTAGAGAACAATTTTCTACTAGAAAATGGACCACAGTGTCACTGAGATTGAATAGTCCTGAAATCTCCATTTGTTGCTTGTAACTACCTGCTTGTGAGAGGAGTGTGCTGTCAAGTCAAGAGTAAAAGACACCCTAAAAGCAAATGACCAAAACTACACAAAAGGTCAAGCCATTTCATCTAGGATTTGTGTATATTGATGCTTTATTCTGAAAACTACTTTTACCTTGGTGAACAGAGTCAGTACTGGCTTATTCACGCTAGCTAAACAGAGTTGTCTTCCCAGTAGACTGGATGTACTCGCTAGTTGCACAGTTCTGCTCAGGAAACAAAATATCATTGTCCTGCTAAGGCAAAAAGAAACCAACAACGTATGCTTTAATTGTTTTGTGGTATGTTATAAGCGATGAAATTCAATTTTAATCTGAATGTGGTTCTTCAGTAGCAGTTCTAAAATATACAATCAAACCATTTTCCCAGCGCTTTTATGTTCACAGGATCAACATTTTAATCAGAAAAACAGGTTATTCTGTGACAGACCAGAAATAGTTTGCAGTAGCTCAAGAGCTGCAGCTTCATAAAAAAATATGTATTTCCTCACTGAAATGCCTCTTTTAAATTCTGTAACACAAATGCTGACATAAATGCATAACAGTTTCAACTTGATATATGCTAGTAAGAATTACGTGATATTAACGAAATGCAAAGTGCTGTGCTTTGAACCTCAGTAATCTTGGTGCAATGCTTGACATATTCTACTTAAAATTATTCCATCAAACAACTAATCTGTACCTAATCAGAATATTAAAATAATGCTCCCTGCAGCAAATAACATGCTGCAGCCAAGACAATTTATAATAAGTTAATAGAAGTATAATAAAACCATGCACGTCACCCTGAGTCCTCCCTGCAACAGCAAATTAATTTAAGAAAGATGCTGATATGTTCTTCCTTTCTTTGGGGAAGTTTAAGAAAATTCATAGAAAGTGTTGCTGTTGAAGGGTGGCAAATTGGAGTCTTGCAGTCATCTAACTATAGCAAGACTAATAACAACAGTGCTTCCTCCCCAGCTTAATCTTCAGGGAATCTTTAAATGACATTCTGGGACTCGGAGGCAAAGAACAGAAACAAAAGGGAGTCTGCACAGAGAACATCAGCACAGGCAATATTTACCATCAGATTATGCACTGTGGCAATCAAGTCAGTTTTATATAAAGTCAAACTGTTTCTGTTCATTTTCCACTCAAGCAGAACTTCCCTATAGTTTTACTAACTGCAGAGGACCATGCAACAGCACAAGTTTAAACTCAAGTATAAACAAATGTGAGGGATAACAGAGAAGAAAAGCAGGACTAACTGATAATCTTGTTTTAGGTGTGCAGTAAAGAAGAACCTGGTGCATGCAGTGGGCTTCCAAGTATTAATATTACATAGCTCCGCTTTAAGAGAGAAGAGTTCAGCCAGCGCATCCAATAAAGAAAACAAAACGCTGCCACAGAACCGGAACTTAAGGCTATTGAGCAGCTATGTTTCTAAGCAACAACCACAAGAAAAATCGAAGGTGCAACTTGGCACAGCTCCACCTGCTGTATCATGCTGTCAGAAACACCTGTTTTCTCAGGGGACTCGGGCAAGGGTGATCTGCCAGGTCTCCAGAAGTTTCAACATAACAAATACAAATAAAAGGTATTACCCTCTGAAAATTATAACACGAATGGGCAAATTTCAGATACTTGGAAAGAATGTTTTGTTTTTTTTTTTTTCTTCCCCTTGATCTCACAGAAAATGTTGTCCAAAATGGAATATTCTGCAGTGAAAGGGCATTGGGGCTTCTTGTTCAGCCTGGGACGAGAAGGGCTCTTCAGCTGTGCATGCCAGGCTCGGTACCAGCAGGAGCGCCAGCTGCAGGCGCAGAGCAGTGCCTGTCACACTGCTGCCAGCTGCGCCATGGGGCAGTGCTCTTGTTTTACTTAGCTGGGTGGAAAACTCATTGTCCAGAATCTAATGCAGCAAATACAAAAATAAACTTCAAACACTTTGAAAATAATGCAAATCTGGATGATGGCAACTAGTCTCAATCACTTAGAAACGTTTACATCCGCACTAAGTAACTGCTCAGAAAGGATCTGTGTTTGGCATAGTGAAGTGTACTATGTCGGCTTGCTCACATGCAAGATAAAAAAAGTCAAAAACAAATAGTTTGCATTCTGACAAGTTTTTAAATGAATGCTTTTGTTGCCAGCCTTACAAGGCAAATTTTATTCCTACAAAACAAGGACAATTGCCCCCCTACTATTTTGTGAACAGTAGAGTGAGTAAAGCCTAGATATCCACAGATTTATTCCCCACTTACACGTATGATGTACGTAAAATGACTCTGGTTCTCTCCTTTATCCCTGCTTTTAGACCCCTCCATTACAATCCGAGCCTGGACGATGCTGACAAAGCACCAATTAAACGCAAGTGGATACGCTGCTATCAATGCTGAGCTTCAGGATCTCACAAGAATAAAGACAACAGTCCAGTGTCTTACTCCCCCAGCAATTTCAAATAATCATAAGCAATGCTTTATTTAGAGTTCAGGAGCAAATCTCCATCAACCAGTACTACTACTACTAGAAGAGCCTTGCAGGAGATTACAGACTTTGGCTGGATGTCTTCATAAACAACCTAAGGACTGCATAATCCTGGTTGCCAATTTATTCACCCCTGGAGAATGACACTAAGGCCATGCTGTAATGCCAGCTGCAGAATGACTCAAAGAACTAACGGGATTTATGAAATGACACCAGTCTCAGCCCAGGCTCCAGACATGCTCAGCTCCTCCAGCACAAAGCAGCCTGAGACACCTTGCCCAGAGGGAGGGTGAGATACTGTCAGACGGTGTCATGTTCCCACCGTACAGGACATGCAGCTTGACTTCTTATGTTTCTTATGTGGGCAGTGGCCAGAACAGCTGCATTTAATCTGCAATAAAGCAAGGTGTTAGCAAAGAGCAACTCGAGCTTTACCGAAGTGTCACTATGGTTCTGCTCTTGCAGAAATCTGCACTTAAATCAGGGGGGTTTACTAATCTTCTTTTAAGTAAAAAGATTAAGGTTTTGGATAAAACCCCAGAGCTGCAGTGATGCACAAACACAGGAGGTTTCTACTGTTGTGCATGGTTAAGCATAGCTGCTACTGATCAGAAGATAGTGAAAGGGAATATCTAAACACTCGCCAGGAAAACCTACTGTAGCTGCACAATTCACCCGAGCAGCATTCAGAGCCCCATGTGCTTAGCACACGCACACCAACACCACACGAACCAGCACACTCCCAGTGCCAGCACTCACTGAACCGAGCACAGCTCCTGGGAGGCAGAGACCAGCTGCACAGGTCACTTCCAGCCAGCTTCACCACTGACAAAAAGCCAGGGAAGTGCCATGCAGTGTTCACATCCTGTTCTTATTTGTATCGTACTTGTCTTCTGTCATAAAAAAATTAAACTGCTAAAAGCAAATACAAAATCTTTCAACATGATTACTCTGTGCTTTTCATTCTCCTGCCTCCAAGCAAGGGAGGAGGGCCTGGAGCATCTCCCCTGTGAAGAAAGGCTAAGCAAACTGGGTCTGTTTAGCCTTGAGAAAAGAAGACTGAGAGGGGACCTGATCCAGGTCTATAAATATCTAAGGTGTGGGGGGCAAAGTGGCAAGGCCAGACTCTTTTCAGCGGTGTGTGGAGACAGGACAAGGGGAAACGGCCAGAAACTGGAGCATAGGAAGTTCCACAACAATGTGCGCAAGAACTTCTTTACGGTGAGGAAAAAGAGCACTGGAACAGGCTGCCCAGGGAGGTTGTGGAGTCTCCTTCTCTGGAGATATTCAAGACCCGCCTGGACGCCCAACTGTGCGACCTGGTGTAGGGAACCTGCTTTGGCAGGGGGGTTGGACTCGATGATCTCTGGAGCTCCCTTCCAACCCCTACGATTCTGTGATTCTGTGATTCTGTAATTATAAAGACCTGTTTGAGAGAGAAAATTAACCCATAAAAGTAAAAAGAAAGGATGCTTGCAAACTTAAAAACCTAGCCTTTCTTATACTATAATAGTACACAATAATTTAACTGATGATACTTCTGAGTTCAAACTTGGCCCACGGTGTACTGTGCAAAGCCAAACTGAATTAATTTCCTATCTATACCCTGGGATGCTGGAAAAATAAGATGTGAGACTAAAACTAGCCATTATTTGGACAAGACAATTAGCTGTAAAAACTTTAGTTTAGCATCAGTCATTGAAAGATAAGTACGGCTGACTTCCTCCCTAACTCTGTACTATCAGTGATGCTATGTATTCTGAGTCCCAGCTCCAAACCACTGACAGATTCTTGCCATGTGTTTCTGGCTGTTTTATACACAAAATTACCTATATATTTGGATAAGATTATGCATTACATACTGTTTTCTTTCCATGAATGTATATACAGACCTGAAAATGAAATTACTATGATCAGACAGGCATGTCTGTATACACTGCACAATGATGCAGTATTTCATTCTGGAACCTTAACATGGGTTTGATCAGTCATGACTGCTTGGACAAATCAAACCTTTTTCTGTACAGTAACACATCAGCAACAAGAAAACTACTAAATTTGCCTAAAATGGATCCCAGTCCTAAACACCTCCTAGCTGTTTGTCTTAAAGAAACCTTGTAAATTTCTGTTCTTCTGACGTGACTCCCCATTTATTCCTCATTCTAGCATGACAAAGGAATAGTATAGGAAAGAGAAACAGATGTCAGGTGAAATCCCCAGTGACCAGAAAAAAAGGAAACACCACTCCCATTTTCGAGAAAAGGTGAAATGAAGACCTGGGAAACTACAGCTTGGTGATCTGTGCTTGGGATGATCATGGAACAGATCCTCCTGGAAGATATATTAAGGCAGATGCAAGATGAGGAGGCAGTCTGAGACAGCCAGCATCGCTTCACCAAGGGAGATAACATTTCATCAATCTGGTGGCCTTCTACAATGGAGTGATGGCTTCAGCAGAAATTTAGATTAGATCTTAAGATGAAATTCTGGCATAGATGCCCAGAGAAGCTGTAGTGCCCCATCCCTGGAGGCGCTCAAGGCCAGGTTGGATGGGGCCCTGGGCAGCCTGAGCTGGTGGGGGGCAGCCCTGCCCACGGCACGGGGTTGGGGCTGGATGGGCGTTGAGGTCCCTTCCAACACAAGACATTCTGTGATTCAGATGGAGACTACTGGCCCAAGTCAGCGGGGGATTACAATATTTTTTCTATAGCTCCTGATTCAAAAGCAGGTATGGTCAGCTAGGAAAAGAGAATTACTGGCAGTGGGTTTTGGTTTGCTAATGATCAAGATGACGCGGTACGACAAAACACGGTGACACCGCATGGGAGCAAGGATTGCATGAGCTGGGCCATGCGGCCCTGTACCGATCGGCTCCATTTGCAAACCTCTCACGGGCGCACCACGTCTTCCCACTACCTCCCGCCACCGGGAAGCCCCACTCCCCCCCCACACTTCCCAAATCTGCATCGCCGCCTACAGACTGGAAGAGACAAGCGCCCAGCGAGCTAACCACCGCGGCCTGCCCCGCTCCCTGCCCCTCCCCTGCCGCGCTGCGGGCAACACAGCAGCCCCAAGCTGCCCCGCACTACCAGGCCTCCCACCGCCCTCCTTCAGCCCCCGCCGCGATCACCCCGTCCGGGCCGGGGCTGCGGACTCCCACCTGGCAGAAACTGAGGGACGGCCCAGCTCCGCGCTGCACCCGGGCAGGACGCGCGGCCTCAGCGTGCGCGGCGCCGCTCCGCTGCCCTCTTCTGGCGGCCCTGCGGGAAGGGTTGGGCAGCGGGAGGAGGCGCAGCGCCGTCGGGTGGCGTAAAAAAAAAAAATGGTTTTTCTTAACCCTGATAGGTTTTTCTTAACCCGTATAAAAAAGCAGCCGGCGGCTTCTGCCTGCTCTTCCCTCCGGTGCTCAGAACCCAGGTTTTGGCAAGGGATATCTCTAAATATAACTGGAGAAAAAAAAGAACTGTTATCAGAGCGTATCATTAAAGTGGATAGGAGCCATAAACGTTCATAAGGATTCCCTAAAGGAATCAGAAAGATGCGAGAAGGGTACACTGCGAAGTAGTAGGTAGCACAGACGAAAAGAGTGTTTTGCCATAAGCAGAGAGCCTGTCCAGCAGTTCTGCTCCTGCTGTTTCACTGCCTCCCGGTGGGATACGTGGGCTTCAGTTCCTTTCCTCTGAAAATGAACTCAGTCTGATGAAATAAAAGAGAGCAGTGGGCCTAAACTCTCTTTTTCCCAGTAGTAAATTTAATTTTAGGGAAAATGTCCAGTTCTCTGTGAATCAAGCAGGAGCAATGTAGATAAAACAGAATATTAAAGGTGTGATATGTTGCTTTGAAAAAAAAAAAACTTTTTAATATTGAATGCAGGCAGCAACTGTACTCATAACTGAGTGGAAAATGAGGAAAAAGAGTCAAACACAGAGATCTCTATTAACAGCTTGAAGCACTATGTGGTATGTTTGCTGGCCATACTGGTGGACGGTCAAGGAGAGTGTTTTGGAGTACATGAGTAAATCCAAATGAGATTGGAAATGGGCTCAAAGTAACGCAATGAGTTGCAGTAAGAGTAGAAAAGATGCTAATCTAAGGAAGATATCAATCTGACAGTCCCACAAGGAGAGATCTTTCTCTGCTGAAATTAATTGTTACATTCTTGTCTGAAACCATGAGCTTTTTGTCCTTTCCATTCCGATTACCTGGTCTAAAGAGAGGGCCTCAGGATCTTTTGAACTTCATCTGTGTACAGAGATACGCAATATTTAGTTCACAAGCATGTTGATTTTCCTTTCTCCAGAAAAGTGCTTTAAATAAAAGCAGCGTTTGCTGCTGGGAAACAAGGTCTGTAGGCTCATGCTCTTTCTGTTGCTGTATTTCTCTCCGGGCTTTGCTTGTGCTTTTGTAGTTATTCCTGAGAGTAGGAGACAGATCTTCTAGGGTACAATCTGAAGCTTTCCCTGTACACCCGTGCACTGTGAGGCATATCAATCTGCAGCGGGAAGGCTGCCAGGAGAGTTGCCTTACCCTGCCACCATGACATACCTAATTAATGAGCAGAGTAAACAAATGTGCCTGCTGAGGATTAGTCAGCTCCCAGTGACTCGTTTTCAGCCACTATCTTAATCCCTTCAGTGGAACAGGGGTGTAATGCTGGCAGCTAAATCAGGCTGTTCATTTTTGTGCCAGGATCAGAAAGCCCAGTTTCAGGTTTGGGTGTCCTGCTTTGCTGTAAGACAGGCCTTTTGAGTCTGCCACGAGGCATACAGTGATCTGGCCCTCCCCTGGCTCTTTCTCAAGGAGTCCTGGCTCTGGTCTGCGCCTGTCTCATGTTTCATGGAGCAGAACTGTGTCTTCAGTGCTTATTTAGAAAAACTTAAGTCATGGGTGGAGTGGAAAGGGCTGGGCTTTTAAATGCTGGGAAGGGACGGAAGGAAGACTCCTTGGGGAGAGGATACTTTCAGCAGAGCCTAGTAGAAAAGCAAGGGTAAATAAAGAGGAAAATGTTTTGGTGTCGCAGTTATCAGACTGATTTTATCCCTCTCACTCCAAAAAGGAGGTTAGCCTACTTTGGGGTCTATGTACAGGATTTAAGAACCTGAAGGAGGTGGGCTCAAAGTCCCCAGACTGGTCAGGTTATTCAAACAGAATTGCTGCTGAAGCCAGGTAGTTCTCCAGCCATGTTCCTTTTGTGACCTCACGGCTCTTGCCATATTTCCCAAATCAGTTATTACATCACTAACTGACCTTGCTGATGTAAATGTTCACAACAGCATTCATTTGATTCTTTGTACTGTTTTCAAAACAAAAATATTTTTCAACAGCTTTCAGTCTCATGTATTTATTTGTTCTGTGTTTAGGCATATCTGGCGTGGGCTGGTTTCAAACTTAATCTGGGCTATTCTTAATCTGGGATAAAGTTATGAAAAAAGGGAAAAAAAAAGGGCAATTCCCTATACTACTTCTTCTGTGAAGAGATATTAGGATTAGAGTGCTGACACTGACTAGTTTTGCTTTGGCAGATTTCTGGTACATCATTGTGGATGGTTCAGCACAAAGTGCCTTCTGATTTTAATATGTTCGTTATGTGATAAATCCTCCTTTATGTTTGTAGCTTTTTGAGCATAAAAATGTTACAGATGAAGAAAGATTTAACACCTTAGAATGTGAGTCACTATTGCTTTGTTTAGGAATATGATGAGTTGCTGTGCAGCTTACTATAAAATATGTTCTGAGACGTGGAAGTAGTGGAACCTCATCCTGTTTTTCATTCTAGCACATAAAATGTCTTTAGATCTTAAGGGCAGCTGTGACTCAATGGTAAAATATGCTGAGCAAGTATCCTGCTATGGTGGACAAAGCCCATCTGAGTTATGTATTTGTTTGATCATTTACTGAATCCTTTAAAAAATGTCTGGAATTATTTTCATGATTTCTGTCTAAAAAGAACTCATATTGTAATGGATTGCTGTACGTAATGGCCTTCAATTAGGTATGCTTCCAGATTTCTATATTTATTTCCCAAGTATTTTGATTTTATCTTTGCTACTCCATATATTTGACATATGTCACAATATGCTTTTCATTACCTTTGCATGTTTTGTTTGTATTTGCACATTTAATAAATACTGTATTTTAAATCATTCCGAAAACAAGGTAGTTAACAAGTGTAGTGTTTGTGGAGGGGATTTAGGAATTACTTTGACTTCACAGTTTATCTTATATATAAATTTTTGCTTTGCAGATTATGTACAATGAGCACACAATCATCAAACCTGGAAATCACCAAAGATTAAAAGTAAAAACAATAGCAGCTAAAACATGGTTGGTTATATGGAAAACTCCATCCATAAACATTTTTAGGGCTGAAGCACTTTCTGTTGAATCTTATGACATTGTGGAAAAAAAAGAATATAATTTTTGCTTCTCTGTGATCCTCTCTACCTCTCACTAAAAGGTTTCTAGTACCTTAGATGCTGTTGTCCAGGTTTTCCCAAAGCTTTCTGCTGGAAATGGCAACTCTTGTGCTTGCAGGGTGCTCTGGGACTGTCAGCTCTGCTAGCCACAGCATAGGCAGGGCGCTGGCACCTGCCGGCACTGCACTCCTGTTCTGATAGGTCACTGAGAATCTCTGTCTATTTTGCTCTCTTATTTGGGAGGACATTGTTATGTATGTGATGCAATGAGCCATCAGATCCATGAGACACCTACGCCGGTTTAAACTCTGAAGGTTCGACTGATTCAAATATTACAAAAAGTAACAGACTGAAAGAACAACCACATTGTCACAGATTCATTAACTTGAAAGAAAGATTAGGAGAACATCAAGAAAATATTTGGCTGTAAGATTAGAGCAGATTCTTGCAATAAGGTGTAACTGCAAGAAATTACAGATATCTTAGCCTCAGGCAAAGTAGCTTGGAAATGTATTCAAAAGTATGAACATCAGTTATGGAACGTTTTCATTTGCTTTAATGACCTACGTAAGTGAAGGTTAGAGGTCTACTTGCATATGAACTTCCACTACCTGTTAATCCAGTGATCATCTGAACATTAAGTATAGTGACAAATAAAATAAATTTTGCCTGTTAGTGGTTGGGACAGCACTTAGACTTTAGCTTTACATCTAATAATCCCTAATGGAGCAGTGCTGTGATGGCTGCTGTGATCTCTGCTCATGAGCTTACTGAGCATCACGAGGACACTTGTTTACAGACCATGCCACAGCCCATTGGAAATCAATGTGACTCTTTTCATAGAGCTTTGGATCAGACCATTCATTTGCTTATAGTACTGGAAAAAACGCAGTGTTAGTTTAGAGTGCTAAGAGGAGTTCAACATATTTGTGTTTAATAAGGTTTTTCATGGTTTTTCATTTCCTTCACACAAATATCAGTGGGTAATATTTGTAGGAAGTTTTTTTATGAAATCTAGGATAAGCACTAGCTTTGTCTTCAGTTAATTGTGAGGCTGCTGTGATAAATGGCTGTTGTAAATGACACATTGCTCTCATCTCCAAGATTGCACAGCTGAATAAGTGGGGAGTGAAATAACATTTGTAATTTTGGTCCACGTGTCCTCATTAAATTATGTAGTGGTCTCAGCAGTCATTTTTCTAAGTAAAAAGCCATACTATTTCATTGATGACACATAAATGACATCTGAACAAGTAGCAGCTGTCTGGCATTAAGTGAAGATTTGGCTTTTCTCCTATACATTCCTATCTTTTTCCCTCGAAATGTCTTCCCGTGTTTTCTCTGGATTGATCTGCTAAAGAAAAAGCTTCTCCTTGTATTATATTGCAACACTTCACTTTCACAAATGAATAAATATTTTCGGTTTAAAATAAAATGAGAAAAAAAGGCTAAATGTGAGGCTCTGGAATCCCTCTCCCAGATGTCAAATGAACAAGAGAAGACAGTTTATTTCTCAGCCTAGCGATGTACTTGGAAATGATGTATTACCTGATGATGTACTAATATAAAATATGATGCTCTTATTTACTGTCTTGTGATACAAGACTTTAAAGGAAATGTATTTTTTCCCAATACCGTATCATTGTCATCATCTCTTTTTCCAGCTAACACAAAATTTTGTCAACATTGTGCAACGGCTGATAATTGCTGCTGTTTCCAATCCATCACTTCAAAATCAAACACAACGAAATCACATTCTATCCCTCTCTTAAAATCTATTACTAAATGCTATAGAACATTAAAATTCTCTCCTGTTTTTAATGTAATCTGAGTTTAAAAGTAAAGCAATGTATTTACAGGTGAAATTATATTTATTTTAATGCTGATTACAAATGTAGTATAAAATGCTTCTATTCACATCATTTTTTTTACAGGGATACTTTATTTCTCAGTATCCTTTCTTTCTTTGCCATGTGGTAACTGCCCCTCTGCTGGCCTAATCCATGCTGTAACCCATTATCTCTGATGCCATGGATACTTTGGATAAGCATATAATGACTGCAGTAACATTGTGTTTTGTGTTGATTTAAAAAAATTTAGCTCTAATAAGGCTAACCACTTATCTGATATGTGCTTTATTTTAATCATTGGATAATCCCATTTTGCTTCTCACTGTCTAATAAAAGCTGTGTATACAAGCTAGAGTACTAAGGTGTCATGCAGCTGTCAGAGAAGCCTTAGAATCTTGCTCCTTAGGAGGGAACGGAAGCACTTTTCATTTTCCTCTCGTTGAGGCTGAACAAGCTTGCAACCATCTCCTTCTCGTGCTCTTCACTGTTTGATGTCTGGATGCATTACTCAGCTCTGTGTGCGCTGCTGGGACATGGCTCATTGCCAGCCCTGCACATGCTGCCTCCCTCCATGCAAGGCTGGCAGGTCAGGCCATACTATTAACTACATGTGGGCCTCATTAACACCTTAATTGTGGTCTTTATTTTCATGTGAAGGAGAGGTAATAAAACTTTTTTAGTCATGGTGATTCAACTGCAGAAGAAATTTCCATGACTGGGCATGTCTTTTTATTTATGCAAAAGGTTTTTCCTTTCAGTAGGAAGACTAAAAGATGAACAAATGAAGAGGGTTCGTCTTCAAATCCATATGCAGCTTGTCTTCTCAGAAGTATTTGAAGGGATAGGAATGGTTAAACAATGGGTTTACTATTTGCTTCTTAAGTTATTACCTAAAGGTAGGAATTGATGGCTTCATCATTGTTTGCTGGACCCTTCACCTGGGCTTGCCTTTGTAAAATTTGTGATTCCCACAGCACCTGCTTTAGTGTGCTGAGACTGCAGTGATCCATGATCCTCACTGCAAAAATCTAGGGGACCAATAATGCATTCTGGTCAGGCAGGGGAAACTAGAAAGGAGGAAGCTATCTTCTAGGTTGGTGGATGTATCTGTCTTTGGGGCTATCTGTACAGCAATGGTTTCTGTGCTCTGACAATGCCCAGACAATCATTAAACACATCATTTGGCTCTTGTATAGTCTTTTGTAGCAGAACTACCATGAGTTCAGCCTGTGCTTTTTTATTTCTTGACTTTGGCAACAGCTGTATAGATAGACTTATTTGTGTTTAAAGAATTTGAATTGCCAAGATGAAAAGGGCAGCGTTTTTTTACCTTTCAATATAATGTGATCTAGCTGAACATGATGTTACTATGATTTCTTCACAGATGAGGGTCTCTCATTCTCTGTATAAAACTAGCTATCAAAAATGCGTTGAGTTGTACAATATTTATTAACTAGACATCAAAAGAATTTGGAATTATAGCAGCAAAATTCAGTTCTGTTATGCTGCATGGATCACTGAATGGATCTGCTGTCAAACTGTTCTCAAAGCTAATCATTTTATTTCCTAAAATACTGCACAGCACTGCCTCTGGTACTGCAAACAGACACATGATGGGCTAATTTGTGCCTTGGGTGTTGCTGTAATTATGATCACATTGCAGAAAATGTGTATGATATCAATGATGGCGATACTTTGTTATTGTTACTTTCATGAAGCTTTTCATCATGTTTTGCAAACAGACCTGGGATTTTAATAAAATAACTGGAAGTGACAGTGGTTCTGTTTTGGCCATTTCCCAATTAAAGCAGTTGTATGATAATTAATGCATAGCTGTTATCAGATATGTTTGTTTGTTTTCTTCTCCATAATCAGATATATCAACCCTATAGCCTTTCTTTATGAGTTAATTCCGGAGTATTTCTTTGACTCCATTTGGTATTTTCTTTGAGCAATTAGGTGCAACTGGAGATAATAAGACTTGGAAGGAGGGCACACATGTGCACAAACTGGGCATCTTATCCTTTTTATCCAAAAGTAAGTATTTCCACCCTACTGCCCTTGTTATTTAGCTGTTAGTTTTGCGGAAGTAAAACAGAACATTAATCTCCTTCTTGGTTTTCCACTGTTTCCTTTTCTTCCTCTATCTCTCGTGGGAGACCAACGTAATGATTGTTATCCAGGCTTACAACTGGGTGAACTCTTCAACTCAGGCTTCACCTTTGGTGGTCATAGTTTGGCTGTACAGCATCTGTGGTCCGTGATCTTTCCTAATTATCTTGCCTAATTATTGTCTGGGATCACAGTTTATAATTTGTGTTGCTACAAAAGCCTGTCTTCATCCCCAATAAAAGTAAATGCATCTCTTGCACCTATGCATCTCTTCTCAGTGTAAATAAAATCTTATCCTTTTACTTTCATCATATCACCTCTCTGGTTTCATTCAACCCATGATTCTTGCTTCTCCGCCAAATCAAATACAAATTAATTCTCCTTATTTATACAGCCCTTAAACTTCAGCTGTCACATCTGATTTTTAATCTAATGTAACATTTTGATATGTATTCTGGCATTCACTTTCCTGTGATGATGGCCTGCTTGGTCATACTGATTGGACACATTTCTCTTACTGCACTGACCTTCTTGATGTTCATGAGGAGCCTGTGGATATCTCATGTGACAAGAAATCAACAATCATTATTAGTTACCAAAATTTTAAAAATAAATATCAATCATGAATTTGAAGAAAACTGTCCATGTGGCAAAAAGGGATTCCTGTATTCCAAAGAGAGATCACACATTTCCAAGGATGATTTCTTGGAAGTAATGAACATTTTGTCTGAAAATCTGACCCTTTTAAAACTGTGCCATAATGGATATAATTAGGAGTTGTTTGTGGGTTTTTGTTGTTGTTGTTAATCCTCTTATTATTTTCACTTTACTTGCTATAAGGAGATAACAGTCTGGTAAGAATCATCACATAAGATATTTAAAAATTGAAATTATGAGTCTAAAGGCTGAAAAAACTTGCCATTATAAGGCCAAATAATAAAGCTACTGAATATTATACTGTAAGTACTAAGAAAATTTAATAGAAAATCTATATTCCATCCTTTTTTAGCAACGCCTTGAACCTGTCTGCCAGTACAGTAACCACTCCAGTTCTGTGACATAACATTTTTGCAGTTAAATTTGTACTACTATGAGGGCTTCTTTGAAAGTAATGGTACCTGTTTGATTATTTTGGCTCATGACATCAGAGATTATAATTCCTTTAACAAGGTGTCTGCAAATTTCCTTAAAAAGAAATGAATCAATAACTTGTGTTGATCAGTGTTGACCTTGCCAAGACCATTTGATTTTAAACATTTTAAAAACTGATTTAAATCCAGTTACTACAGGCCGGTTCACCTTGAAGAAAAGCACTCAAAAGAATAGAAAGAAAAAGTATAACAGCTTAAGTTTATGTAGTTCACAGATGCAGAAAGACAAGACAAGACTGTCAGAAGGCATTTGAGGCTGGAGGATGAGACAAATATTAAAGTAAGGAGAAGTCTGTGTGTGATGTCCTAACAGGTACCGTGCCATGGTCTTGGGAGAACGTTGAGAGGCTGCCTCAACATGATACAAAGTAATTACCATGGATTAATGTGTATGATCAGAATTTTGTATGATGATGGAGTGAAAAGAAGAAAAGAGTAGCCTGGACATTGCCTGGGTCTCTCTTTACGTTGTACTCCACTCCTCTGTTGCTTCACTTATTCTGACTTTTGCTTCTACTTTTAAATGGTTTTAATTGCAATCATAACACACCTCATCATTCCTCAAGGAGAGTCATCAGAATACAAAACTATTATTATTATTATTATTATTTTCTAACTGCATTTCTAAGTACGATTTACAGCATTTCCTCCTGTCCTGCAATAGGAAGCAGAAAAACGTTGGTTAATTGATGGTGAGAAGAGCGGCACCTTGTGGCACCTTGCTTGACTTTTTTTGCTTGACTATTTAAAGTCCCACAGTAATGCCTGGTATATGCTGTTTATTATTAAATACGCATTAAAATATCTCATGAAATTGGATTTCCTTTTAGAAACCTTGATTCTCGGCATATGAGATAGAGTATATTCAAGGGAAAGAATCTGACTCCAACTTAGAAAAGTTATTTAAAAGCAACGTTTCACTAATTGATGTGAGACACGACAAAGGATGCAGTTGTTTATGCTCTTGCTCTACTGCTTTGCTTATTCTGTGTAAGCCAATCCTGAAATCACTACAGCTTCTTTCACTTCTTTCACAGCTGATATAATGACATGCTAGTCTTAATAATCACTCCAGAGATTGGTACTCAACTTGTGAAGAAATGGAAACATTGTCATGAGTAGCTACAATTTTTTCAGTGTTTAAGGGGGTTCAAACAAGAGGAATAATGAATTTTGTTCCAGAATCACATACCTATAAATCCAGGTATTAATCATGCAATATAAACAATAAGACATATTTCTTGGTCAGTAAGGTATACCTAAACCACCCAGAGAAGTATTAAGGATGATGGCTGAATTGAGTTTGAGTGGAGTACTGTTTATATGGATGAAAGTAGGGATTAATAAGGGTATGTTGCTCAAAACCAGACCAGCCTGTGAAACACTTATTAATATCTAATTGTTGTTGTATTTACATATTGGGAATGCTGGAGGTGCTTTTTTTTTCATATGTCACATCCACAGAATAACAGAATCACAGAGTCACTGGGATTGGAAGGGACCTCTGGAGATCATTGAGTCCATCCCCCATCCCCACCCCCACGCCCACTAAAGCAGGTTCTGTACAGCAGCTTGCACAGCAAAGTTTGCAGGCTGGTTTTGAGTATCTCTAGAGAACAAGACTCCACAACCTCCTGAGGCAGCCTGTTCCACTGCTCTGTTACCCTCACAGTGAAGCTCTTTCTCATGTTCGTATGGAACATCTTATTTTCCAGCTTCTGCCCATTGCCTCTTGTCCTGTTGCTGGGCATGGTTGAAAAGATCCTGGCCTTATCCACTTGACACCCACACTTCAGGTTTTTATAAACACTGATAAAATCCCCCTTCAGTCTTCTCTTCTCCAGGCTGAACAGTCCCAGGTCTCTTTTCTCCAGCCCCTAATCGTGTTTGTGGACTATACTGGACTCTCTCTAGTAGTTCCCTGTCTTTCTTGTACTGGGAAGCCCAGAAATGGACACAGTACTCCAGATGTAGACTCGTCAATTCAGAGTACAAGGGGAGGATCACCTCCCTCAACCTGCTGGCCATGTTCTTTTTAATACACCCCAGGATACCATTGGTCGTCTTGGCCATGAGGGCACACTGCTGGCCACCAGGATACCCAGGTCCTTCTCTGTATTATCAACACATCATTATACCAATCAAGTATCACGTACTTCAGATCTGAGATGTTGATACTCTGTCAAAGAATTAGGAACCATACTTTAGAATTACAGAACTGTAGAACAGGACATCTAGTGAGGAGATCTTAAGGAAATATTACATTGTTTTTCACATTTCAAGTGGATTTGAGAGGAGAAAGCATGAATTTGGCCTCTGAAACATTAAGTTGCTTAAGAACATTTGCAATCATTTATCCCCATGCATCCTAACACAGCACAGAGGTGGTAATTTTGGCAAATTTGAAGAAAACCTGACTGAAATCTGTTACTATGAGATTTCAGTAACTGTCCTACATCCATTTATTGCTGGACGGAGTTTTTAGTAGTTCAATACCTTCTTTAAAAGGATTACTTGAATATCAAGAAAAGTCTGAAACTGTGGTTTAAGGCATAGGTCAAATCTACTTGTGTCTAACTTCTAATGTACAAAGATGATTGTGAAATTCAAAAGCATTATCCAAATATTCTGAATATGGTATGCAGGACATGTGTTTCTTTCCAAAATTTATACTGTGTTTCATATTAGAAGCAATTTTGCAATTTATAACAAGTATTTGTATCTTCCTCTTCTGTACAACAGGCAAAGGTTATCTAACTGAGAGGCAGGCTGGTTTATCACATAAATGATAACTTAAAAGAAGATTTCTAAGCTGTATAACATATAAACTACTTTGGAAGAAATTTGAGAATCCAAGTTTTATGCATCCATTTTATAAACCTAAGAGCTGCATTCTAACATTCAGACAATTTTTATTAATAGAAAGAAAAATTATGAAATTTACTCTGTCTTGCATGTCCTATCTGAAAAATTCCTATTAACAGTAAAACAACAAAAATGTTACTTTTGCTTCCTTTATAATCTCACCTAAGGTTTTAACGTCTTATTCCATGGAAAATATATGATGCCACCATCTCACCAATTTGATTGTTAAGATAAATACTGCTGTTGTATTCACTGCAACTGGAAGAAGCCTCCATATTTGTAAATACCAGTTTGTGGCTGAAGTTGAAAGCAGTCCATCATTCAAGCCTGAAGCTTCAGTTTAAGGAAAGCTAACAATTAGCAGAATGAAAGAGATAAATGTTTCATCTTAAAGTCTGTTCATGGAAAACACAAAAAGAAAACCTCCTTAAAACTCTAGCAGCTTGGAAAAGTCTTGTCTTAATTCTAAAAAACTCTCCACAAGAATTCTACTCAACAGATGATTATACATCCAAAATTTCAGAGGAAATCGTTTACTTCAAAAAAGTCAAATGTGAATAGGTGCTTCATAAAGTATAACTTTATCTGTAGACTCTTTTCTGCTTCCCTATAACAGTGGGTTTATAACTATCTCCCTTCCTCCTTCCCTCCCTCCCTGCCTTCCTCCCTTCCCCCCTTCCATCCCTCCCTTCCCCCTTTCCCCAATTCNCCCTTCCCTTCCCTTCCCTTCCCTTCCCTTCCCTTCCCTTCCCTTCCCTTCCCTTCCCTTCCCTTCCCTTCCCTTCCCTTCCCTTCCCTTCCCTTCCCTTCCCTTCCCTTCCCTTCCCTTCCCTTCCCTTCCCTTCCCTCCCCCCTTCTTGTATGCTAAGTTTTTACCTGATATCTTGCTTAGATGAACATACTGCACTGTAGATGGTGCTCTTTGCAAAGCTCATAGGTTACTTTACATCTATACAATGCTTAAGGATGTAGTTTGGATCTAAACTGAATAGCCTTATATTAGCTTCTTCTAAACCATCATTGAAAGTGTGGCCAGAAAAAAAAGAAGGTATAGAGACAGTGTCTGTATTTCATGACCGTTTTTGGCTTTCTGCCAGCTCACTGTTAATGTTGACCTGCAAGAGGCAGAGAACAGAGTCTTCAGTTTAAAGTCTGAATTTAAGTGTAGGTCATTTGAACTTAAAAACCAGTACACAGATATTCCTAAAGTCATTATTTCCCCTGTTAGATGTTTTTGATTGCTTTGTTGGATATGTAGTGATATTTTCCTTGAAGTGGCTGGAATTGCACTAAGCAGCCTCAACTCCATTTTCCTGGGAAAACGTACAGAAAAAGCCTTCTTTGCTCCTAAGACTCGTGGTTTGTATTTCCTTTGCTTGATAAATGTACTTTAACACATCACAGTGTATGGAGCGTTTGCAACTGTTTGTGAGACAGTACACTGAACTACAGAATAAAATACCTTGCAAGTATTCTCCTGATGCTGTGTTATTACTCTTCTGGTTGTGGATCTGTAACACGACCAAGGGAATACACATTAATAAGCACCTTACAGCTTCTGCAACTTTCAAATGTAGAAGTCATTTCCATAAGTGAAGTAATACTCAGCAAAATGAAAGGTACTTTATTATTCAGAAGAAAGCAAATGTTATGGCCTACTTTCCAGTGAGATGTGCAGGTAGTCTGTATCACGAAAAAAAGAAAGGATTAAAAAAGATAGATGAAAAAACAACAACAGCAACAACAAAGGTAACTAATATTACTATAAACGCACATTGAGCGCCACGTTGTTGCTTTCCAGTCTGAGATCCACTCTGACTCTTCTGTGCCTGCTCTATTACCCTCAGAATCATAAGGATTCTGCTAGCTTCAGTGAATAGCTGCAAGTATAATTGCCTTATTGATTTCTCTCCTCTGAGTTATCACTGTGTGCAGTAGTTAAAAAGAGCTATGCTGAACACAGACACATCTGCGGTGTCTCAGAGTGACAGGCACATCAGTATATTTTCTGTGAAATCCTGTTTCCATATATTCTTTGCAATGTAACCATCTCATCCATGCTGCATCAGTGCAGTGGGCAACACTTTAGATATTCAGCATGTTAAACATCGGGAATGCACAGCTACATCAGGAAAA
This sequence comes from Pavo muticus, assembly GCA_016647715.1. NCBI lineage: Eukaryota > Metazoa > Chordata > Aves > Galliformes > Phasianidae > Pavo > Pavo muticus. The sequence goes on from JACDJE010000111.1 coordinate 345,092, forward strand.
TGAGCGTCCAGGACTTGAGTTAGAGCAGAGTGCGTGTGGCAACTAATGAGCAGCATATAATTGGATTTCAAGCTATGGAATTTCATTGGAAGGAATGTGGCAGCATTTTGCATGCTTTTTTGTGTTTTTTTTTTCTTGTTTTTTTTTCTTTTTTTTTTTCTTTTTTTTCCTAGACTGGCAGGCTTTTATTGACTTTTAAAGGCCTTAAGCGCCTCCAGGGATGGGGCACCACAGCTTCTCCGGGCAGCTGTGCCAGGGCCTCACTGCTCTCTGAGTAAAGAATTTCTTCCTAACAGCCATTCTAAATCCTGTCTCTCTTAGTTCTTTCCTGCACTCAGAACAAGAATTATGTCTCTGTTGCTTTTTCACAGGAAGACTTTGCACTTCCATGTGTGCTTCTGGCCAGCAATCTGGGAGACAGTGCCTAGAACACTTCTGAGTGTGCAGCACAGAACTGCTTTCACCTCACACCATCCACCACTGTCTGAAAGCTAAACATCTAATCCGAGTCATCAGTGGTCAGCTGCGATGGTCAAACAGACTCAGAGGCCATTTCGCCTCACCTCAAAGCAGGTGTCTTACCACAGCTAAGTTTAATTGCCCTTTGTGTTATTAACCGAACCTAACACAACTTTTAGCAAGAACTGCATTGTGGTATAATGTTTGATCCTCTACAGGTTCATGATTTTGATAGCGGTGCTTGAACTGACAAATCAGTTTGAACATAAGCTGTGAACAATCTTATAATCTTTGTCTTATTAAGGACGTCAGGTTCAGATGGTGGAAATGAAAACACGATATTGCTCTACACTTGTAATGAGTGAAAGTAATGTTCCAAACGACTACAAAGTGGTGCAGACTTTCAGTCTAAGAAGTGGGAACAGGCTTGTAAAGTAAATAATGCTGGCTCTGACCCTGATTTGTTTATGTTGCCCATCTCTAAAATTTTTATCCTGATCATATGACATAGTTATTGGCTTCAGACCACTTAAAGATCTTGGTTCAAAGTGATACAAAACCAAACAACAACAGGAGAGATAGAAGGAGAAACAGTTATCTGGTAGAATATCACCACATCACTTGCTGCTGAGTTTGTTCATTTTCTACCTGGGATGTACATTTCCATGACAAGCACGCTAAAGAGGAAGCTGTCTTCAAATGAGCATTTAAGGCTATATTCTTACAACACAGTTCCTCATTCTTCTGCTACTTCCCTTAAAGAAAATGAGACAATTCACAAAAGAATGTGGTTCACTTTGCAAAAGAGGATGAGGAATATAAGGTTCTTTTCTTACTATTTTGTATGTACTCATTAGAGGAGAACAAATGATGAAAGGAGACCTCTTCAGCTTGTAAGAGGTGTCAAGAAGTAATACAGAAGTGGCGTAATGTTTTTTTTTGGCTGAGGTCAGAGAATGAATACGTAAAGATATATTTTTTTTCTGACACCACAACAGCAGGGAACGTACGACTAAATTACAGACTTGCCATTACTTGGAGAAAATGTGGTGTTTTAAAACACTGATCAGTCCTAAGGCACACGCATTGATAAGAAGCAAGCGGATATATTCTTCCATGAAGGGTAATGAAGTTAAACAGATCTAAGCAGCAACCACAGAAAGGAGACCGATGACCACCTTCTGTTAGTGNTTTCTGATGAATGTCTGAACCAAAGCCAATGTTCCTGTAATTGTAACTGAGCGGCAGCAGAAGATGTAACAGAGATGCTGCTATCACCACTTGGGCTATAACTTACAACTCTACTTACAAAGTTTGCTTGTTTTCTGGCACAATCTCTGACACATTCGCTCTAGTCAATCACAGTAAAGTGCCTAATAACAGATGTGGCAATTAAGCTGAAGAATTCTGTCTCTCTTTTAATTTTTATTACAGAGAATAACAAAGTACCTCATTAAACCTACCACCATAAAGGTTTTTTGAATTTGGCATACAAATCTGCAAAAATTAGGTCTCTGAATAGGATGCCTTGTCACTAAAGGTGCTTTATCGGAGAATGCTATCAACAGACCATTTTTGTGATGACAAATATGTGGTCATGCTGCTGTTGTCCTTTTGAAACCCATACTGTAAAGAGGTACAGATTTAAAGAATGCAACATGTGTCCTAAAGGATAACAATTTGAGAGATTTGGGACCTTGTACTCAAGTTAATAAAAATGCAGTCTTGATTCTTCTAGCTTCAAATTACACTGCTTTTGGCTGGAATTAGCAGCAGACATTTTTAGGAAGGTTTCAGATAACCTGGAACCAAAGTAAATTAACATATTTTAATAAGAAAAATTATCTTGAAAAAAAATATTAATTAAAATCAAAAAGGTCTTCTTTTGATTGTTGGAGCTTCTAAGGCAATTGCCTTCATTAGTTTCTTTTAATGATGAACCAGGCACTATTTTTAAAGGAGAGTCTGGTTCATCATTAAAATAAATGAATTTAAGAGTTTAATGATTTGGAATGTCTTCAAAACTGAGGTGAGAGAAAACTGAAATTGATATAAATCACTACTGGAAACTTTGATATGAAATGACTCATTATCAAAGGGGTTTTATGCATAAAGTGCACAGCTGTTTACTTTGTCATTCAAGGAAAGAACATGTTTTGTTACTACGAATCACTAGTGTTGGTAGCAGTTTTATTTCTTCAAGGTGGTATTTATTCTTTACTAAAAAGCACCTTGCTTTCCAGTTCAGCTATGTACCTGAAGTATAGAGAATCTGTGCAAGTCTGTGTGCGTTTACCTGTGAGTATATATAGGTACCAGCGTGCATATGTGTGCACACAACTTACAGAAGAGAGATCCCTTCTATGCCCTCAGGCAGCTGACAAGCTGAATTTCTCTCCAGGAATATCTTTTTCTTCTCTTCTGACAAATCGGGAGACTAAGCACTAAAACTATGTAACTGCAAACATGTTTTTTTAAGTTTGCAATGGTTTTTTTTTGTTTTGTTTTAAGAATGAAGTGTTGAGTTTAGGTGTCTTGAATGTCCAGCTGTTTCATAACTGCTTGCTTATATGTCTGCAGATATTACAGGCCACAGATGGGACACCAATCCAGGTTGTCACCCTGTAATGTCAAGGAGCAGTGGAAATCAAATAAGCTAGTAAGAAAAGGACAGAGATTATTTAAATAAAAGGCTAACAGATACGAGCACTGTTTTCATAACTGCAGATGCTCATAGGCTTTATCAAGTATGCAGGGTAAAATTAAGTCATACACAGGCTCTCCCGGAGCAGAGGCAATGAAGTAGAGCAACCACCACTATAAATGAACATAATGTCATGTTCATGTCAGCATCTCATTAGGGACTTCAGATGTAGTATATTAGCTATAGTGGAGGAAAATAAGTAAGAAATGAAATGACTAGTTGGGAAAATGGGTCTGGTCTTGCATATATTGGTTTATAGATTCTGTTGCATTGATTCTATCCAGTAGCAACTCCAAAAGAGCTCCCATTCTTGATCTTAATATGTTCCTCTCTCTGTAAAATGGCCTCAGCAGGTTATCCTGTAGAGTCACTGAAAGCTCTTTAGGGCAGAATTGCCTTTGACTTCAAGAGCATATGATTTGTTCCTTTAACTGTGGTTTTGTTAAATGGAATTATCTAGGCTCTTTTGGTTTGCATTATATTCTTCAATTTTCCCCTTTGAAGAAAGAATGGAAGAGTGCTATATCCATTCTAACTATTGAAAAGCCAAAATAAAAGGTTGAAGAAATGAATGAATGAAATGTGAGCTAAGACACTTCTGTGTTCCCCATTCTTCTGTCAGGATGTTTTGGGTTTGCTTTGTTCTGAGAAGGGAGCTCTTATGCAGTGAATCATGGACACTTTGAACTTGATTGCTGAAGGTGGAAGACAAAACCTAGTAAATAATGCATTGAAATGTTCCAGAGCTACACAGACTGTTAAAATGAGATGGCAACAGTTTTTGTTGTTGTTGTTGTTGTTGTTGTTGTTGCTGTTGTTCTTTGAAAATTAAAGACTATCCTGTGGTAGTTTGTCCAAACAAAGTGCTTTGTTGAGAATTTACAGGAATGTAATGTTCAATCTAAATCCTGAAACAGGAGCTATCTGAAATACAATTTTATTTGCTGTAGAATGTTATATAAAAATGACATTTCAAAGATAAACATACTGAAGCAGTGTTACCAGCAAATCTGTTCACAAATTACAAAACTTGTTAGGAACGAGAAGATGAGTATGTTTATACATGTGATGTTCTTTAAGAAAGAGCCCAGTGAAAGGCTGTCTGAAGTGTGAGGAACTGCAGACTGAAGTTTTTTTCAGTGTTGACAGAGGCTGTGTCTGGGAAGGAGAAGAATCTAATGTATGTGGAAGTGTATGTGGAAAAAGAGAACGTGCATGTAATTGGGGAAGGAAAAAACAGAGGAGGCTTTTGAAGAGAGTTGAAACAAGAAAGCAAAAGACTTCTATAGAAGGGCAGACACATTTGAAATGGATTCTAAATGAATAGGAAGCCAAAGGAATTGTCTGGGTCCTGTGGTTGTACTCCTTTATGTACTAGCAAAATGTTGGATACAGTGTCTGGAAGGCTGGTGCTTGAGATAATAGGAAAATAAAGTTCACAAAAGCTACAGTCAAGAGAGGGTAAAACTATGAATGAGAATTTCCGCATAAGTGGAACCAGGGAACTGGTGTATTTAGGCAACCACAGGATTGTCCCAGGCAACTTGTCAGCAACCACAAAGTTTTCACAGTTGCGTCCATGAATATAATATCCTTAGGAGGAAAAAAAAAAAAGTATCAGATGTCTGGTGATGTTATCTGATTAGGGGACTGTGCTAAACATTCAGTAAAGATTTCTTACCAAGTTATTCTGTTGAAACAGAACTTTCATACATGCCAGTAACATCTAGCTTGACAAGTAATTTTCCCTAAACACATGCATCTTAGCTCTCTAGCCTTTACCTGTACAGTTAAACAGCACTGGGATTGATATACAGACTGATGTAAGGATCATCATTTGAGTAAGTCGAGTAAGGGCTACATTATTTGATTAAAAATAGGAAAAGAGAGGGAAAAAGTCTGGATATGGTTTCTAGATCAAGTCCTGGACTGTATTGGTTTTCTTAAAAAGTATTGTATTTGCTTTCATTACTGCTATCCATCAACAGCTATCCTGGGAAGGATGCCCAGTGCTGACAGGTGCCATCTGTGTACAGGCTGAAAGCCACTGGTGCATCTCTGCATAGCCCCATGCCTGCCGGCCCTATAGGCTTGTGTCTGGTGCCTGTCCCCAGACCACAACCATTCCCTGTACTGGTGGCCTTGTCTCAGCTGGGGGGAAGGCACCAGCCAGATCCTGGCTCTTGCACATTCCTGTGTCCTGCCGCTGTTTACTTCCAAAATGTGGCTGGTGGCTTTCCCCAGGAGCAGCTGGCCAGCCCTGGGGCCATCAGCAGCTGTGGAGAGGGACTGGAAAGGGAGGACAACCGTGAACCTCTGTGCAGACCACAGACAGCTGCAATAGCTTGCACAGAAACAGTAACATCTAAATATCCACACAAAACTTAGCAGAAAGATAACGGCAATTGAAGTTGGTCTTTCTAAGGCCAGGCTTCTGCATGCCCTTCTGTTCACATGGAAACATAGACTACTTCTTCCCTGGTAAAAAGCCATAGGTTGTGATTACCCAAAAATTTGAGCCTGAGATAATGCTACTATCGAGTATGGACACAAGCTGTTAGTATTTTTCAGTGATCTATTTACCAAACTGGTTAAGTATAAGTTATTCTCAGAAGTAATTTCCTTTTCTTTATCCTTCCTCATCTCACATGTAGCTTCTTTAACCATCTCTTACTCTTGTTACTTTATTTGGCTTGGGATGAAAGAATATTAAACATCTTGAGGAACTTGTGTTTCTTTTCTTTTCTTTTTTTTTCCTTTTTCTTTTTCCTTTTCTTTTNGCCAGGAGTGCAGCCTTATTTGTAATCTTATGAATTACTTAAACGTTGCAGCCAATAGCTGAGTATTTTCCTGTAGCCAAAGCAGTCATGTAATCCCAGTATCATTTAGAGCTCTGAAGTTTTTTATTGGATACTAACTTCTGATTATACAGAATTTAAAGCCTCTGTTTTGGATATGCTATTAGTACTGATGGGATCAGTACTTTCTCAGGTTTGTAACTAAGCTTTGGCAGCAGCAGTTTAGAAAGCAGATTAACATAATCCTATTTAGGAAAAGTGTTTTTATCCAGAAACTTAGAAGGAAAAAGAAAAGTCTGGAGAGTGACATTTATTTCCCAGTAGATAAGTTGCAGGCCGATGCTGGAGAACTTTGGATGCTCAAACTGAGCAGCATATCTGATGGGAGACCAAAACTGAAAGCTGGCTTCAGGCTCCAGTTTCCTTGTCAACGCCCCTAAATGGCACTTGTGCCCAATAGCACAGTAACAGTGGAAAGCATACATGATTATCTCTGTGTGTCCTTCTTGATATGCAGCGGGGTGCAATTGGCCAAGCCAGAGTCAGAACTTAGGAGAATGGCAGACTGGATGGGTGAAAATCTTCTGTATCAGTTACCACTCTGTGCTCTGTGGGCCTACAGATGAAATGAGATGATAAACAAGAACTAATATCATGTCAGAAATGCCAGCTGGGCAGGTGTGCTGGGGAGTTTTTAATAATCTGGACAAACAATGCAATTTAGGCCTGTGTTCCTATTTGTTTATTCACGTAGCTCATGTGCCTGCACAGCTTCAGAACACAGAACCTCATCTTCTACAATCTATTTAATTTTTCTTGCAAATGCGATTGCAATCACCATATGTCCTTGTCACACAAACAAATCTAAATGCAGATCACTCCCACAGGAGGTAGATCAGTTGCATCATGTTAATATTGATTGTTAATAATGCTGTGCAGACTGCTCAACTTTACATCTGACTTCTTTGGATGATCTATTTGTTTGTAGTGTTATGGGTTTAAAGAGGTCTCTAGGAGCTGAGCAGCTTGCAGGGCTGGGAATGAGTTTCCTGTGTCTTGCTCTCTAGTTCAAATCACTACCTTGCAAAACAAACAAACAAACAAAAAAATCCCAGCTTCTTGCTGCTCAGTGATCTGTGTGCAGTGAGTTGCAGTGAGTTGTCATGTCTGTTTAATTTCCCTGGAAGTCACCTACCAGAGTTGCAGCATTCTCCAGGAGCAGAGCTGTACTTACCAGTTTTGACTCTCCAAAAGCAGCACCAATATACTGAAGCCATGCTGCCTTTGCGCTAGTGACCTGATGTTTTATCCTTTTGTGCCCCCTAAGTTTTGCCCTTAGCTGCCACAGCTGCAGCATGCATGGCTAACATGTGTGCCTGAAAGGCAACTGGGAGCATGGGTTGTGTCCTCAGGTGCCCAGGGGTCTCAGTGTTGAGTGAGCAGCCTCCTGCCTTGCAGACTAGCAGAGAATATTGGCTGATGAGCAGTCCACCAGCAGGCTTCATAACCATGTTTTCCACAAAAGGGTGTATTGTTCTATGTGGGAGCATGCACCCAGGGAAGCAAAGGCACTTCAACAAGAGCAGTTAACTCAGCTATGCAAAGAGCACAGGAACCACACATTAATGTACTTAAGTTTGATTAACATCTAATGGAGTTTGGAGTGTGTTTACTGCAGCTGGTGAAGGTCCCTTGAATTTATATTCAGATTACTTGGCAGCAGTTGCACCATGTCTCCACATACCTATTTGTTGTCTAAGCACTTTTACTTCTCATTAGGGAAAGTAAGAGGCATTTGAGGAAGGAAAAAAATGGACAGATTATCTTCCCGTGTGCTACAATCTTAGTCAAGATTAGGGTAGGTTGATTCTTACATGGAAAGTGCTGTGACATGGATGTAATCCAATGCATTATTATTATTATTATTATTTAAAACAGAATCTAGTACAGATTGATAAAAATCCAATATGAGTCTCTCTTTAGGTATGGGGTGGTGAGGAGTAGTGATATTACAGTCAAGGTTCTCACACCCTTGTTCCCATTAAGCAGTGCTTTGCTTGATGAATGATACCTGTGCCACCATATTCTAGTAAATAGAAGCTGTGTTACTGCATTATTTTTTTCATTTATTACAAGAATCTCTATCTTGCTATTCCAAATGTTTTCTTATGAAAAGGGTATGCATGATCTAAAGCCATCTGTCAGAAAAGTGGGAGGGGTATTCTGGGCAGAGATTGCCTTTACTAGAATAGCTTTATTGATTGTGTCAGCATTCTTGTTAATTAACCCATTCAAGCTGTCTGATCTTTAATTGATGTTTTGCTTCTGTAAGGATTTGTGGTTCATTCCTTTGGATGCACACATTAGGTTTATGTTAAAATATAGACAGCCGGCTCTTAATGTCTTATCTGTGTTTTGTATCTGGTTGTCAGAGAAATTAGCCCATAGGCAGCAACGAAGTACTAATTTTGAGCCCTTTTAATGTACAAGACAATGGAAGAATATAGATTGGGAACTAAAAAGTGTAATTTTAAATTTGACATTGACTTGTATGACCTCAGAGAACGTGCTGAATATTTTTCTTTCTGCTGCTGCAAAAGATTGCTGCTCCTATGGCTAGCAAATTATTTTTGAAGATACAGAAATGCAAGCTAACGCTTGCAAAGTTACTTGAATATGAAGACCTAATATAAAATTATATTTAAAGCAGAAATACTAGCACTGCTAACAGCTGTGGGTTATATGGCTCTAGAAACAGGAACTGTACAACAACAAAAACAATAGCAAAAGTGATCTTGCCTTTTTCAGTCTAAAATCTAAGACAAAAGACAATAGAAATGAAGGAAGGACAATGAAATCATGAAAACAGCTGTCAAGCCACAGTCAGATTATTATTCACAAAAATAATGAAAATGAGCAAAGGGATTAAAGCTAGTTTTCTCAAGTAGCAGTTCCTTCTAAGTGGAGATCTTCAAACAGGAGACAGCTCAAAACTATTTATCTGAAAAAAACAGTGCACTAGCAATGAAGGCTGGTACCATGGTCGTGCCAAAGAACGGGTCAACATTTTATGTAGCGCAAGACTTGATGGGTATGGGAAGAAGCCGTGAGAGGCATGAGTTTTAAGAACAAGAAGCAATTGAGAAAGTGTTTCAGTGAGTTATACAGCATTTTCTTATGTGAAAATAGGGAAACATTCATTGTAGAAGGTTTCTGAAGTTGTATGAAAAAGTACTAGTCAAACTTCTGATCCACCAAAAAGAGGCTGCAGTGGTCAGGTGGATGTCAGAATATATGAGGTTTTTTTTGCAGATAGAAAGCTGTAAATTGGACATTTGCGGGAATCATCCAGAAAATTTAAGTTCTGAGCATTGGAGTACTTAGTGAATTACTTACGTCAAAGATGATTCACCAGTTACTGGGGGCAGTAAGTAAAATAGCTGGAGACTGTATAGTGGCTCAGGAGTCATGAGCTTACAGAGATGCAGAAGATGTTGTCAGCCTGATCTGGAGAAGACCAGCAGAGCTTTGTGGTGCAGGTGAAGGTTTTTAGGCCTGTGATTGTGGGACCTGAACCTGACCTACTGGTGTCTATCAAAGGCATTGCTGTTCTGGGAGGTTATGCTTGAAATAGTGAGGGAGAAAGCTGAGAGTTGGGAGGCCTGCTCAAGGCATCTGAAGAAAGAAACATGAACAAGAGAGTGACAGTATGGGTTTAGGGTGACTGACACATCTATGAGCAATAGTGGGATGGAATATGAAACCCAGAGTTAGCAGCAGTTATGTTGCTTTAAAGGACTGCAAAGGAAAGAAAAATGAACTGAACAGGAAACAGTAAGCAAGCTGGTAGTTTGTTGTTCCATGCATGCTCCTACATCTTTTGGAAAGAAGCCATTGCTTTTTAAAGTTTTGCGTACACTGCAAGCATTATGCTATGAGTTACTGCTGTGCTCTGCTTATCTCCTTCAGGGGTAGGTTCCGTAAGCCTTCTTCAAAGCAAGTAGTACTATATTCTGTAAGAGTATGAAACAAATGTGTGCAGCACAGAATTCTTCAGAGAAAGGAGGAGGTAATTCGTAATGTTTTGGTGTTAGCCCTGTGAGAAGATTTTGCAAGAATGAAAACAAAAGCATCTGTGTGCAGCCTCAATGAGTTTGGCATGTTCATGGCATCTTTTGAAGTTTCTTTTATACTGCAATTTTGCTTATCTATTTTTCAGGGAATCTAGGGGTTTTATATAACATGTAGTAACGCTATCACCTAAGTTACTCAGATTTATTTTATAGCATTATTTTGATATAAATTTTATCTTGTGGGCATTTTTCAAAGGTAGAGGAGAAAAGTATTCGAAGTGGAGATAGCTTTGACTTGGAGTTTTCCCTGTCTCTGGTAGTTATTTCAAACAAAACAGTCATCTAACAAAAGGGCTTAGGTAAAGTCATGATGAGATCCTTATTCCTAGTTTGCAGCATCTCTATGCAGTGTGGTGATGTTCACTGGCTGTGCTCTGCTGCAGTGCGAGCCCAGGGTGTGGGAGCTATCTGAGGGCTTCTCAGTCCTGGCTCCGCCTGTTTGCTGGGGCTTCACACGGGGAGACAGCATGTCCTCGAGGAAGGCATATGCTGCAATCTTGTTGTGATGTGCAGTTGAGATATGTTCATAATTCATATCTAAAGATCAGGGCTGCAGGGTTCATCTGCCTTGTGTCATAAACGCAGCCAGGAACAATGAGGTTGTTAGCTGGTGGAACAAAGGGAAGGAATTTGCAGCTGTGACTCTGTGTTCATCTCCTAAACTGCATTTCAGGGGGATTCCACTACCATGGTGGTATACTATGAGCTCACATATTGCAAAGGTGAACTAAATCAAACTTATTTCTATGTTTTTGCTTGTTGGCCTCATTCAGACCTTTTGCCTGTGACAGTCTGTTTTTTACTGACTGCTCGAGTCTGATTTTGATTCATGCATAATGATTTAGGTCATGGCTGTTTTTTGTTACTTGGCCCTTTCTTTATGTGTAGAAGTTTTAGTTGATTTGGATGAGAGCTTTTGAATCCTTATTTTTAAAGTTTCAGAATTGCTAAACTGATTAACTGCAGGAGTGAAAGAGTCTTCATCATGAGGCTCTCATGCCAAAAAGAGACCCAAAGTGAACGTTTTGTGTAAAAGCATGCCTTGCAGTTTAAGCCCGGAGTGACAATAATTGTAACACAACACTGTTCATGTGACAGCTAGACAAAGAGGCCATTATGCATGGCTGGCTGGCATCAGATCCTCCCAAAGCCAATAGTCAAACTAAGCTTGGTAGCCCTGAGAATGTGAATATACTGGAAGTAGTTGCATGTTAAAAAAGAAGAAAAAGACATGTATGTGTTTATGTACCTATATGTGCCAAGGTCTGGTTAAACTGCATTACAAAATGACATAACTGGTTTGTGTGTGTGTGGTTTTTTTTTGTTTTGTTTTGTTTGTTTGTTTGTTTTTTTTAAGTTGCTGTCAGGAATCAGGAAAAAAAAATGGTGTAGAACTGGGAACAAACATGGTGGGAATTAGAGAAAATCAAGAGCTCAAACAGATCTTTCAGCTCCTTTGCCCTGTGCTACAAGTTTGCTTGCTACAGCGTGCTTTTGAGCATGCATAATTGAGTTTTAGTTTCCTCTGAAGTGTTTGCAAAATTCTGTACTGCTCTAGTCTGTGTCAACACATATATGTTGTGGTTGCTAGAAGTTATGCATAAATAATGCTCATGTGTGTTTGTGGGAAGCATTTGTTTGGTGACTTAAAAATCCTCTTGAAAGTGTTCAAGACCAGCAGCAAGAATCAGAATAGTTGATAAATGAAGAAATGCCCTTGACGACTTGTGAGCTGCAACAGTCTTGGCCCCAGAGGCAGCATACTTGCCTCAGCCATTGTAAATCTGCTTAAAAAATAGGATACAGCAGCTGGAGTGAAATGCTCTTCAATTAGAAATGTATCTGTTTAAAAACAACTGTTCTGCCTGTGGAGCCCTGAGGGCTGGATTGTCTTCTCCAGCACACAGAAGGTGGCACCTGATGCCAGCCAGAGTGACTGGGGTGATGCCTTGCAGAGGTGCTTTTGCCTCATTCCCTATGTACTGCCATACGTCACCATTTTGTTTTGGCTTCTGATTGAGAACTCTATTAATAAATTGGTCTTGGACACTTGCTCTTAGGCATTCATCTTGAGGGAAACATGATTTATAGAGTGGTCTTTGCCTGTTTGTTGGTGTATTGGTACTAGTATAAAACCAAAGCACTATGAGTTCAATATCTTTAATTTCCTGAAACTTTCAAATATGTGTTTTTCATTTATGACTAATAAAATTTTTGAATACAGAAATTCAGAATACAAAGGAATTCTGTGTTCTGCTGTTTTGTTTTGCTTGGACTGACACATCATTTCTACTTTGTTTCCGCTTTCCTAGTGAATATTTTATTTCAGAAAAGCTTTTGAAGTTCTAGGAGAAACAGAAAGCATTTTTTGCAACTTGAAACGAAGTTGCATTAAATAATACACCTTATTTATTTAGTGGTCTGTCATTAGGTTTGTCTATGGAGTATTTTTTGTCTATTCAGTTGGGAGAGGCTATTAACAAAATTACTTATGCCTGTATTAAGAGTTTTGTGTCAGCAGAAGTAAGCTGAAGAGGTTTAGGCTGTATTTTGTGTCTGTGGTACAAGTGATAAATTGAAAAACATGACATATTGATAGCTGTATTTTAATGAATAAGTGCCTGGGGAGCTGATGATTTTGTTGCTAGCACTTACACCAATAAAGGTCTGTCCAGCGTGTGCTCACCCCACTCACCCTGTGCGCTCCATACCAATGACTGTCAGGACTTCTTGCAGGATCTGAATAGAGTCAGCACTTTTGCTCACAGATTATTTTTTCCCCAAGCTGCTTGTGACTGAGGATCAAAATTAGAGAGCTTAATGATTTACTCTGAATTTTGTATGTCAATAAAAATCCGAGCTAATTTTGACCTGATGCCTGGATGTTTTCTGGTGGTTGCTGTTTCTTTCTTTAAACTTTAGTGTGCATGAAGGATACTGGAGTCTCATTGCTCCTGGTGAAATACCAGGAAATGTTTGTTTGAGGGAGCAAAGTTGGCATAGTTAGGCTCCTGGCCAGCTTCTTCCTCCAATATTTACGTTATGTATATTAGTAAATCTTTTTAATAGAAAAAAATATAGTGAGGATACAGCCCAGCTGTGTTAAAGAGAGTCCAAGTTGCTGGTCTAAGACGTCCTTCCCGTTGATAAAAGAATCCTCCTGGAATGAGTGATCTCTGAGTGAGTCAAGTGAATAAACATTTTTTTAGAGTAAAGGTGCGCTAGAAAGGATACATATATATATATATATATATATATATATATATATAATATATAAAATATATTTTCCCCCCCACTTTCAAACAGTCGTCAAGAAAAAAGGTCAGTGCTTCACAATTTTTTAAAAGCTTTTTAGGAGTATGCCAGCCTGCATAGGAGTCGGGCTTTCCTTCTTTATGGAAATGGTGCTTGTGATGTCTGCCTGTGCTGCCACTAAAGGATGTAGGCCACAGCTATTTTACTGCAATGCATTTTAATTATCTGTATAATTACTTTTTTTGTGCGTAAAAGTCTCTTCAATTATAATGTCACTGCTAATGTCTTAAGAGTGCGCATCACATGAAAGAGGAAATTGTCCTTTAGAAAAAGGACAGCAAAGCATGCAGCCCCTTCGAGTCTGAAATCTGTTTTCTCACATGGCCTTTATTCTCAGCGAGAGGAAATTGTTTCCAAATACTAACATTTGAATTTGTACAAATGAACTCATGTCCAAAGTGTGTTTTTATGTTTAGATCACATCAGCCTGTACCTTGTTTATTTCTGAGGCCACAGAGGACAAAGACATATGAGCATGTATTTTAAAAATTATGAGTATGGCATAATGCTGAAATGGTGCTGTATGATTCTTGCCTGTCACATACAGTTTAATATAGGTGTCAGTCTCTCACAGCATAAAATGCCATGATTCTGCTCAATGCTGTCAGGTTCTACTCATCCTTTTTCTGTTGCGCTGGAAGTCTCTAAATTACTGTACTTGGTGACTACTATTTCATTTTTGTAATGTATGTATATATATATATATAAATATATATAAAATACAAATTCATTCTTAATATAAACTAATATATATAATATGTAAATAAACTGAAGTTTTAGTACATCAAGCTACTCTCTTAGGCATATAGGTGTGCTTTTCTTCATCATAGTTTAAAACAAGATTACCAGTGAGAAAAATAAAGAAATGAAAAAGCAGACAGATAAGAGGGCATTATCAGTCTCTTCAGAGGTAACCAAATAATACATATTATTATGACTGCACTTATTATTATATAGTTGGTTGTGATGATCACTGTCGTCATAGTGGAGTCCAGTTAGCGAAATGATTGTTCTGAGTACTAATTAAGAAATAGTTTATTCTGCCACAATGAAGCCCTTGGCACCTGTGGCCAGATTGGTGCTGCTGCTGCTTTGTGCCTGGGGTTGCCTTCCTGGCATGAACTGAAGGAAAGAAAAAGCACTGAAGACTCTACAGTTTCCCAGTGCTGTGTTTACGAGCAGAACTAGAAGCCAAAATCCAACCCCCTTGGCCTGCTCAGCCTGTACAAAGTTCTCCACAGAGCTGGGAGCAGACTGCCTGCACAGGCACTGCACTGATCAGTGACACCCAGCCTGCAGGGCCTTGCTGCAAACTGTGGCCTTGCTCTGGGCCTGGCACCGGTGGCAGCCCTCCCTTATTGCCTCCACAATCAGGAGAAATCTGAGAAAAATCAATTCAGTCCCCTCTGCCCCTATGCCCTTGCCATGGGCAGCACCGGGGGCTGTTGGTACGCTGCTCCCCAGAGTCCAGAGCTCCCTTTCACCTGCAGCCCTTCCTGCTGTGCCATGGCACTGCCCAGGCCCATGCTGCGTGAGGGTGGGTGACCCGAGCAAACCCTGTGGGGAGACAGTAGCCCTGTTGTCTGCTTGCAGAGCAGTTGCTCAGAAGCTGGTGTACAGCTGTGGCCAGGCTTGTTTGGAAGTGAAGAGTAACTCGATCTTTTAATCTTTTTTTTTTTTCCCTTTTTCCTCCAGACTGATATTGTAAATAACAACTGTTACTGAAGGGTGTCTGCCAGAGAGTCTGAAGTGCATATTTAAAACTGAGGAGTAGTTGTTATGAAAAATTATGCTATCTGCAAACGTGTGTTTTAAATTTTGTTTCTCCTTCTTCTCAAATAAAAGGCCTGAGAGCAGAGGCTGAGGGCCTGATGTTCCCACTTGCACTGAGTAAACAGTCATCGCTCAAGTGAAATCAGTAGCTGAGGTGAGGTATGCAAACACACATCCTCCTGCTTTGCTTGGGTAATGTACTGTTGGGTGCGTGAGCATATGGAGGTCCAGCAATGCCTCTACACCCAAGAGAACCAATCTCTTAACAGATTATTAATTTTTCTTTTAGGGAAAAGATGAATTGGCAAGTCAGTGGTGAACTCTGCTGAGAACGCATAGCATCATTAATGCCCCCTGTGCTTCAGAGTCACTTTGGATCCAGAGCACTAGGTATTGTAAATGTTCCTCTACAGGTATGCTGTGGAGCTTCACCACTTTAAGACAGAAGATAGCTGTGAATAGAAGTGCATTTCATTTGTTCTGGGCAAGCTACCTAAACTGTGAACTCACAAAAAAATGCATTTTAAATTATTGAGTAAAAAGATTGGTTGACTAAGTGTTGTAAAGCAAACCAAAATCATAGCAAGGGACATAGTTCTTCACTGTAAGTATTCCTGTTGCTGTCTATAGAATTTTCCATCTCTATAACCCACTTCAGAGAGCCAGGAGACTTGCTTACATGTCTGAAAAGATATTGTTCTGCAAGTTTAATGCACTTTTAAGATGTGCTTCGTTCTTTCTTTCTTGATGCTAGTTTACATCAATTTGCATTATGTATGTATAACAACAGCCAGGAGTTGACCCTCAAAGGATGCAGTGATTGCATCCTAGGTAGTAAGTGAGCATCAAAAGACGCAGTGATTTGAATAAACACCCCAATTTGGTGTCCTTGTTGTTATCACTAAGATATAGTAAAAATATTTTCTTTTTCTTTGAAGACTGTCAAGCTTTCTACGCAAACCCCACCCTTTTACAAGTTGACTTCTATTTTGACAGTGAATCAACTTCAGCAAATAGATCTTTGTTTGGTTTGGTTTGCTAAAGTAGTATCGGGATGCAGGGAGGAAATGCCCTTTCTCCTCTGGAGAAAGCAATGGTAGAGGATGTAATTGATAGCTTTCTGCCTCTTGTTATTTGGTAGGGATTTTTTGGAATGAAGTAGAAGTCCACTGCAGTCACTCCAAAAATGTTTAGCGGGATTCAGAAATATCTCTGGAGGCTGCATCTTAAGCTGTACTTGAAGCTTCCTCTTCCTCTCCTGTGGGAGTCTCTTACTAGACTTCAAAAAATTACCTTGCTTTCTGTTGTATTGTTTATCTCCAGAGAAATACCTAAGTTTTAGTACATGAAGTCTTTTTTCTTAGGCATGTATGTGTGTTTTTCTTCATGATGGTTTACAAAAGGAATGCCAGTGGGAAAAATAAATGAAAAAACAGACAGATAAAAAGGCATTATCTGCTTCTACTGACATGACACAAATCTATTAAAAAAAATTTGTCATGAGACTCTGTGTGGGAATTACTTTGTGAAGGTCTAAGACCCCAGAATCTGTCTTTTATGATTATAACAATGATGCTACAGCTAAGGTAAGCACAATGTGACAAAATAGTGAACTGGAAGCACTGAATCCTAAGGGTACACTGACAGCATGTATTAGGGCACCCTCCTATTTTCCACTCTGCTGTTGATTTGTCTTATGAAATTAAATACAAAATCTAGATAGGAATCTAAATACTTTACATATACACTGTGGCTCTTGATAGTAGCCTTATGAACAGAAAGCCTTGCAGTATTGGAAAAAATGTTCTAGCTCTTGGAGAGAGTTATGCTGAAAAAATTATAGTATGTGAGATAATTTAATGACATATACCTAGAAGTAAGTGTGCTTAAGTAAAGGAAATCCTATCTTTTGCTAAATTAAAGAGGTTAAGGGAGATAGCACTTCTATTAGGCTCTATTTGCAAGAGTCACATAAGAGGAAAGAGACTCCTAAGGTGGGGAACCACTCAGGAACTTGCTAGAACGTCTTATAGTCTGGAGCAGCCTTGGGCTTCTGAGGGCACAACAAAGACCTTCAGACAGTGAGAGAACATCTGCCCTGGCTCATCTCCCCAGGCAGGGAATACTCTTTCCAAAAACTGGTCACTCCTGGAGGGAGTGAATCTGAGTGTCTCAGTCTGCTCTCCAGAGAGAAGAAAGATTTATTCATGGATTAGTTCACAAGGCAGCTGATAGATTGGGTTGGATGAAGTGCCTGTCTTTTGCCTCAGCTCATGGTAGACAGCTTTGCTTTAGCTTTCAGCAGCAGGGCATCCTTCTGCCTTTGAGGAGCGGATGCAGTGGATATCAGTAGAGTTTTCATTGCTCTTCCATGCTTTCCTACCTTTCTTCTCAGTCTCTAGAGTGGCACAGAAAAATCAGTAAGGAAGGTCAAATAATCCTTTGCTCTTTCTGTATGAATGGAATGAAAGAAGTAATTTCAAACAATTTGACAGGTGGGCTGTCCATCTTCCTTGCTAACAATAGCAACATTTATTTCTGTGCATTTAGTAAAAGGGTGTAAAGTTGAAAAAGAGCATTTAGTTGAGGGAGAATACCTTAGTAAGCTCAGAGTCATTTTGCTACTACATCAGGACTGTTAGATTTGAACCACGTGGATTTTAGATCCAATAGGAAATCAGCTTGAAGTAAAAACAGTCGTCATAGTCCAGCTGCATATGAATTTTTCACCAGGTGTAATTACCATGAATCTGAGTCTTCAGTCATCCGAAGTCAGCTGTCAGCATCATGCAGTGTACTTCCATGGGCTTCCTCCCAGCACTGAGGTGTCTCCTCTCATGGCTTGCTCTTACATGGGGTTTGGTTTTCCCCACCTGTGAAGTTGCAGGCTGGTTTGCTAATCCTGTACAAAGCACTTGGCTAAGCTGCCTGAGGCTTCCCTACTGCAGCCAGTGAGGTGGCCTGGCAGATGACAGTGGCTTTGAGTTGTTGGGCTGGTCAGGATCTCAGAGGGAACAAGTAGTTTCATGATTTAGTTCAGGTTTCATCCCTAATTTCTACACTAATCAAAGGAGAGTGTCCATGTCATCGCTGTTCTACCCAGAAGCTCCCTGACTGTGACTGTCTGTCCAATCCCTCTGCAAATTCTGCACTGTTTTTTAGTGCTCTCTCAGCTGGCTGCTCATCTGTTAGCAAACTTAAAAGCATATATACTACTTAATGTGAAATTTTGGCCTGTCTGATTCTATGGATGGTTTATATCTCATTAATTAATGAGAGATTATATATTCCTGCATTCAGGTGACCATTGCATTTCTTTCTGAACATTGTGAATGCATTATATTTCCATTAAGAAAAAAAAAAAAAAGCACAACTCTCTCTTTTTTTTTCTGATGAATGTCTGAACCAAAGCCAATGTTCCTGTAATTGTAACTGAGCGGCAGCAGAAGATGTAACAGAGATGCTGCTATCACCACTTGGGCTATAACTTACAACTCTACTTACAAAGTTTGCTTGTTTTCTGGCACAATCTCTGACACATTCGCTCTAGTCAATCACAGTAAAGTGCCTAATAACAGATGTGGCAATTAAGCTGAAGAATTCTGTCTCTCTTTTAATTTTTATTACAGAGAATAACAAAGTACCTCATTAAACCTACCACCATAAAGGTTTTTTGAATTTGGCATACAAATCTGCAAAAATTAGGTCTCTGAATAGGATGCCTTGTCACTAAAGGTGCTTTATCGGAGAATGCTATCAACAGACCATTTTTGTGATGACAAATATGTGGTCATGCTGCTGTTGTCCTTTTGAAACCCATACTGTAAAGAGGTACAGATTTAAAGAATGCAACATGTGTCCTAAAGGATAACAATTTGAGAGATTTGGGACCTTGTACTCAAGTTAATAAAAATGCAGTCTTGATTCTTCTAGCTTCAAATTACACTGCTTTTGGCTGGAATTAGCAGCAGACATTTTTAGGAAGGTTTCAGATAACCTGGAACCAAAGTAAATTAACATATTTTAATAAGAAAAATTATCTTGAAAAAAAATATTAATTAAAATCAAAAAGGTCTTCTTTTGATTGTTGGAGCTTCTAAGGCAATTGCCTTCATTAGTTTCTTTTAATGATGAACCAGGCACTATTTTTAAAGGAGAGTCTGGTTCATCATTAAAATAAATGAATTTAAGAGTTTAATGATTTGGAATGTCTTCAAAACTGAGGTGAGAGAAAACTGAAATTGATATAAATCACTACTGGAAACTTTGATATGAAATGACTCATTATCAAAGGGGTTTTATGCATAAAGTGCACAGCTGTTTACTTTGTCATTCAAGGAAAGAACATGTTTTGTTACTACGAATCACTAGTGTTGGTAGCAGTTTTATTTCTTCAAGGTGGTATTTATTCTTTACTAAAAAGCACCTTGCTTTCCAGTTCAGCTATGTACCTGAAGTATAGAGAATCTGTGCAAGTCTGTGTGCGTTTACCTGTGAGTATATATAGGTACCAGCGTGCATATGTGTGCACACAACTTACAGAAGAGAGATCCCTTCTATGCCCTCAGGCAGCTGACAAGCTGAATTTCTCTCCAGGAATATCTTTTTCTTCTCTTCTGACAAATCGGGAGACTAAGCACTAAAACTATGTAACTGCAAACATGTTTTTTTAAGTTTGCAATGGTTTTTTTTTGTTTTGTTTTAAGAATGAAGTGTTGAGTTTAGGTGTCTTGAATGTCCAGCTGTTTCATAACTGCTTGCTTATATGTCTGCAGATATTACAGGCCACAGATGGGACACCAATCCAGGTTGTCACCCTGTAATGTCAAGGAGCAGTGGAAATCAAATAAGCTAGTAAGAAAAGGACAGAGATTATTTAAATAAAAGGCTAACAGATACGAGCACTGTTTTCATAACTGCAGATGCTCATAGGCTTTATCAAGTATGCAGGGTAAAATTAAGTCATACACAGGCTCTCCCGGAGCAGAGGCAATGAAGTAGAGCAACCACCACTATAAATGAACATAATGTCATGTTCATGTCAGCATCTCATTAGGGACTTCAGATGTAGTATATTAGCTATAGTGGAGGAAAATAAGTAAGAAATGAAATGACTAGTTGGGAAAATGGGTCTGGTCTTGCATATATTGGTTTATAGATTCTGTTGCATTGATTCTATCCAGTAGCAACTCCAAAAGAGCTCCCATTCTTGATCTTAATATGTTCCTCTCTCTGTAAAATGGCCTCAGCAGGTTATCCTGTAGAGTCACTGAAAGCTCTTTAGGGCAGAATTGCCTTTGACTTCAAGAGCATATGATTTGTTCCTTTAACTGTGGTTTTGTTAAATGGAATTATCTAGGCTCTTTTGGTTTGCATTATATTCTTCAATTTTCCCCTTTGAAGAAAGAATGGAAGAGTGCTATATCCATTCTAACTATTGAAAAGCCAAAATAAAAGGTTGAAGAAATGAATGAATGAAATGTGAGCTAAGACACTTCTGTGTTCCCCATTCTTCTGTCAGGATGTTTTGGGTTTGCTTTGTTCTGAGAAGGGAGCTCTTATGCAGTGAATCATGGACACTTTGAACTTGATTGCTGAAGGTGGAAGACAAAACCTAGTAAATAATGCATTGAAATGTTCCAGAGCTACACAGACTGTTAAAATGAGATGGCAACAGTTTTTGTTGTTGTTGTTGTTGTTGTTGT
>JACDJE010000111.1:367790-396762 GCA_016647715.1 Pavo muticus
TTTTAATATATATAAGAGCTGAATGTTAAAACAATAAATCATTCTTCAGTGATGCCCAGATTAGGAACAGATATGAAGTACACCTTCTTGACATCATTTTATATAGTCCACTTAATGTTTCTTGTGTAAAAGAAGTTATATCGGGATTTATGTTCTAGCTACTGTTCATCTTCTGAAATTGCACTTTTCAGATACTTTGTCTTGGAATCTAGACAGCCTTAATAAAGACAACTGTCTTTATTGGGTATTTTTTCATCTAGTTGGAAAATAGCTGGACAGCACTTTTAGCTGAAAGATTTATTTGTTAACAGTTCATCTGTGCAGCTTCCTGTGTGAATAATCTTCAGACGTGCTCCATATGCCATTCACACATGAGCAACAGGTAACCTTAATGATCATGACCTTGCATGTTCAGGATCTGTATTTGTTATCTTCCTGAAAATAATATAAAATCTTTTAATGCCAACAGTGCTCTGGTTTAGCACAAGATACAGTGAAAGGACCCCATGCCTGTGATGTTTGGCATTCTGCCCCAGAGGAATAATAATGAATCCATCTGCAAAGGATCTGGCGTGCTGGCATTTGTTCTTTTCTGTGCCTCCTTGCCCCATGCAAACTTGACTTCCACCGAACTTTCTTCTCCTCTCATTTTAACACTGGTATGTGGGAGGAGAAGGGATTGATAAATGGATATGTCATCCTTGACAGTTTAGTGCCTGTGGTCATTTTGACTGTATAGTGAAAACGCTGCATAATTGTAAGTGAATTTGGTGGTCCAAAGAGAGCCTTATTTTTTTTCAAGAATCCAGAAACTTTAATTTGATCTTCTGCAGTAAGAATATGTCTTGAAAAGGATACTGATGAGTGACTTGCAGGAAAGTACTGAGTCCTATAAAATGCAGTTCATGATAGTGATGGAATAGCTTCTGTTTTGGGTTTGTACAGCAGGTGAAGCTGGGCAGGAAATGCTGCAGTTTCCAGTTGTCTGGGACTCTGCTGCAACGCTGGGCAGCATAGCTAATACAAAGCTGAAAGCTATCTAAAAGTTGAGGATTTCTGATTCTTCCAATCTGTGTAATTACCTTCTTTTATTCCTTTTAATTCTAGTTTGACAAATTCATTGAACCATAGTATAATAGAATGGCTTGGGACCTCAAAGCCCACGCAGCCCCAAACCCGTGCCGTGGGCAGGGCTGCCCCCCACCAGCTCAGGCTGCCCAGGGCCCCATCCAGCCTGGCCTTGAGCCTCTCCAGGGATGGGGCACCGCAGTTTCTCTGTGCAGTTGTGCCAGGGCCTCACCGCCCTCTGAGTAAAAGATTTCCTCCTAACACCTGATCTAAATCCCTCTTTTAGTTTAAAACCATTCCCCCTTGTCCTGTCTCTATCAGAGAAAAAATAGTCTGTCTCCTTCCTGTTCATAAGCTCCCCTCACGTACTGGAAGTCTGCAGTGAGGTTTCCCCAGAACCTTCTCTCAAGCTCAGCTCCCTTAACCTTTCTGATAATCTTCATGGCCTCCTCTGGACCCACTCCAACAGTTCCACATCTTTCCTGTGCCGCTGGGGGCTCCAGAGCTGGATGCATTACTGCAGATGGCCCCTCACAAGGGCAGAGTAGAGGGAGACAATCCCCTCCCTCTCCCTGCTGCCACTCCTCTTCTGATGCCGCCCAGGATACTGTTGGCCTTCTGAGCTGCGAGCACACACTGCTGGCTCATGTCCAGCTTTTCATCAGCCAGAAGCCTCTGATCCTTCTCCACTCCCTCTTTATTCTTCTCACAGTTTGTACGCATACCTGGGATTGCCCTGACCTATGTGCCGCACCTGGCATTTGTCCTTGTTGAATATGATTAGGTTCTCATGGGCAGCACTCCACAAGCTTGTGCATGTCCCCTGGATCCATTCCTTCTGTTGTATCAGCTGTACCTCTCAGCTTGGTGTCCACTTGCTGAGAGTGCACTCAACCCAGTCATTGAGGTTGTTGATAAAGATGTTAAAGAGTAACAATCCCAAAATAAGTTCCTGGTGGATGCCAATTATAACTGGCCTCCACCTGGCCATAGAGCCATTGATAGTTTGTTAGACAATTCTGAAACAATATGTAGCCTGAGACTGGCCAGCCACTCCAGCCCTTCACTTGAAAGTTTTCTTGCTTAAGTAGAAAGTGCCTATTCCAAAATGCAATTTAATAGATGCTTTCTGTTATTTTGAGATCATATTATTCCACTTTTTTTCTTTTTCTTTTAAGAAAGAACAGTACAGCGATGCAGACTATGAAATTATATCATTAGTTAAAGTATCCTGATACCATGGATTCCAGAACAGGTATTTCCACAACTTAGAGACAAATAATGCCTGGCTCCTTTTAGATCTGTAGGTTATCAACGGATACTCTGGAACTTGGTCTCTGTTTATTTCAGTTTAAATGAGCAATAGATTTAGAATTTTTGAGGCATGAAGCCAATTCATATAGACAAACATTATGATTACATAAATGCCTTTTTCTTATAAGTCTCTGATAATTAAAAAGAAGCAGAAAAATAAAGGGAAAATGGTGATTCATTAATTATTTTTTTCTCCATAGCATATCCTTGAAAAAAAGTAGCAAAATGCTTGTAAAAAGAGACCTGTTCCAGCATATTCAGCCTTTTATTTGATTATTTCTCACATATCAGCCTGAAGTCATTATTTTTTCATTTCACTGCTCATGGTTTGTCTTAAAAAAGCTTTGGACTCATCAAAGTTTTTTGTTTTTTTCACTTTGAATCTTAAATGTACTAACTGAGGTTTGAGACCTCTGTCTGAGGTATAGCTGTCCTTAAATGTCTTAAGGATACCTTCTTCTTCACTGAAAGAATATGGGATATTGCTCATTGCCTTGTGGGCAATTGGCATAAATAACTGCCATCCCGAGGGACTTCTGTTGTGAACGAGCTTACAGAAGAGTAAATGAGTGTGAAGTTGAAACCTGGAGGGACTGTTGCTTTGGTGTACTAGGATGTGAAATCAGAAAATTAATATCTTCTCTTGTGGAGTGAGCTTAGTGATTGGATTACTGCATTTGATGGCTACTCATATACTTAGCATATTCAGCAAGCAAGTCATTAGTGTATTGTCAAGTGGCCTATCAGAACACATTTGGCTGTGCATTAACATTTTAAAGAAGCACAAGGTAAGAGCTTATCTTGTTTAACCTGCACCAAGAAAGGGCCTTGTCATCTCTGATAGTCAGGGTGTGAAAGAGCCATTCATTTTAGGCCCTTCTTGAGTTATCATTTAGCAAACTGTCTAAATTCCACATGTTCTGTCATGAAAAATCTCAGCTTTGAAGATGAATGGTAGTTCCATCTCTTCTGTGCTCCCCTAACTAGCGATGATGTCTTTGGAGTGACATATTTTGAGCATTGAGAAGAGATGGCGTGATTGCTGTTGTTGTTGTTTTTTAAGTTTTCCCAGCCATCTAGGGTGTATGTGATAATGCTGCTGTTCAGGTTAGTTCGTATGTATTTTATGAGTGAGGTTTCATGTGACATTATCCAACTGATTTCCAAAGGAGAACCGCTTTCTGCTCTTCCATCTATTAATTTTCTAATGCAATCAATGAAAGCAATCAGATTTTCTTCATAGAAGTTAACATGGGACTAATCATTATTGACAAGATTAGGTCAGGCTCAGATTTTGCTTCACTTGACATTGGTTGTGTAAGAGATGATTTTATAAACAAACTGTAGATCTGGTAGAGGATCTGAACCTTGGGAGTGAGAATAGCATAAGGGTATCAGAAACACTAAGTAGGAACTGAAGAACTAAAAAATTCACCAGAAGATCTTTACAAAATGCCTTTATCTCATCTGGAGCTGTAATTTCTACATGCTGGTAGCAGTCTGTTATGGGCCACTTGCTTTTTCACGGCCTGGAGATCATAAGGACAGAGCTATCAGCAACAGAATCTTTAGTAGTGACTATGTAGTTTACGAATTCAGTCTTAGAGTTCATCTGTGATGGACAGAATGAAGATTTTTTAAAATAGGATTTGCTGTACATATAGGGTAATGCAGTGCAAGTGCAGTTTAAAACAACCCATTGAATCGTAGCCCAGAGAACGCTGTTTGACATACCCATGCTGTGCCATCGCAGAAAGACAGAAATACGTGTCGTAAAATTTTACAGATATGATATAGAAAGTATAGAAAGATCTTAATGTCCTGAAGTTCATCCTCTAATTAAATTGCATATTCCTGCTGCACTTTTTTATGTTGCAGTGGTAAAAATGCTTTTGCAACACCAATGAGAAAGCTATGTCAGCATTTCCCTCAGTCTTGGGTCCATTGTGTCATGTTAGCAACTGTATCATTGTATTCTTTGTTGCCAGTGCAGGTCTAATCCTGCTGGGTTCACCAGCTGCATTTGATTTTGCTGATCATAAAAAATTTGTTCACAGGCTTGAGCAACCTTCACTTTTTGCTTTGCATTGCTTTATCTTCCCCTTCCCCTTCAGTTCCACCCATTTACCTTTTGTGCAGACCAGTCTAAGGGATAGCTGTGTCCTCTGTGTTATGCTTGTGGCTCTGCTTGGAGCAGGCAGAGAAATTCATCTGAAATCAGATCTCAGTTTTCAGTAGTCAGAGAAAAATCATTTGTTTTTCTTTTTTCTTTTTTTGTTACTTGTTCTAGTTTTGATCCTGGGTTGTATAGGAAAAACAATAACAAAATAGAATGTGTGCAGAGTATCAACACTGCTGGTATTCACAGAGAAAGTGACTAAAAATCTCAGATGACAGCACTTGTTAACTTTGTTTATGCCATATATATACAGGCTTTTTCATCTGTTTACTGGTGGGATTAATGTAGTTCATGTAGTTGCTCACATTAAAAGTATTTTAGGTGAGTATCTATAATTTTGTGGAGTATATTTTTAGGATACATTTGTTATTCCATCTTAAAAATGAGCTTGTTAGTAATTACAATATGCCTTGGTATGTTCAATTTGTTAATATGACTATTATTGATGGCTATTAATATCTTGATTTGATATAGTAGACATGTCATGAGCTAAGTTTATTTAATAGGAGTACAGAAACATATGGGAGTAATATACGGATGCTTCATGCAGCTGCATTGCCTTCTTGTTCACATTTTAAAACTGTGGGACTGTATTAAAGCCCATGGAAACGGAGATATATCTGATCTAAACAGACTGTGACCTCACTGCACAGGACTCACCTTAAAGATCCTTCTCAAATGCAAGTGAGGATGGCTTTTATTCCAAGTTTTAGGGTAATCAGATTTTAAAGTTTTCTGTAGATGCCTGGTAGAAAGTGTTTATGGCCTGGGGACATGAATTACACAACATTATGTAGCAGCCCAGAGGAGCTTTCAGTTTTAGTGTGTGCTATTATTTCCCTCTCACTTCTACTAATCACTGATTTACAGAGGCAAGGCATCCTGCAGCATGAACATTTTTATTACTTAAATCAAGGTACACTGTATGTGGATAGTGATGACACTGATGTATTATTGGGTTAGATGGTTTAAGCAAAATGTAAGAAGAAAAGTGAATTTCTGAAAAGGGTATCTCAGTGCTAACTGCAGACATCAAGAGTTAAATCAGTCATCTGCATTTTTTATTGCTAATATAAACACTTTAGCAATGCTAATCAGTGGTGCTGATTTTCTGTTTTGATTTTCCTTAATAATTAAGCAAAAGATCGGGAATGCAATCAAGTTTTACACTAGGGGGTTCATGCAAATGGTTGTTTTTTTTTAAAATTTTATTTTATTAATTTTATACTTTGTTAAATGTATCCAAAAGGAAAATTACTGAAGTTGAGAAGAAGAAAAAAAAAAAAAAAAAAAAAATACAGTTTACAGTCTGCATAATCAAAGTGACTATTTCTAATGAGGGAAATCGCCACTTTGTTGAAAGTATTAACTGAAAATACAGCTGCTTTTATTCCTTCTTAAACAACTGCACATTGGCTACTCTGCTATGCAGAGAAACAATTATAGACTGTGAAATGTCCTTCAGCAGCCATGATTTTTCAAGAGAGATTCAGAGAAATGGGATCATCTCTGTATTCGCAAATATCTTAAATACAGTATTTTCTTTCTGTGAGCTTTTTTATGTGGACTTCCAAAGAGGGTCCTGTAAAGTAAGACTATTTCATCTCCTTATTTTCATGGATTCTTAGCCTTTTTTCTCTTAAAATAAGTTATTGGTGTGTTTTGCTTTTATCTGTTCCATAATATTTAAAATAATAAATTTCTATTTTCAGTTATTTTACTTTGTTAGAAGTGTCTGTAATATTTGAAAAGAAGTACATGAACCAGAAGTTATTAATTATCTCTTTTTTTTTTTTTTTTTTTTTTTTTTTGGTATGATCTCAGAAGCAATATAGTGTTAAAATTTGTTCTAAAATTAAGATGTAAGGTCAAATGTTTCCCAGAAGGGGAAGCAGGATAGTTTGAGCCATTACAGATTACCTTCTGCCAGCTTTCACTCTGGCATTTATGAATTCAAGGTAAATCAAATCCTGAGTGTTTTGGTACACAAATTAAAACTCTTTCCTTGAAATCTAAGATAGACTCAGTCAAAGTACTGGGATAATCTTTTAGATTTTTATATTATTAAGGTAATTCATTTATGAGCAGATGGAGCAGATGAGTGATGGAATAGCTCTATTTTGGGTTTGTACAGCAGGTAAAGCTGGGCAGGAAATGCTTTTTCTGTTTGGGAATTGTACAACTGATAATGAAGGGGATTTATGCAGGCTATATGGGGAATTTGACTTAAAAGAGCAATAACACTAGAATAAAATGTGACGCTGTCGTTTGACGATTTAAAGCAAAGTAATTGAAACTCTTCCCCTGATTAATTAATTTGCTTGCATAGGAATTATTGGTTAGTTAGTAAAAGGCACTGTAACATTTTTTTAAAATCGTGAGCTAACACTGCACCTACTACTAGTCTTGTCTAACATCTTGAAGAACTAATAAAAAACCATATGACACCTTTCCCTATCCCCTGTGGGGAGGTGTTTTGTGCATGAGCCTAAATCAAGGAAGCACCAGGTATTGGAGATGCAGCCTTTCCTGAGCAGACGCTGGGCACTGCCCCCTTGCTGGCCCAGGTTCTCAGTGCTTAGGCATCCTTGGGAGGCTGTATTGTGAAACAGGTTCATGATTTCGGGGATATGGTTTTAACAGAAAGTGCCACATCGACTGAAGCTGCCTAAGGTGCTTTATCTGCGGATTTGAAAAAGCTGGTGCTGCTATCCATCACTGGCATAGCACAAGCCACTTTTTTGAGTAAGTCAAGTTCAGGCTTTTTGATGACATGTTGTCAGCCAAACCTTTAATGAGGGTAATTTTATTTTTGTGGTCTTCAGGAGGCTCTAGACTTTCCTTTAAATTGCAGCTATCTGTATCTGTTATCAACCACTATGAAGTGGTCTGAGCCTGACTGGCTGCAATTTGGTGATGGGTCAGTACTGCTTGCCAGCTGGCTGCCTAGCCACTTTCAGAAAACTACTCTATCTGTTGTCTTCTACCATAAAATGGACATGTATTTACTGCTGCTGGGCAGGTGTCATGTGTTTCTTGAAGTACCCATTGGTTTGTACCACCAAACCTAATAAAATGAATAATTAGTTCTGGCTCCTTTATCATTTGTATAATACTCTTCATAAATCATAAATATATATATATTTTTTTACAGGCTATCTTTTCGTAAAGATGTTTCTTCATTTGAACTCCTTTTTTGGATTCCCTGTTATACTCCTGTACCATTGGCTGGGGACAACTTTATCTTTGAATCTTGAAGATCCAAATGTGTGTAGCCACTGGGAAAGGTAATAGTTTCTTTAACAGAAAACTTGATACAAATACTGGTTGTAATAATGCTGGTGTGTTTTACTTAACACATTTTAAATGATCTAAAGCTTTCAGTCAAATAATTAACTAGGAATAAAATTTAAGCTAACATGTGGGCAGAGTAAGTTCAGGGTAAGTAAAAGACTTTCATGCTGGGGTGAAATGCAGCCATCTTTGTGGTAGTAGTTAGAATGCAAAAACCACAATAGTTGCACAGGCAATGTTACAGAACCACCTAGGGACAAGAAAGGAATCAAAAAAGCTTTTTTTGATTTAAGTGAAAAGGAGCTTTTACATATGCAGAATGTAATTAGCCATATTTGGCCAAATTTGATTATGCTGATTCTTTCCTTTCCAACATTCTTGGAATCTAAATTAAGATTTGTTGATAAATTTTTTTTGACGAGGTTCAGAAATTGGTAACATACAGCTATAAATTCATCCATTTAGTTAATCAGTTTGTTCACCAACTTCACATTAATTGCAAGTAGAATGCTCACAGTGGGTAGGAGAGGTTGAACTGCAAGTATTTGTTGTACTTTTCTTGAGTGAAGATTATAGTAATGAAACCAGGCCTGAATGTCTCACTGCTATTATTTTATTAAGGCCATGGCTGATCAGCTATTTCCTGAGATAGTCTTAAGTGTCCATTTGAAAACATAAGTATTGTCTTCATTGGAGGTAAATTGTATTTTATGATGGAAATGCTGCTGAGCCACTGTACAATTATCTGCAATTGATATGGCTAAATCTTTGCAGAGAAAGTTGAAACTTGTATTTAATTTTTTATAAAGTCTGCATATAGATGCACTTAAGGTCTTTCCTCAGCAATTAATCTCAGCTTGTGTTAAGCAAGGGTAGGAGCAGACACTTTGCATGCAATTTAGTATATACAGAATTTGGTATATGATGCAGTTACCATACTAAATAACTGTTTACAACATTCAGGCACAAGTTGAGGTTGTTATTTGATGCTACTCCATGTTGTACATCCTTTACTTTCTGTTTTTATCCATAAAAGAGGTTTTGAGGGAAGATATATAATAGTGAAAACAAAATGGCAAAAAACAGTAATGTTTATAGAGCATAACATATTTTAAAACGATGAAAGTCTGCAGAAGAAAAAATATTCATCCAGCACATCCAATTTTTGAATGAAGTTTTACATTTCTGGAATTATTTAAGCCTCAGAAATGAGGAGGAGCTGCAAGTGAACTTCCTGAAACTGATGCTGTTTCTTAGAACAGACAGCAGGGAAATGAATACAGCTACAGCCGAGTAAAGCCTCCAGATACAAGTTTGTTGCTGCTGCTGTCACTGGCAGTGCTATAAATCTACCAGCCCTGTTATAAAACGATCTTCACAGATGAACTCTGATCACAGCAGGAATGGATGAGCTGGATGTGGCGTTCAGCAACAAGCAGGCACAGACGTTTTGTCAGGCTCCGTCTTACAGCTGGACGAATTAGAGATGCTTGCCTTTTTAGGGCATAGAGAAAACAGAGAGCAAGTTCTGGGCAGTGAGTAGTGAATGGATCTGGATGTATTTTCTCTCAGTATAGGTGATGACAGCAGTAGGAGGAGATTGTGGTTGTTACCCTGTAGTAGGTGTTGAGGGGTCAAAGGCGGCGTGAGATGGGCTGAGATCCAGATGGGCTGTACACTCAGCAAGTGTTTTGACTGCTCCTGGGAACCAGTGCTACAAGAGGGAGAGACCACGCATTCCCATATTTTCTAACCCTTTTACGCAACCAAGGGCTGACAGGCTGCCAGCACAAACAGTCTGCACAAGAGTTTTCTAGGGTGATTCAATATTTTTCCCTTCTGCAGCAGAGATCTCTTCTGGCCCCACTGACAGCTCTTGAGGGTCTGGATTTCAGAGCACAGATTTATTTCTAGGACACCACACTCATAATTTGGCAGAAAGCAGTAAAAGACCTTCAGTATAATACTTCTGAAAAAAGGTTCTCTGTTCAAAATTAAACAGAAAACTGAAACTGACTATACAGTTTTGCTTGTGAGGATATATGGAGAACCATTTTAGCAGACACTCCTCCTTGGAATGCAAAAAAGTTTACGTCAGGGTCATGTTTGTCTGTTGCTAAGTATGCTATGAATGTGTGAGCCTCCAGGAGCTACAGAATATGCTTAAATATCTGACTTCTTATCAGTTCTAACTACAGCTGCTTATCAGGACTTTATAAAAGACTTTAATAAATCAGACTGTACTGGAAAGCACTTGCTCAATTATATGTCTGCCCTCTCTCTGTCTCTCCCCAGTTATTCAGTTACAGTGCAAGAGTCATATCCACATCCTTTTGATCAAATTTACTACACCAGTTGTACTGACATCCTAAACTGGTTTAAGTGCACACGACACAGGTGATGTATAATTGCTTATATTGTCAAAATGTTGGTATTGTATGTATTTGTAGAGATCTTATGTCTATTGAAATAAAGCATGATATATAGGATATTTTATGTATAGTTACTTATTTGTGTAATACATAAGGTTTGTGACAACTGGAAAATGTCTAGTCCAAGCAAAGTCACATAAATTTTATTAGCAGGTCAGAGTATATCATCCCATAGATATCTAACTGAAAAGAACAGATTAGAAAAAAAGTACGCAGTACATTAAATTAATTTCCCCAGATCCTGTCAGATGTGTTTGTTCCAAAATGTCATGAGGCACCTTGCTGCTTTGAACCTTATTTTGTTGGGAAAGGGAAGTAAAAATATCATACGATGATGTCTAGGGGTCATCTGGCACAATCCTTCGGCTCAAGCAGAGCCACCTAGAACAGGTTGTCCTGCACCATGTCCAGATGGCTTTTGAATATCTCTAAGGAACAATTCAAGATATCTTAAAGTGCATTAACCAGCACTTAACCAGCGCAGTGTCTCTGTCTCTATAGAAACCAACTCAACCTGGTAAGGATAAACCCCAGAAGTGTCAACCTTGGAAACTGATTCTGTTAGCGATACAGCAAATGGATTTGTTTTGCTAGCCTTTAATTGTCTTTGGGGATGCTAGGAGTGAAGGTAGTGATACTCCTGTTTGTGCGTTGCTTAAGTAGCTAGAATGCTTAACTTGACTGTTGTCTGGCCACCCATGGAAATAAGTTTTTTTGGGGAACCACAAAGACTCTTGAATTCAACAACAGGTAAATAAAAGTCTCTTCTTGGAGTTTTTTTTCTTCTCCTTTTACTAATGGCTGTAGATTTTTGAAGATACGTAAGAATATAAATTGTTGAATTTTCAAACTGAAATGTATGCAACAACCATTCATTCTTTCCTTTAGAATCAGCTACCGTACTGCCTACAGACATGGTGAAAAAACGATGTACAGGCGTAAATCTCAGTGCTGCCCTGGATTTTATGAAAGCAGGGAAATGTGTGTCCGTAAGTCATGCTCTTTTTTTGCTTTGATATTCTGTGTGTTTATTGCCTTGCTCGCTCCCTTTTGGTGGGTGACTTGTAGGAGGTGAGGTACCAGAGCCTCAGTTATTCAGAGACAGTCTTGTTAACTTGCTGTCATTTGCTATGTTGTGTATGGGCGTATACTTCTATTAATTTTAGGGAACAGAATGGGAATGCACTGTATAGGAAAACAGCTATCTCCATTCCTTAGTTTCCAGCTGTTCCTAGGAGTGCCTCCTCCAGCCAAGACCTGGACTGGCTGGCCTAGACAGCAGCCCTGGATGAGGCCCTGGCCAAGGTCACTGTCTCTGTCACCTCACACCTCTAGCCTAACCCCCCGCATTATGCTGCTTTACCTAGTGCTTTTATCTCAAGATTGTGAGAAATGGAGATGCATTCATTGCTTTATCATCTCCCCTACTGCTACAATGACAGTGGTGAACCTCCTCCAGTGTTTGAAGGAGCAAAATGTGCTCCAGCAAAACTTTCTGCAAAATCATGGATGATGAGACATTTGTCTTTGCCACTGGATTTTGCTACCAAGTTTAGGAGAATACAGTGCAGCAGACAAGCCCTTAGTCTGAAAATTAGTTATCAGTAAGTACATTGAATTTATTTATTCAATATAAACATGAGTTTCTTAATTTGTTCTGTCTGATTCACATTTAAAATTACATAAGAATTAAAATTATCCTGTGGAGCTAACTTTGCATTTATTTGATTCTGCAATCATTGACCCTGCATGAGCATGAGGGTCCTTCACTCCTCATGACCACCAGTTGGAGTGAGAACTCGGGGAAAATGGAGGAGCTCAGTATTTAACACAATAAGGGAAACATTTTGTGTTTTACATTGTTTCAGCTAGCTTTTTTCACTTACACATTCTGGAGTAGATGTTACCTGCATACAGTGTGATATGGCTGGTTGTTCATTCTAACTTGGAAAATAAGTGTGGTGTTTTCAACTGGAATTAACCTGTAAGGGATAGTGACATGAGGAAGACTTTTCTCCTGTGTTACTGAAGCAGAAATATCACTGTCAAAAACCAATACCAGTGGTTTCTATAGAAGAAAATGATGACCATATTGAAAAACATGCATGTACTTCCTCTCTTTTTAGTATGTAAAGACAAAAAAGAATAAGAAATAAGTGCTGTAGATATCTTCTTTTCTGTCATTGCTCTCTGCAATGCAGACAGGATTTCTGTTAGAGTTGTTTCCAGAGTGTGGATTATTTTTTACTGTGGCAAGGATGTAGGGTGCATTTGCAGAGGAGGAGAAAACAATAAAACAGTAAAATACTTGTGCTGTTGATATGCTGTTCTGTATTTGCTCCTTTATTTGACTTCTCAATTTAAAAAGCTCAATTAGAAAATTCTACTGGTAGATGATTTGGGTATTAGTCAACACTTCACTGCATACAGGGATGAACTGAAATCCTGTGACTTCCTTTTAAAAATATTAATTGGGAATTTACAGCATGAACACTCTCAATTTGCTATTTCCCTAGAGTAACTGCTTACTAATGGTAGTGCTACTGCACTGTTTGTCATGGGAAAAAAAATGCTTATCACTGTATAAAGCCATTGTAAAAATGTGCTAGTCTTACATTGCTGAAGGCTCTAAATGTTGTATTCACATAGGAAAAGAATGACCAATAGTCAGATAAAAGCATAGTCTGAATTTTGTGTGTTATATATATGTACTTTTCAGAATCTTTCTGAGTCCAGACTGAATAGATTAATTTGAATTTATCTTAGAATAAGGTTTCTGTGGAATTGTGACTCTAACTTTAATACTTCCTCCTGAAAACGTTCAGTAGATGAGACTTATGTTAAATTCTACTTTTGGTGAGTTACATTTGTGCTTTGTCTTTGGATTCAGTAGGTAGACTCGCGTATGGAAAATATACAAACAGGCCTTTTTTATCACTTACACAATATTTTTTTTGTTTGCATATTCTTCACTAAACAACAAATGACTGTCCAAATTCAGATACAGAGTTTTAGCGTAATCTTATTTTAGTTAAAGCCACCTGTAAACTTATATATCGTTATCGTTAAAAATCAGCACTTTAAATCATATCTGATCACTACTAATAGGCTGAAAAAAACCTGCACACCTTTTTTCCCAGAAACAGTTAAGTAACACTAGTAGCAGAGACTATAACAGAAACAAATATTGTCAGCAGTACTGTCAGCAGAAAAACAACACTGATATATAATGTGCTTAGGTTGAGGTAGTTCAGGGAGGTCCTACTAAAACTCCCCAAAAGAATTACCGTTTCTTCATTTTGCAACTAAAATTGAGGCTTCCTATCTCCTCACACTATCTTAGATCAGATAAGAAATGTTATTTTCAGAAGGCACTTACAGGTGAGTACCCTAAAGTCAGTGGTGAAGCCATGTTTAACTGGCACTTGGGAGCAGGATCAGCATCTGCTTAGAGTACCAAACATACAGAAATGCCAAATAAGCTGCTGCTGGAAAAAAAAAAAGAAAAGAAAAAAGAAGAAGTCTGATAAGCAACTCAAATACCCATTCTTCCAGTGTTTCTGAGTTTGTGAAAATGGTAAGATGTTCACGACACTATTATTAAGCAGCAAAGCAGCACCAAAAGTCAGTCTCCGTCTGTAGCCTTTAGAAGCTTTTCAGGGAACCTCTTGAAAAAGCTCAGTATTTTAAATTATGTTACTAAATATCACAAAACAGTATTTTTTCTATGTAACCTTTGGCCAGTAGACAGATTCTTTTGCAGATTTAAGTTTCTTACAGCAAGGAGTATTCAGTCATTCTGAACAGAAAATTTGCCACCCTTTAGTAGTTGTGCCACCTGAGTTTGCCTTTAGGTGGATAAAAATCCAATATTTTTACTTTAATTCCAGCACTGCATTAGGCATCAGTACTAGAATGTTTATGAGCAGGAGGATGTCAGTACTTCCACTGTTACACTGTTCTGTGAACTCCTTATATAACTCTTGTTAAAAAAGGAGATGGAGTTTCTGATTTCTGGCTTCACTATTGACAGCTGCAGAAGAGCAGGACAACTGTAGCTTGGCTGGTTTTTTTTTTTTGTTTTTTTTTTTTCCCTTCCCTTTGTTTATTTATTTTCTCTTACTGATTGCAGTGCATTTTTTAGTACATTTTTATAGGTTTCCTTCAGATATAGCATGAAAGTAGTTCCTGAGGTGATCTGAACTCTGCAGGCAGATTCAAAGGTAGATTCATTTTGTTAAGTTCTGCAAAGCAATTCACTATTAGACTTAAAAACTCCACGCTAGGCTGTGGAGTTGACTTAGTCTTTTATTTATTCCAAATAACATACTGTCTCTTTTGTCCTCATATTACGCACTCTCAAGGAGATTTGTCATATGGATGCTAGGCTGGGCTCCACACTGGGATGGTTTTACAAAAAGCGTAATCATCTCTTTTTTTACATTTACAAAATCCATCCAATTTTCACCATCTTTCTGAAATGAAGGAGTTCAAGCATTAAGATATCTGTTGATTTGTTGTGTGTTGACAAATTAGATTAATCCTTGCAGCATTTTGGTAGTATTAACAAACTTTACATATAATTTCTATGGTCTAACAGATTGCTAAGTACACTGAGGGAGGTTTAAGCCTGTTGAATTTCCCTGAGACAGGAAAAGGAAAACAGGCAGACTGTGGGGAGAATTAAGAATCTATCTTGATGTATGTAACTGAATACCACTCACCTTAACAAAAAAGCAGACATAAAGCACAGAAAAAAAGGATTGACCGAAGGGTATGTTCTAGCATGCAGTGTAGAAGGGAAGACTTCATTTGAAAAAGCACATTTATAATGCAGTTTAAAAGGTACATGAATTTCATCTTGCACAAAAAGTGCTGAGGGACCTTTAATTAAGGTAAAGGAAGTTGAAGTTAATTTTTGTGTGATATCTAAGAATTCTTTTCCATTTTGAGTATAAATTATTTATGCACTCAAACATCACTCACAAAATTTTGAGAACTTTAGCAGGTAAAGAAGCTTATTTTTTCCTGAAAAATGGGATGTAACTCTTCAAATTATTCTTTCCGAAGACTGTAGGTATCCAAATATAGTTAGAACAGTGCTAGCAGAAATGGCAAAGCATGGAGTCATGCATTTGTTATGACTTCTTTTGTTGGAAATCACTTCTGTGAATAAATAATATGCAGATGTACTTAGTACCAAAAGTAGACCTCATTCAATTATCACTCTGTTCTTTCTAATATTAATTCTCCTTGAAGTTGATCAGAAGTTCACTTAATAGGAGATTTCAGGTATGAAATCAGGTATGACTTCAGGGAACTGTTTATTTGATGATGTGACTCTTTTGTTTAAAAGCTGGAAATCTGATCTGGGAACTGTAGTGGATTCTCCTGCTCATTTACCTAAGTGCATAGTTACAATCAAAATATTTCAAACTTTATTCTTTTTAATTGATTTATGTCTGGCTTCTTAAAGGGAATAAATGACAGACATAAAAATGCATGCATGAACTTTAATTAAAGGCAAGAATAGTCTTTTTCACATCTTACTATTGAAAATACTTTTCTATCTTTTTACATTAGATAATGCAGTGCACAGCTGTCTAAATGTTGTCAGTAGTGACTTACGATTAAATAACTACATAGCACTTTCTTAATCACAGAGAACAGATTCATAAAATGCCATTCAGAAATTTCAAGATCTATGTTCCATTCTTCATATACACTCCAACTCAGAAGTGGTATGAGACACTGGAGTTCCTTTTCTCAGCTGTGATGCTTAAAGTAGTAGGAGGAGCAGTCTGCATCTCCACTGCAGGCGGTATGCTGGAGCCCATCAGCATATATGTAGGTGTTTGAATTGCAGTCTCCTCTTGATCTGAACACCATCTCCCTCCTCTCCTTGGTAGCAGTATGAGCCTACAATCAGTATGTAAAAATGGCATCTTGATCTAAAATTGCGTTACATACACTATGTTTCTTGTATGACTGGCTCAGCTCCCTTGGTATAAGCACCCCTTCCAAAACTGTGGTAGTGCAGCATGTCTACAATTGATCGTTTTTTGAGAAGCTCTTGCCTTGCTTCATTTTCAGCTTGCTGTAATTGTGGTGTTGATGGTCTTGGCACTTAAGACACATCTTTCCAATTTGATTCATGTTGCTGAGTTTCCTCAGCAGGGCATTTTAATTTGGCTGGTGGCAGAAACACAAGTGAGCTAGGAAGAGAACTTGAGAAGCCAGGTGACCCTCTGTCTGGGGAACTGGGCAGGATATTTTATGGATGCTTCAAGTTAGCTGATGATACTATATAGTCAGGAAAGGGAAATCTTCCTCCTGTGCTTAAGAAAATGCAAAGATGTGATCTGCTGAAATACAGATATGTGAGGTGGACAAGGCAAAATTTTAGGGACGATTTTGAAGGAAACAATAAGACACAGAAGAATGGGGAAAATAAGATGGAAAGCAAATACGCAACTGCAATCTCTGATTGCTTTTCATATGATAACTGATTTTTGCTTAGAAAGGAACAAGATATGACTTAGACAATTTACTGCTGCCAGTGAATTTTTGGTTCTTCTTTGCACTGCTCAGTATCAAAGAGATTTCAGAGTAAGTTTTTCATTTGCTTTTGCACATAAGTATTTTTTACATCTTCTGTAAGAGGAATGAGAAAATTCTCTCTGTTCCTGATGTCATTTAGGCCTTTTCAGCATGTTTGCTAGTACTCTTCACATTGCTTGCACCTTGCACATTTTTTAGATCATGCAGTAAACTGTGGTTCCCTTTGTCCCCATATTCATGGCAAAAACTTTGGTGTAGACAATATCTTAGGAGTGTTAGCTATAGTTCCGTTAACAAGAATTGGTTAGACTAGTTAGTGTATACAGAATAATTCTTTTGGTTACAGAATAGGTTTTTATGTATATCTGAAATACAGAGGGAAATTGTTTCTTGTTTGGATATATTTTTTGGCATTAAGAAACTTAAAAAAAAGAAAACCAGGATTTTTAAAATATATATACTCAGCATTTTTGAAACATTCTTGGCTTTAGTTCAACCTCTTCAAAGTAAAGAATTACCCTACTTTCAGAAAGAAGTTTATGTATT
This sequence comes from Pavo muticus, assembly GCA_016647715.1. Lineage (NCBI taxonomy): Eukaryota > Metazoa > Chordata > Aves > Galliformes > Phasianidae > Pavo > Pavo muticus. The sequence continues at coordinate 385,185 of JACDJE010000111.1, forward strand.
TGTATGCCACATATTTTAAGTGTTTTTGAGTTTGTTTGGAAGCAACATTTTATAAGGTACATCAGTGTTCCTTATCCACATGTATTCTAATTTCTAGAGTCAGCAGAGTTTTGGATGTAAAAAAATGCGTACATTAGTAATGATGTTGGGTTTCGTGTGTTGATACTCATTAAGATTTTCATACACGTGCACACAGAGAGACATATGTTTGCTCTGCTACCTCGTATTGTCTTATGGTTTACTGGGAAGATTTTTCACACAATTGGCTCTGAGGAACCTTCAGTGCCAAAGGCAGCACTTATTAGGCAAGAATCTTCAAAGATATAAGTAATTCATGTCTAGTAGTAGAAAATGGAAATGTGTGATGTATTATTTAGTAACTATTTCCATAATAGAGAACAATGAAATAATTTTGTACTTTATATTACTGGACAGTTACAAATATTCTCCCCGTTAATTTCTAGTGAAGATCATTTTAATGAACATCTGAAAAGTGGCTTGTAAGGCATAAAAGTTAAGAAGGAAACTTAAAGGTTGTAATATGTAGTTAATGTCTGGGATCCCAAATAATCAATGATTTTAGTAATATATAATATATATTGTTCATCACTTTGTGGCTTTCTTTTTTTGTGGCCACACAAAATATAAAGATGACTATCCTGCTTTATGATGTTGAATTAGGAAAAAAATCACAGGACATTTTGAAGGTATTTTTCCTAGTTATTGTGTATTTTCAATCCTTTCAGAACATAAATAATTTGCATTTAATCTCATTAATCTTCTTGTAAACACCAGCCTTGTCTTTTCGTATTGTTCACTTTGTACTCATTGGTACACCAGTCAGATTCCTGACATAGTTTTTCTGGAAATGAAGGTATAAGAAAATTCTCATCCTTTGCACATTTTTGAAGTTTTATTGCTGTTTGAACTGGATGGAAATTATTACACTGTATATACTTTGGAAAGCTGAGAGCATTTCTTTATGAATATGATGCCAGCAACTTCTGATTGCCAGTTCTTCTTCAGTGTCTTGTATTCTGAGTCAGTTATATTGGTGTGCTGGGCATTGGAGCCATTTCAAGTTTTGTTTAAAAGTTTCAAAGGAAGGCCTTATTTCAAAATAAGCCACAACTGTAGAAACACACATATATATGCTTGCAAACCATAATGAGTAACGATAGTGAAAAGTTTCAAGCAGCTCCACTTTGCACTTATTATAAAGGTTGCAATGATGCATAAAATGTATACCTTGTGACTTACCTTAATTGTCATCAGTGTTTTGAACTGTGCAACCATTCAAAAAAATCAATGTTAAGGTATTGATATGCTGCAAATCATATTTATCCACACTGTTTTTGCTTGCAGAGGTTTCCATCTTTCTTGGCATAAGAGTTGGGTTCACAGAATAACACAGTGGGTTGAGATTGGCAGTCCTGATCCAACAATCTGCTCAAGCAGAGACACTTAAAGCAAGTCACACCTTACCATGGCCAGACAGCTTTCCAACCTGTGTTATGATATGACTATTTTTTTTACTAGATGTGGATGATTTTCTCTTTTCTACATGTAGATGTATTCGAATGATACCTACATAGCTTGGCTGGAGCCTTCAAAACATGAAAAAATAGAAGACAGAAGTTAGAAAACATATTTTGAAGGGAAGCCATCAAACATTAATATGTTATTATTTATTTTGCTTTTAAACAATGTTGGAGGCATGCAACACCTTGATTGAGAGTAAGTTTTGAATATTTATCCTAGTCCTAGGAGCTGTAATTTATAATTATTATTGTTCTATTTCCTTCACTGACAGCTCACTGTGCTGACAAATGTGTCCATGGTCGTTGTATTGCTCCGAACACCTGTCAGTGTGAGCCTGGCTGGGGAGGACCCAACTGCTCCAGTGGTGAGTTTTCACCTGCTTCTGCCTATCTTGTGCTCTTTTCACTGTGTTGTCCCCTCTTAGGGGCAGATTATCACTGATCCTGTGCTTGGTTTCCTGCTTTCTGGTCAGGGTGTTTGTTTCGAGTTATCAAGTTACTATGTGTGGTCTGATACTTCTCCATTTACTTGCAGACAACTTTTCCCTGTACCAGCACTAAATGTCATGAGATATTTAATGCTCAGAAATATGCCACAAAGCATAGAATTTAGTTTCTGCAGTAAGTAAATAACATTATATTTGAATGATAATGTCTCCATTTTTTTTATTTTCTTGATGAATGAAGAATGGTGGTGCAATGTCACATTTAAAAGCTCTGAGCTTTTAAATCGCAGCTTTTTAAACCAAGCTGTGTTTCCCTCTTGCATTAATAGATCCCCCCTGTTTGCTCAGTCTCTTTCCATTTTTCTCACTTCAGTGATCCTTCTCCAAATCTTTTCTTCTTCCCCTTTGCCTTAAGAGTGTGTACAGAAGAGGAGGGAGGCAAGAGAGGAATATTAGAGTCACACATGGGAGGAAGACAGATTGGCACCATCACTGCTTGGTGTACGGCTGTACTCACACACCAATCAGCTGGTGGTCATGCTTAATAAAAAAATTATGAAGGTAGAGGCTGTCATATACTTGATACAAGAACACAGCAAAATATCAAATCCATGAAGTGAAGTACTGAAGTAAAAGCATTTGATGACCATTTCACTACCACTTTCTGTACCCCATGACTGTAAAACCATGTGCTGCAGCCAAGGAGCCAGGCTGCAATAACACAGAGAGTGCTGACAGAGGACAGAAACTCCTCCATGTCAGGAGTGGCATCTTTGTGTACTGTATCTTCCTCTGTCAAAGGTAATCATTTGTGTAGACCATGAACTGTTTTTTTCTTCACTTTACCAAAACAGAGGTTGTCAGAGTAATTCTGGATTTTTGCTCATTATAATAGGTTATCTATTCCTTCCTTCTTCTCCCTTCACAAGGTGTTAGTAAATGTCATGTTTAGGCTGACACTACAATCATGTACTTTATTACAATCACGTTCAAAGAAGGTCACTGTTAGTAACTATCCACTTGAAAGGAACATATATTTTTAGTCATTAATAAAAAATAAATAAATGTTCATAATTTAAATTTCACAGACGTATGAAAATCTTATTCATAAAACAGAGCAGATGTCTTGCAAAGATATTATGCTACCAGTTTAGTTAGTAGGAGATTCCTGTAAAAACAGCAACTGTGGAAAAACCTAGATCGTAAGCAGGTCAAAAACAATTTTGGATATATTTTCACTCTCATTTTTTTCCCCACTTAATAAAAATAGTGTTTCGTTTTGCTTTGCAGGCAAGGTGCTAATGTTACTCTGTCTGGAACTGATCTGTTGTGTGAAGGCAGCTTATTTTATAAAATATGGGATGAGAAAGAGAATTAATGAATTACGTGAAAAAGAACTTGTTATAACTTGTCATTGTAAGATTGTTATATTTGGTGTATTGTCTTTGTATGTACTTACAAGTGATTCTTTTCATAAACAAAGAAACAAAGTTTTGCTTCAGGCATAAAATAGTTGGCAACTCTGTATGCAGATCTTGATCTAGTGTGCAGAATTGTCAAAGGAAATTGTCGAAAAATGAGAACTTTATGCCTTGTGAACTTTATGCCTTTAACTTTAAGCCTTATGAATTAAGATTCTCTGTAACTACTCAGATTTACAGAAGTGAGCATTGCTATGCAACATAGAACGAGGAGATACCGTTATTTATTGAGATTTCCAAATCTGAAACTCACTGAAAAGGCAATTTAGGAGAGTCAGGAATCTCTAAATCTCTCTCTGGAAATAATTCTTTCTCTTTAAGGATTTGCTAGAGTCCATTTCTCTTACCTGCCTGTTATAATTCATTTTGAATACATGTACAACTATTTCCCTGTGCTTCTTCCTCAGTTCGCTGCCTTTGACTGCTTGTCATGGCAGTCTCAATACCAAAATTATTTTCTCATGTGAATACATAACAGGCTGAAACTGAAAGAGCCTTCATGCACCTTTGAACAGTGCAATCTCTGGAGAGTTTTGCGATCCTCTGAAGACTTCTGCGGGGGCTAAACTAACTGGAACTGCAGATATTCATTTCAGATTGCTGGCCTAGCACAAGAAGAAGAAGGGGAAGGTACTAAGGAGATGAAAGGGTTTTGTTCATAAGTTGCTGGGAGATTTGGCTTGGTATTTGTCCTGTTCCATATCTACAAATTTAAGTAAGACATTGGTTTCTCTAGATTGTCCTTTTGAGTGCTGCTCTTTGTTGCTAGCCATGTGTAATTTCCTTGTCCATGTGTCTGAGAGCTACAGTGCAGATCACATCAACTTGAAGAGCAGAGTGTACTCTTGAAAAGACAGCAAGTCTTTGGATCTCTGGCACTGAATTTTGTTGCTTGCCCTATGTAGGAGATTTTTACATTTTGCCCTTAACTGTATTTTCTGCCTGATCTTTGACTTGATTATTTTTAGTGACACAAAAGCACAATAAGGGAACATAAAGAGCTACTTTATTTTTATAGTCATTTTCCTTGATACAGTAAGTTATTTATTAACAGCAAAATTCATGCTAATTGCCATAGTGTGTTTATATGTGTCATATAAACACTTGACTACTAAATTGAAGAATAGAGAAGGAACAATTATTAAGACATGTTAGTACTTCTGTAGGGCAGACGTTTGGGGGTGTAGTAGTTTACTGATGACCAGATAAGATACTGTGATGAAAAGGGGGAGATTATTCTCAGGGTGTGCGGAATTAAGCAAACCCTCAGTTTGGAGTTCTCAATTCATTTCCATGGACACAAATACACAGGAAGCAACTGTTCTACTTTGGCAAAAAAAACTTTTCATAGAACTGCAGAGCTGAACTTTTTTTAATTTTTTTTATTTTTTTTTCCAAAATGCAATCCTTTCTCTGTCAGTGTTGATTATTCTCCTTACACTGTCATTTCATCTATAAATGTCTGAGAACAGAGTAAGGCCTGTAGCAGTTTCTGTCCACCTGCCAAACCCCACACCCCACAGTTAATTTTACCTGTTGTTTCTCAGTTCTATTTACCCACTTTGTTTAAAACATTTTTTTAAACCATATGCTGTGGTGCAGTGGATTCCTGGGAGGTAATTGCAGTTAAGTGCTTTCTGAACACTTTATGTTCTCTCAAAAAGTGACAGAGTGATTGCATGGACTAAATTGGTGTATTGTACAGTAAAAGCTGAATAAGCAAGCTTCCCCCTGATCTTTGCATACCAGTGTGTGCTATGGTCTAATAACCTTTTCAGGGTTAACTTTTCAGAGACTCATTTCTTTTTGTGGCAACCATTACCTCCTAATAGCCTAGGTCAGTGATTGCTTTCAATTGAGGGGAAAGGGATGAAGATTTAAGCAGAGTACACTATCAGTATTCTTTCTCTGAGGCTGTCCTCATTTAGTGCTTATTTCTAAACCAACTCTTAACTTTTCCCTCGTTCACATTCTCTGCCTTTCTGAAAACCCTGCATCCTACTTGAGAGGAAAATATGAATGGATGTTTTCTTCTATGAGTAAAAACTTAGATGTGTTTTCCAAATTTGTCTCGTTAAATAATAGCTCCCCGGAGAATGTTATCTGCGTGAATTGTATTCTTATTTCAGGCCTCTTCTTTTTAGTTAAAAGTACTGCAGTCTATTACTCAGTGTTTGCTTGCAGTGAGTTTTGGTGAGAAGTAATGAAGGAGATGATGCTAATATACATACATCTGAAGGGAAAAATGAGTTGGATTGGGTGGTCACTCGTTTACAGAACCCTTCCATTCTAGAAGAAAGAATGAAACTCACGCAAAACAAGTTATTCTATTGACTGAGCACAGTAGGTGAATGACAAATGAGTGGGCAGAAGACATGTTGAACCTTACCTCAGATCGAGTGAGTCAGCACAACTTGCACACCGTCCGCATCACTTTGAAGAAACGTTTGTGAACTTCAGGAGCACAAGTTAATTAATTCTAGTCTGAGGAGAGGGGAAAACTTTAGAAAAGGATAAGGTGGTAAGGATAGCTTTGTTTGTATGTTAAAAATGTGAACAAATAGATTTTATCGAAAAAACGTGACAGCAAACCAACAAATAACCAAACCCACCTATTTTAATTATTTTTTATATCAGATTTTTAAGTTGCATGTGTCAAGTTGGTTGTCGTGTGAGAACATTTTTGACAGCAGGCTGTGTATAAAGCAGTCTTCTATAAAAGTTGCTATATACAAAGATAACTGGCTATCTAGATGTGTAGTGCTGATCAGACTATCTTTTCCATTGGTAAATTACTTTTTCTGCCCATTTTCTGTTCTCAGTAGTAGAACAGTATTTGCTGTAAACACAAAATATGGACCTGATTGTCAGTCTTTTTTAGGTACACATGCAGTCTAATGTGGAGCCCCAGTAAGCAATCAGGACATTCCCTTTGTTTTTCTTCTCATGCCTAGTAGTCCACAAATAATTCCGTCAGAATCAATAGGACAGTTTCTGCATAAGCTTGGAGCAGGGACAAAAGGCCAAAATCGATATTACACTGGCTTGACTGCAAACGATATAGCATTCCTGGTCCCCAGCTGGCCTGAGTAATAAAGGAAAAAAGGAATGACATGTATTCTATTCTGGTTTATGATAAGTATGCTAGAACTGCCTGTGGAAACATGAATAGGCACTTTCTGATCGATTGTTTAATCTCAGATTTGTTTGAATTGCTGTATTTTCATCTGTGATTTAATTCTGATGGTGATTAATAGTAAATAATTGGGACTATAGTCCGAGAGCACAGAGGTAGAAGAAGTGGCATTGAGGCATAATTTGGCTCCATGGTTTTATAAACCATGAGAAGAGAACAGCTTTGGCTTTTTCTTTAATATTTCAACCATTGTGTTTAAAGCTGTAATCTCAGGAAACCATCTTTTAACCTATAAATACACTTGTTAAGGAAACTTCTAAGGTACAGTAGCTCTGCTACAGTTAGATTTCACTTACTGTTGTGGATGTTTGTTAAGTTTTCAAATCTTACTGTTTTCTTCATGATACTTGGCAGATGCAGGATATGGCAGAAACTGGATCACTTGGCACAGCTTGTGTGAGACACTCACGTGAATTGCAGGCGCTGCCAGTTTTTCAGTGGAGATTGTAATATCCATTAACCCTTATAAAGTGGACGTGTGAATGTTTTCTGCAGGCACCTTTGCACCCCAAACGAAACAGCCCCCTAAGTGCAGGCACCTGGCAGGGTGCCCAGGAGCATCTCGTGTGTTCAGTAGCACAGCTTGTAAATCTCAAATGCTGGCACTGCTTTCTGATTTTGTTTCTCAAAAGCATTCTGACTGAGCATTTACAAGATATACATAGAGAACTAGCTCTTGCTTAAGTTTGCTAAGCTATAGCAGTCTTCAAGAGTAGATTCTGATTTTAAACACATGCTCAAGCTGCAGAAGCTTAATTCATGGAACTTAGAAATTGCTAAACACACTAGTGAAGCTGCAGTGTCCTGATACAGAGCTGTTTGCTTTTATGGAATGTAGAGAAATAGCTCATTCAAGTAATGTAGAATTTTTCCTTCCAGCTTCCAAATGGCCACGTGTGCAAATACATCCTGTTAGCAAACGTGGCAACACACCATAAGCAGTTTAAAGTTAAACTTTTCCTATTATACATAACATTCCCATGTCCTTCGCTGAAACGTCTGTGGTGCTCCTGACAGACTTAGCAGTTTGGCCAGCTGAACAATTTATTTTCGCCTCAAAGAAGGCTAGTATACTTGGACTCAGAAACTAACCCAATAACAAGTTAGATCAGGTGCTAAGAGGGAAAACAGACATTACTGGAAGTTGCTATCACCTTCATTGTCAGTGTAGTCACTACAGGAAATTATGAAGAAAAATATATTTTCCGCAAAAGTCAGGTATCAGTTACAGAATTTACTTAAGTTGAGATTTACTGAAGGAAGACATTGCAGTTAGCAGTAATAATTTTATTCCTTTGTAATCAGAGAAACACATCATTTTTTATCTTTCACCATTTTTTAAGCTCAGTGTATTTGTGGTTACAGAAGTAGATCTGTTGGATAACCTCTGTGTAATTTTTTTTTCCCCCCAGCAACAATGCAATCGTGTTTTCAGTATTGGTTTTGTTTTAGTTTGTCTTATGTATTTAGTCACTGGCTAAATACACAGGATAATATTTTTGACTAATTTAAAAATTAAGGTGACCTTCAAGATGTTAGAAAGTATTACAAAAAGAAGAAAGGATAAAAACTAATATTCTACAACGAGATCTGCACAAAATCAGGATCATGGACAACGGTCAATTTTTAAAAATACAATCAGACTGTTACTGTTACAATTTTATAACTTTTCCAGTAATAGTGGTTATTTTTAACACATTTTATCTCAGTACAAAGATAAAATTGAACACCAAGAGCCATCTGTATGTGTTTTCCTTAACAATTATCCAGCCTTGTGTTCCAATGTCTAAAGCACTTTAAAGAGTCTTCTGAAATTTATGGCATGTGAAAGGCATATAGTTCCAGTCTTTCATAGGATCTGAAAAACACATATTTATTGTTCTTCCGCTTCACGGGTCAAAAAGCTTTTACAAAGTAAAAATTGAAAAAGAAAATAAATCCCTAAATTAAATTAAAGCCTAGCATTTTGAATAAAATCCTTTCTTTTACACGAAACAAAAAGCAAGAATGAAAAATACGCCACAGGGTAAAAAGCCTTCAATATAACAAATGAAATCAGATAGAAGCAAAAGACTCAAAGGAAATCCAGATTTAATAGAATGTGTATTTTGGAAAAAAAAAAAAACAAACCCACTATGCATTGCTGTGTCTGGGATGTAGGTAAAATAAGTCTTTTACTAAAATGCATTGATATTTTATAATTACCACGAGTGACTGTCTGCAGGAAAAGATTTGTTTTCTGATATGGATGTGCATGAATTTTCATAATATCTGAAGGTGACTAGAACAGACTATATCTAACAGTGTATGGAGAGTAATCTCATTATATTTTTATTAAATAAGGCTCTGATTTTTTTTTTTTTCTGAAGGATATTTTTATTCTAATATTTTTTGGCATTGTTTTCTGGCTTTTTAGACCCACCTCTGAAATTTTTGTTTGCTGTATTCCACATTTACTGTCTTGAAATCTGGGCTGACGCACAGGTTGACAGCACTAGGGGTTAATGCATTTTGTTAAATTTTGAATATTTATTAATTTCAGAATCTGCAGGACTTGACTTTTACTTGGCTTTAATTTAACTTGGGAAAATAATTATCTGTTCCCTACCCTGCAGTAGTATCTTAAGGGTAACAAATGCCATGAATTTAGACTAATAGCTACCCAAATTGTAGTATCAGAGAATAGTTTCAGTACTCTGTAAACTTTCCAGTATAAGGATGATCTGGATTTAGATTTGTGACAACTTCTATATTTTTATTATGGCTTTTTCTTAGTGAATCAATAAATGTTTTAAACAGAGACAAGCTTAGAAATTAAGATCACTAAGAATAGCATCTGCATAGCTATGGCTTTTCCTGTCCTTATCAGCAAAGAGTAACTGAGAACCCATAAAGTATTATTCACATTTAGTTTTGCATAGACCATAATGCAGTTATGTAAAATATGATCTAGGTGACTCTTGTTATGTAAGTGAAATATTCTCTTTCCTGTCAAGAAGGATATTGATCCAATTTGCTGATAAGATTTTGATCTGAAGCGTGATGTATGTTATGTCTACTTATAACTGGATATCTAAAGTGCTAGCTCTATTAATGTGGATTTATGTTAGGCAGGTTTCTGACTTCTGGAGCTGAGAGAAGAGATCCAAATTCTAAAATATAGACAGCCTTAGGGCAATTTATCATAGCAAGCTTGTCAGTGAGTTATTCCTTTGCATAAATCATCATTTTCTCAGTATTTTTCTATTTTACTAGCATTGGCTATACTTAGCTATTAGTAGTTGTTATTCCCTGATAGTCATAGCATGACAGAATTATTTGAATTGGAAGGGATCTTAAGAGTCATCTAGTCCCAGCTGTTCAGCCATGGACAGAGACACCCCCCACCAGCTCAGGCTGCCCAGGGCCCCATCCAACCTGGCCTTGAGTGCCTCCAGGAATGGGGCATCCACACTTTCTCTGGGCAGCTGTGCCAGGGCCTCACCACCCTCTGAGTGAAGAATTTCTTCCTAATATCTAATCTAAATCTACCTGCTTTCACTTTGAAGACATTATACCTTGTCCAGCACTACTGTCCCTAATAAAGCGTTCCTCTCCTGCTGCAGGCCCCCTTTAATACTGAAAGACTGCAGTGCAGTCTCCCTGGAGCCTTTTCTTTTCCAGGCTGAACAAACCCAGCCCCCTCAGCCTTTCTTCATAGGGGAGGTACTCCAGCCCTCTGAGCATTTTCGTGGCTCTCCTCTGGACCCAATCCAACAGCTTCATGCTTTTCTTGTGCTGGGGGCCTAAGCCTGAACTCGGTACTCCAGGTTCTAATGAAAGTGGAGTAGAAGGTGACAATCACTTCCCTCAATCTGATGTTCACACTTCTGATGTTGCAGCCTGGGATGTGGTTAACCTTCTGCAAGTAAAAATATAGAATGGAAAGTTGTCTCTGTCCTAGAGAGCCTGTAATTGATGGCAAAGAACAGATAAAAACAAAGTTCAAAACAGTGAGAGATGAAGGAGGAAGCAAATGACACTGGCAGGTAGCGATTTCAGCATATTTGCCTCAGAGTTTGTGTTAACTTTTTGTAGACTTCACAGAACGGTAGAGGCATGGAGGACAATTTGGCAATTTTATAGCTTGTAGTATGGAGAACTGTGCCAAGCTGTAGGGGCTACTTGAGGAGACGCAAGGAAGACAACAGTCTCAAAATATAACAAAGGGCCTAATGTCATGGACAATGTAAATGTGATGGTTGATATTTGTACACTGAATGAGAAATGATAGATGAGGGCTAGACAATGAAGGCCATGAAAGTAAGGACAAACCAATAGATATCTAAGAGTCAAAGAAGCGATGCCAAGGAAGGGGCAAAGATTTAGACTTATCCTTGACATGACAACTTAGAAACAAAGAAAGGTTGATCAGAGCTAATGTTGAAGCTACAGGCAGCTTCAATTTATTTTACATACTGGAGCAAAGAAAATTGTCCTTCATTTACTATTGGCTATGACTTATCTGAGGAAATTATGTTGAAGTTTTGAAGAGACAGAGAGGAATTCTGTGTATTTGCTACTGTTTATTTATTTTAGATTTGTTCTTGATGATACTGTGTTCCGGAAGGGGGGGTGGTTCACTTTGTATCTGCTTTTTGGAGATGGAGATTCTGTTCTCAGTTGCTTTAAAAGACCATAAAAGCACTATAGTCCAGTACTCCAGTAAGAGTCCCCTCTGTTTTGGCAACAATGGTATATAACTCCAGAAATATACACCAGTGTTTTCCCGTAAAAAGGCAGAAAGACATGCAATCCAAAATAAAATTCCATTCTGTTATCTTGGTGATGCGTGGAGGACAGCTTCAAATAACAATGGTAAAAATGGTAAATCTTATTTTTGCTATGATTTTTTGCTCTCACATCTCTATTGGT